>OY720431.1:82394014-82946322 GCA_963082735.1 Pocota personata
TAATAATTAATAATTAATAATTAATAATTAATAATTAATAATTAATAATTAATAATTAATAATTAATAATTAATAATTAATAATTAATAATTAATAATTAATAATTAATAATTAATAATTAATAATTAATAATTAATAATTAATAATTAATAATTAATAATTAATAATTAATAATTAATAATTAATAATTAATAATTAATAATTAATAATTAATAATTAATAATTAATAATTAATAATTAATAATTAATAATTAATAATTAATAATTAATAATTAATAATTAATAATTAATATTTAATAATTAATAATTAATAATTAATAATTAATAATTAATAATTAATAATTAATAATTAATAATTATTAATTAATAATTAATAATTAATAATTAATAATTAATAATTAATAATTAATAATTAATAATTAATAATTAATAATTAATAATTAATAATTAATAATTAATAATTAATAATTAATAATTAATAATTAATAATTAATAATTAATAATTAATAATTAATAATTAATAATTAATAATTAATAATTAATAATTAATAATTAATAATTAATAATTAATAATTAATAATTAATAATTAATAATTAATAATTAATAATTAATAATTAATAATTAATAATTAATAATTAATAATTAATAATTAATAGTTAATAATTAATAATTAATTAAAACTTAATAAAAGCCGTTAACCTACGCAGTCCCAATAATTTCATATAGTTTTGGCATTATCAAATGGACCACAACTGAAATTCAATCAATACAGCGAAAGATCAGAACAATGCTTACGGACTATAAGTTTCATCATCCAGAATCATGTTGTGAGATAATGGTTACACCAAGGAAAGAATGCGGAAGGGGTCTAGTCGATTTTCAGACATTACACGACAACCAGATACTCTCACTTCGTGAATACTTCCATCTTAAATCTGAGAGATCTAGACTCATTAAAATAATCAGTGATGCAGATAAAAATCTAACGCAACTTTGAACGTCAGTCAGTAGATAAAGTTGTTAGGGAACAAAACTGGGCAATCAAACCTATCCACGGACGATACTACAGAGCAACCAATGCCGAAAATGTTGATAAAATAATGTCAAACAAATGGCTTTTAAATGGTATCCTGTATGCTGAGACCGAGGCGTTTATGATTGCCATACAAGACCAGGTAATCCCAACAAAAAAATTATAGGAAAGCTGTGATAAAAGATATCAACGTCACTGATGATAGGTGCCGAAGATGTTCGAACCAAGCTGAAACAATAGATCATATTATATCGGGGTGTACAAGTTTAGCTAATAGTGAATACACAAGAAGACATAACAACGTAGCAAAGATTCTTCACAAAAAACTTCTCGAAAAGTACAAAATTCCAAATGATAAAGCTCCGTATTACACGTATAACCCACCAGCGATAGTAGAAAATGATAATGTAACAATTTATTACGATCGAACAATCTACACGGATCACACAAGACTACATAACCGCCCTGACATCACTATTCTTGACAAAAAGGAACGCATGGGCATCTTTATTGATATAGCAGTGCCGGCAACAAGGAATATTAGTCGCACATACATTGAGAAATGCAGTAGATATGCTGAACTAGCTGTAGAAACCAAACGAAACTGGAGGCTAAGAGAAGTAAAGATAGTCCCCATAATTATAAGCGCGGAAGGCGTGATTGCCAAACACCTTAGAGGAAATTTAAACATTCTTGGATTGAGACAAACCACCATAGATGCTATGCAGAAGTCCGTAATCATCGATACCTGTCATATTGCCCGTAATTTCATGAACATCAATTAATAGAAACAGATAGAATGCATTTTGTACTGGGCTAAGGCCTCCAAGATGTATTGTAATTACCCATGAAGGAGATAATAATAATAATAATAATAATAATAATAATAATAATAATAATAAAAATTATAATAATAATAATAATAATAATAATAATAATAATAATAATAATAATAATAATAATAATAATAATAATAATAATAATAATAATAATAATAATAATAATAATAATAATAATAATAATAATAATAATAATAATAATAATAATAATAATAATAATAATAATAATAATAATAATAATAATAATAATAATAATAATAATAATAATAATAATAATAATAATAATAATAATAATAATAATAATAATAATAATAATAATAATAATAATAATAATAATAATAATAATAATAATAATAATAATAATAATAATAATAATAATAATAATAATAATAATAATAATAATAACCCTCCCTGGGATATGCCTTGAAGCGGCGGGAGGGCTTAGACTACTTTGAAACTAAGAGCTATGTTGACCCAGGGCCACCCATGTCAAACAGGTCGAAGTGGAGTAGTGTAGCGAACTAATTATCCCAACCCGTATTTAAATATGGAGTAAAAATAAAATATGGAAATGGAAAACGAGAATTTGCAACACCGAGTGGGGATATACACTCAAACGTCGGTAGAGGCCACGGCTACAGGCGCGGGCTCGGCTCCGGAAGGAGATGAGTCGCCAGTGGCAGAACAAAGTAATGCAACATCGCCACCACAAACACAACTAGAGGAGAACCAACAGTTTACATCCCGACCAGCTAGCAGTGCTTCTTTGGCACCACAGCCCTTGACCACTCTAGCAGGGTTACCCAGACGAAGAATTCAATGGAGTAACGAAATGAATGAGTTTATCATCAGAGCTTACTTCCGCACCACCCGTTGCGAGACATCCACACCAGGATATAGGGAACGTTTACACAGAATGTTTGTGGAGGAATACCCTGACTTAGCGCACGTCACAGTGCAAAATATTGCAGATCGTAGATTAGCCATTATTAGGAGAAGTTTAATAGCCCCACCGTTAGTTGAGTCCATCATGGAGGAAGTATCTTCTGAGTTCAATACAGAGTACCAAGATGACACTAACAATGTAACAGTACTTATCGGAGAAGAACATACTATGCACGCTAACAACGAAACAATGAGCCCTGATAACGACAACTTAGACATACGAACCCTACAACAAGAATTTAACGTCGCTCTTACAAAATATACTTCGATGGACCCGACTTTGAGACCTAAACTCCCTAAACAACAACTAAAATACCGGCTGAAGTACAATGCTGATCTAATGAACAAAGTGATCCTGCAAACCTACGTCTCACATATCGATACGTATAAGCAATTGGACCTGTTTCTTTATTGTGGTGCGTACTCTGTAATCAAAGCTATTGGACGAAACATTAGTGAAGTAGAGTCAGGTCAACCACCAAAGCGAAGAAACGGAGATCCGAATTGGATGAGGAGGCTTCGTTATAAAATCGAGTTCCTGCGTAAGGAGGCTGGCATTCTTACGTCTTTTCTAACTCTCTCAAACGCCAACATGAGGAGAAAATTACAGAAAAAAGTTCGGAGAATAAGACGCAAGTACGTTACACACGCAGCCAACAATGACATCAATAGCACAATAAATGAAGCACTCGACACGATAAAGCAAAAGATCAGCTTATATGCCAACCGACTCAGACGATACACAAAATCGAAGCAACGAAAGGATGACAACAATTTGTTCACATGCTCACAAAAGGGTTTTTCAAAATTTGTAGAGGAAATAATATTAACATTGAGCTACTCCCAGAGAAAGACGAGTTGGAAAATTTCTGGTGTAAGATCTGGTCCACCAATAGCGAGCATAATCAATCCTCACAACTGCTACAACAAAATGAGGCATCAACTTCCAATATCACCCCTATGACAGACGACTACATCTCGTCGGAGGATTTCCTTGCAGTCATTAAAAGGCTGCACAACTGGAAGACCACAGGAAGTGATGGAATACACAACTATTGGCTGAAAGCATTTTCCGTCCTCCATGACGTGATGCTTCGTGAAATCAATAGATTTATACAGAACCCAAACATGATGCCTAGTTACCTGTGTGAAGGACTTACATACCTGATAGCAAAGGATAGCAACACTCAAGACCCATCAAAATACCGGCCTATCACCTGCCTAAATACATTCTATAAGCTGACCACATCTTGTATTGCCGAGTTGATCAGCAAGCACTGCAATGAAAACCAGATTCTTGCCGAACAACAAAAGGGATGTAGGAAAGGGTCACGAGGTTGTAAGGAACAATTGATTATCGATTCTGTAGTCACAAGTCAAGCATGCACCAAGCAACGAAACCTCTTTGCGGCTTATATTGACTATAAGAAGGCTTTCGACATGGTTCCACATAGCTGGCTGATTTCTGTACTAAAAATCTACAAAATCAGCCCGCAGATAACATCGTTCTATGAAACAGTAATGTCGAAGTGGTGTACAAGGTTAAGACTCGCATCAGTCACATCGTGCAAAATAAAAATCAACAGGGGAATATTTCAAGGAGATAGTCTGAGCCCACTTTGGTTCTGCCTTGCGCTTAATCCATTGTCCTCTTTGTTAAACAAGAGTAAACATGGGTTCGAAGTGAGGAACAGTATTCAAAGTGCCAGAATAACTCACCTTATGTATATGGACGACATCAAATTATATGCCAGCACCGCCAATATCTTAATACAGCTCCTACGTATTGTTGAACTTTTTTCGACTGATATAAGAATGGAGTTTGGTATTCAAAAATGCAAAACAATTAGCATTATAAGAGGCAAGATGTCACAAGGACTTGAATATACAACTGCTAACCACACCGAAATCATTGAGAAGGAGAAGTGTACAAGTACTTGGGATGATAAGTCACATAACCATCAAGGACTGTATGAGGACATTATTCTACAACCGCGTTGAAAGATTATTGAGGACGTCACTCAACTCTAAAAATATAATAATGGCCATAAACATATTTGCCGTGCCTTTAATAATAAACTCAGAAGGTATCATCAAGTGGAGCGCAACCGACTTAGATAGGGCATAAGGGGGGCAGAGGCTTAGTCAATGTAAAAGATTCAGTGAATAAACAAAAGGACAGCCTCTATAGCTATTTCTGCGGAAAAGCTGCTACGTCATCCCTACACAATGCCATTCTCAATGCTGACGATAATTTCACCCCCCCAAATATGAAAAAAACAGGACCCAGTTAAACACCCCAGCGCACGTACAACAAGATCTGTATGCGAAATGGAAGTCCAAGGCCTTACATGGCAGACACCCCAAAGAGCTAGACGAACCTAATGTTAACGTCGAAATGTCGAACTCTTGGCTCCGATCCGGAAATTTATATCCAGAAATGGAAGGATTTATGACAGCTATCCAGGACCAAGTCATTCCTACAAGGAACTATCTGAAGTTTATTGCCATGGACCAGTCAATCCAAAATGATAACTGTCGCCGCTGCGGAGCTGTAGACGAAACAATCCAGCACGTACTTGCAGGATGTACTACTCTCGCCAATAATGCATACAAGCGTAGACATGACAATATCGAAAAGATAGTCCATCAGGAGCTATGTAGAAAGTATGGACTAACAATACCATCGACAACACAAACGCCATACTATAAATACATCCCGGAGGCAGTAATTGACACGCCGGAATATGTCGTCTATTGGGACAGAACAGTCTTCACGGATAGAAGCGTGATGGCCAATAGACCTGATATTGTAATTCATAATAAAAGACATAAGTATATTATTCTTGTGGACTTTGCAGTTGTGAATAACAATAATATGGATTCGACGTACATAACCAAAATTCAGAAATACACGCCTCAATGTCACGAGCTAAGGGAATTATGGAGATGCAACAGCGCTATAACTGTACCGGTAATAATATCCACTACAGGACTAGTTCCGAAATTAACAGTTTCAGGCCTGGGGAAGCTGAACCTAGAAGACAAACTTGTCTATGTTTTGCAAAAGGCTGTAATTCTTGACAGCTGCAGAATTGTCAGCTCAAGCCCTTGTGATATGTTTGATTATTCCCGCATATCCAACAGAGCCTAGCGCAAAAAAAAGGGGGCAGATGGATGGTATCCTACTGCACATGTTCATAATAATAATAATAATAATAATAATAATAATAATAATAATAATAATAATAATAATAATAATAATAATAATAATAATGATGATGATGATAATAATAATAATAATAATAATAATAATAATAATAATAATAATAATAATAATAATAATAATAATAATAATAATAATAATAATAATAAAAATAATAATAAAAATAATAATAATAATAATAATAATAATAATAATATTGAACACATAGCCAAGGAGAATTCTACTATGAGTTGGGTAACAAACTGATTGTTTAAACTTTTGAACAATGCATTGTTTCCGTGTTTGAACACACTATCCTCAAAATAACAATTGACACATTTTTAAAATTTAGTGATTTCCAATAAAGGATGCAAATAACAATTTACTTAACTCTTACTTTACTCCAGCAGCCTACATGTTATTGGGCCAATGATTCAAAGCGAAGTCTCCAAAAAGAGATTGATCTGAATCTGAAGAATTCTACTATGAGTCGGGAACAAACTGATCGTTTGAACTTTTAAACAATGCATTGTTTCCGTGCTTGAACACACTATCCTCAAAATAACAATTGATACATCTGTAAAATTTAATGATTTCCAATAAAGGATGCAAATAACAAACTTACTTAACTCTTACTTTACTCCAGCAGCCTACATGTTATTGGGCAGATGATTCAAAGCGAAGTCTCCAAAAAGAGATTGATCTGAATCTGAAGATACTGATGCAAGCAGATCAAAACAAATTCACCCGGAGTATTATTTGAAAAAAGGGACTCTACATGCTTATTGCAATAACGTAGTACTGGACGTACCCATCGTATACAGGGGGCAGCGTTCCCTATGTAAAGCGGCCATAATGAATCTATTCACAATTAGCATTTAAAATGTAAACAAATAATCACAATGAGCATTTTCTGACATTTGCATATTTGAACACCATTACTGGCGCTAAAATTGCGCCATACATATAATTTCTGAGTTTGGTAGTTTTCTATTTTTTAACAAGAAAGTAAGTGGCGGGATGAATGCAAAAAGGAGTCTAAATGGCCTAGCTGGAGGCATGCAAAAAAAAGCAAGGTAAATAATTTATATCAAACATATACCCTAATAACATTCGTTTTTCAATCATTTTAATTAGAAACTTTGACGAAGAAGATGAAGATTTTGGAAGTACCTTCGAAGCTGAGCTTGCAGCCTTTGAGCAGGATGATGTGGATCAAGCTATGCTCTTGGGAGAAGGTCCTGAAAATCAGCACACTTGCATCAAATGGTCTCGTGTGGAACCTCCTATAATGAATCCCCAAACAGATGAGCTAATTTTTCAGCAAATAGATGTCGAAAATTATGTCGGTGTACCACTTGCTCATATGCCCGGTTCACAGGTTCCACCAGTGCCTGTAATTCGAATGTTCGGTATTACTATGGAAGGCAATTCGGTGTGTTGTCATGTGCATGGATTCTGTTCTTATTTCTACTTAGCTGCACCTCGTGGCTTTGATCGAAGTCATTGTCACAGCTTTCGAGCTGCCTTAGACAAAGCTGTGCTCGCTGATATGCGAAGTAACAAAGATAACATCCAAGAAGCCGTCCTCGAGGTGGAAATCGTAGAACGGTTGTCGATAATGAGCTATCAGGGGAACGAAAAAAAGGAATTTATAAAGATTACATTGGCAATGCCGAAGTTGATAGCAGCAGCGAAACGATTACTGGAAAAAGAAGTTATATACTCAGCTTTCGATTTCCAGGACTGTAGAGCTTACGAAAGCAATATTGATTTTGATATTCGCTTTATGGTTGATACTGGAGTAGTCGGCTGCAGTTGGATCGAGTTACCAGCAGGAACCTGGCGACTGCGGAACAAGAAGACAGCACCATACCAAGAGTCAAGATGTCAAATTGAAGTAGATGTAGCTTTCGATAAATTCATAGCACACGAACCAGAGGGGGAATGGTCAAAAGTAGCTCCATTTCGAATTTTATCCTTTGACATTGAGTGCGCTGGAAGGAAGGGCATTTTCCCTGAAGCTAAAGTTGATCCTGTGATTCAAATTGCGAACATGTGTATTCGGCAAGGAGATCCTGAACCGTTTATTCGAAATGTATTCACATTGAAAACTTGTGCTCCAATTGTTGGATCTCAGGTCCTCTGTTTTGATAAAGAATCGGTGAGTAGTATCTTTTAATTCAATTAGGTGTATCAAATTAAACATTGCAATTATACCTATTGGAAAATAACTTCAGTTTCTGTTAACGCTTATTCCTAGCATTAAGGTTTCTATCTCTATATATATTATTAAAAGAGGGAGTTCATATGTTTGTTTAAATTCATATCTTCGTTCCTTCAAAATTCCATAACAATTGGTCCGGATTGAGAGAATAGTTCGTGAAAGTAACATAGACTATGTATAATGCCGCTGTGATATCGAGAGTCTAAGCAGTGAAGGATGTGAATAATCTACTTCTGCTATGTATATAGCCTTTGATGACAATAAAATTGGTTCCTCCTAGAAGTGTTGAGAAGGGTCGCTAGAAAGTTGTGACTTCATGCTTACTTAAAGGGCTTCCGACCCGTGAAGAGTCTCTCTTTCATAATCGTCAATCCCGTGCACATTGTTCCCAATTATCTTTATCAATCTAGAATTACCTCATCAGTCAGTGATGACTCGTGTTGTTGGAAGATTTGCTTGAAGTCAATAACACTTGCCCGCAGCCGGTTTACCCCGACGAATCCTAGCATCTGCAGTTTTTCGTGGCAGCTTCTTCTTTTTCTGAGTTCTTAATTCTATGCAGTATATCTCCTGGATTGCAATAATGTCTGCCTTATAATGCGTGACGACTGTTTCGAGATTTTAAGTAGTACCCAGTACAAGGTGCGTTCATACCGAGTGCATACTTCCAAATCTGCACGGCGTGGTAAGAAAGTCAATGGAGAAGTATGTCCTAAATAATTACCCTACAATGGAAGGATGTTTTCAGTTTCTTCAGTACCCGGATGACAGTGTCCAGAATTTCAGTTAGGCCGAACTTCTTGGTTAATAACTTACATATATCTATGTTCTGCTTCGAAGTAATCAATTCAATTTTTTCAATTCATTTCATTTATTTCTCATTAAATCTTCATACAGTTTAACTTATAATATAGTACAAAATAGATATTAAAATGAGAAAGGTTAGTGACATTTTATATTTTAATAACAAAAATAGTGTCAAATGTCACTTCAAAATAGCTAGACTTCTGATAGATTATGGGTGGGGTGACCCTTAGAAAAAATGTATACATACATACATATGTACATATATATCCATTAACAAACATGAGATAAAAATAAATGCAATTAACAAGACAATATAATCCAAAACAAAAGAAAGATTCAAATTTAGTTAGATTAAGACGAAGAAGGATTCGTAACCCATAATATTAATAAAAGTATCTACATCTGGACAGATAAAAGAGATTCCAAACTTTTGAAATCCAAACCAAACAGCCAATGTTTTAGAAGTTTCTTAAACTTATTTTGCGAATCAATTGTTCTTAGTGATTGAGATAATTTATTTAAAAGACGACAAGAGTTTACTGTGTAAAAATTACGAAACGCAGTGGTACGATAAATGGGCACAGCAACAGAATGAGACGAATTTACGTGGAGATTATGACCGTCGAGGACTTTAAAATTAATATTGCAAGATCTAAAAAAGAATATTCTTAGCACTGTGAAACAACATAAGTGGCGAACAGGAAGAACTTTCAAATCACGAAATAACGGAAAGGAAGGATGTAAACGGTGTTTATTACAGATTAGTCTCAAAACACATTTTTGTAATATTAGTAGAGGCTGTATTTTATTTAAAGAGATACCTCCCCAGCAAGCGATGCCATATTGCAATTTTGAATGGAATAAACCGTAGTATATGGTTTTCAAAAGCTCGGAAGAACAAACTCTCCTTAAATAAAAGAAATTCTTCAAAGTGTAGCGAAAATATTTTCTCAAAAACTCATTATGGTTTGAAAAACTCATCTTGGAATCAATTAACAACCCTAAATACTTAAATTCATTAACTTTCTCTATTTGAAATCACTTTTTACTACAGTTAAAATAGCTGCAAAAGTGGAATAACAAGAACAAGCATTCAATTTGAATTGTCGGAGAGTTGTGAAGAAGGATTGAACAACATAATTTTAGTTTTGGTACTAATTATCAATTTATGATCCACAAACCAAATCCTAAGCAAATTCAGATCCCAATTTATATCCGCAACTAAGTCTAACGGAGATACAGATCCATATGTGCACCCTATATCGTCAGCAAATGCCGTCAAAACGCCCTTAAAATTAAGCTCAAGTAGAGAATTGATATATATAACGAAAAGAATCGGTCTTAAAACCGATCCTTGTGGCACACCCATTTTAATATATTGAATTCCACTCCTGATTTCATCTATTTTAACCCTTTGGGATCTATTTGCCAAGTATGATCCAACCATAGCATAAAGCTTCGAAAACCAGCCATTTGAAGTTTGTTTAAGAGAATAGAATGATTGACCATATCAAAAGCTTTGGTTATATCCACAAATAAGCCTGCAGTATGCTTTTTTCTGTCCAAATTCCAATGTATTTGCGAACAAAACTCCAAAAGTGCCTCTTCAGTAGATACCTTTTAAAAACTAAATTGGACTGGAGTAAAGAACCGGGTCTTATTTAAAAATTTTAAAACTATTTTTTACTAATTTCTCAAAAATTTTGCTAATAGATGGAAGAAGTGAGATCGGTCTGTAGTTCGTGACGCTGTTAGAATCGCCGTTAATCTTAGTTATGTTTTTACTCGAGCCAGAGTTTCCACTTGTTTTGTTTCTCGAGGTGTCAACAATTAAGCCGGTGATTAAATGGTCAGTGATCCGAAAATCAAAAACACCTTTTTCACAAGCGCTTAGTTGAGAATTGGAGAAACGTCCGTAAATATGGTCCAAACATTTTCCTGATTCCTGTCTAGTTGGCTCATTAATAAAAAAGGCTAGACCATGTGAGGCCAGGAGAGTCAAGTAATCCGAGACAGCAGCACTACCTTCCAAAATGTTTATATTGAAATCACCTAGGATTACTAAATTTTTTGAATGCCCATTATCCAGAAGATTTGAAAATTCCTCCAAAAATACCGTAAAACTGTATCGATAGAAACAAAAACCTACATAGTTAATATTGTTAACATCAAAAGAGATTTTCAACACATCAGCACTCTAAAAATAAATTTGAGTTGCCACACAATCATAATTTTCCTTAAAAAAACACCCAACACCACCTGCTGCGTAATTTTCATTCGTATTTTGAAAAAAAGTAAAGCCCGCCAAACTATAGTCATCTTTTTCGAAATCATATATCATAGGTCAATAAAGACCAGAATAACCGCCCCATTGCGTCCTAGGGGTATAGGCGGAATGGACCGGGCAAAAGGAGGATGAAAAACGATGACATACCTATGTTACAGAGAGCAGAAGCAGCAGCGTTTATTTGCGTTCAGATTTGTTATAGGCGGCATACTTAGGCAAGAGGTCTTGAGCTTCAACATGTAAGTGAACTTCTTATAACTATTCGTATCAAGGCTAAATCCGCAAACATAACCCTAATATGTGCTTACGACGCTACCAGAGATCGAGAAGAAATAGGAGCAATACTCTAAGTATGACATTAAAATCGTGTTAGGCCATTGGTAATACGATCGGTAAGTACAGCCTACATGATACTACGCCTCGCGACGAACTTAGGCTAATGGACTTTGCTGCAGGACGAAACGTCACTATAGCCAATAAGCGCTTTGCCCATCTTAATATTCATAGGGGAACATGGCGGTCTTTTACTCAACAAACTGTCAACCAAATTAATCACATTGCGATCGATGCAAGACACGCATCCAGTATTCTGGATGTCCGAACCTTTCGAGCAGTCAACATACATACCTAATACCACTACCTTGTTGCAGCTAAGATTCGAATACAGATATCCCAAATGCCACAGCAACTAAGAGTATTGCGAGAAGATATGATATTGAAAAGCTGCAATCGCAACAGACTCACAACCTTTGCCGGTCATATATCCCATAATCTCTCGAATAATCCAATGCCGCCAGCACCAAACGCCGAAAAGCATTGGCAACGATGCTAACAAGCGATCAAGGAAGCCGTAACTAATGTGCTGGGTTTCACCAGACCATCACCAACAAACCCCTGGTTTGACAAGGAATGCCGGCAAGTACACGCAGCAATATAAGAGGCAATCAAACCGGTGCTGCAGAGAAAAGCAATGACTTCCGTCCACCAGAACAAAATTAGGTAAGGAAAGCAATATACAAATCTACGTCCAGCAAGACTATTGGTCCTGGCGGTTTACATGTAAAACAATTTAAAGCAGCTGGAAATGACAAGGTAGATAGCATATAGCAACTTATTTTAGCAGATCAGACTCACAAGTCATCACCAAAGGCACGATTTTTTAAAAGTCTGTGCTATTACTTGCATACGCCGATTATATTGACATTATTGACAGAACTCAGCGGGCTGTCACTGGAGCTTTTTCGAGTATAGGGCCAGAAACGGCTAAAATTTAACGTTGAACGAGGGCAAAACTAAGTATACACTGTCATCAAGAAGGGACAACCAACATCGACGTATTGGACAGAACATCGCAGTTGAAAGCTAAAACTCCTAGGTAGAAAGGGACTCTGACTACATCGACTCCACTATAACATCTGACAACAATATCAGCGCAGAAATCAAATATTTCAAGCAAAAAAAAAAATGCTTCTAAGATATTCACTGGCTCTGGAGGGGAGGTACCAAAGTCGAACTATATACATAAGTAACGACATCGTCTTAGTCAGAAAGATTCGAGTTCATCGCCTCAGATAGCTAGGACATGTAGAGCGAACGGACATCAAAACTCCGGCCCGCAGAGCCTTTGAATCTAACCTGGAGGGACAACGCAGTAGAGGAAGACCAAGCTTTAGGTGGCGCGTAGATAGAACAAGTGGCCGAGTAAACCGATGCCAGTAACCCACTTCGGGGATGTGGGAACTGCTTTTGCAGTTGGAAAGTTCAGTTGAGTTGTATGTGCGTACCAACCCAATTCACCTATAATATTAAAGCATTGTTGTAGTTCGCTTTGGACCCCCCTTATTAATATTCTTGAAAAAATAGAATTGAATTTCTTACTAACGAATTTTTATCTGAAGCTCCGTTTGACTTTGTATCCGTTAGATCAACAACCAATAAACTGTATAAATATGGTATTCGTAATAAAAAATTAAAATGGTTTAAAAGCTACTTGTCTGGAAGAACACAAAGACAAAGTAAGAGTAAAAGACACATATTCAGACCCCTTGTTAATACCCATTGGTATACCTCAAGGCTAGATCTTAGATGTATTATTGTTTTTATTTTATATAAATGATTGCAGAGATTCCCTATATCATTCTAAAATCTGCCTGTTTGCAGATGATACCCTTATATGTATATCTAAGTAGAAGAGATATCAGTGTTAGTAAGTCTATTATTTAGGAAGAAATTGACAGTATGAATAATTGGCTATGTAAAAATAAACTCAAGATTAATGTCGAAAAATCGAAATGTATGTGTATCAATGGAAGCGATTTAAATGTGAATATTTAAATAAATGGTGGACTCATTGAATGTGTTAGTGAACTGAAATATATGGGTGTGTACATCGACAATAAACTAAAGTTTGATTCCCATTTACAAAGACTGTGCGCGAAAATATCAAAAAAGATAGACTTTCTGTGAAGAATTAGAAACAGTGTGTCAATAAGCTATGCCCAAACTATCTATAACACAATTATTTTTCCGCAATTTAATTATTGTCCCTCCATTATATACATGTGTTCCCTTGCAGAGCTATAAGAACGACATTAAAGTGTGCCCGACAAACCCCAATAACAATTATGCTTCAATCCTTAGGATGGTTAAGTGTTACTCAACGGCTAAAACTAAATGTGCTGATTATGATTTTTAAAATAATCTGTTGTTTGTTATATCTGCTGGTCAAGGGTTGAATCAACTGCACTCCACTAGGAGTGCCGTTGGTTCAACCTTTGGACAGCAGAGTCGCACTAGTCCACCCTCCAATTTCTCCACCCACGACTTTTCGCAATATAACCAAGTTTATATTGCACGAAAGTCTTCTCAAACAATCGAATCAATGCTTAAGGTTCTGCAATGGAACCTCAATGGTTATGTTAATAATTACCACGAGTTAGAATTATTAATAAAATACCATAAACCAGCAATCATATCACTTCAAGAAACTCACCTTCATAACACTTTTACCCCAAAAGTTCCTAAACAGTAGGAAATATACTTGCACAACACAAACGCTTCAGCAAAACAAGGAACTGGTTTATTAATTCATAAATCTATCCAACATAAACTTTTACAAATAACCTCAAATATATCTGCAGTTGCGGTAGAGGTATTATTTAAGACAAAGATTATTTTCGTATCCCTCAACATTCATCCCCTTCAATCATTTTCAACTTCCGATATAGAGGATGTAATAAGATCATTTAACTCACCTGTTGTACTGGCAGGGGACTTCAACTCCTGGAGCCCACTCTGGGGTTCCCCCGTGGGTAACTCAAGAAGCAAGGTAATTGAGCATTTCTTAGCAAATTTTAATCTTTCTGTTATAAACGATGGTAGCCCAACACACTTCTCCACCCACAAGACCTTTACCCACGTGGATCTAACCGTCATATCTTCCCAGTTAATTCCCAACACATCATGGTCCTTAAGCAAAAACCTCCACGGAAGCGACCATTTCCCAATTCTGGTACAAAAAACCGAGTGCAAAGTTTCTAACCAACCGCGCGGATTAGGGTATTTTTCAAAATAAAGTATTAGAATTCTTGAATAGCATCCCAAGGCAATGCAAAAATATTAACAAGGAAGCGGCTGTAATTACCAAGGCCTTGCGGTTCGCCGCAAATTTATTGATCCCCCATACCAAAAATATCCCACATAAATCTCTTGTCCCATGGTGGAGTGCTGAAATTAGCATCTTGCGAAAAAACAAACAACACCTATGGAATACCTTCAGAAAATATACAAGCACTGTCAATCTTATCAGCTATCGTAAGGCTAATGCGGTATTTCGCAAAAAAGTTAAAGAAGCTAAGAGGGAAATCTTTCAAAAGTTTACAACAAACATTAACCCCAATTCTGACAGTAAAAAAATCTGGAACGACATAAAAATTCTCACTGGGAACTACACCCCCCATTTCATAAAAACAATTGATACAGGATTAGAAACAATCAATGACCCGCGCAAAATTTGTGAACACTTTGGTAAAACGCAACTCAAATTTTTCATCAGACTTTTTATTAGCCAAGCAAACTGCTTTAATAAATCCAATTCAAACTTACACCTTGAGCTCTTCATCCATGTTAATTGAAAATCCAATTAACATCATTGAACTAGATACTTGTCTAAGATCTGTCAAAGGGAAAACACCAGGCTACAATCGGATCTCTTACCCAATCTTAGCATTATATAATGAAATCCTTGATCAAGGCATCATCCCACAGAGTTGGAAAATAGCAAATATCGTTCCAATCCTAAAACCAAAACAACAAGCAACATACACTAAAGGACACAGGCCTATTTCTTTGTTACCGTGCGCTGGCAAAATACTGGAGAAAATCATATCCATGAGACTACTCTGGTACATTGAAAAGAACAATTATATTAATTTGAACCAGGTTGCTTTTAAACATGGACGAAGAACAATAGACTCTTTGCTTCACATCGACGAATATGTTACCTCTGCTCTTTCTTGCATGAAAGAACCATGTTTCAATTCTGTCCTTGGACTTTCAGAAAGCCTTTGATCTCATTGGTATACACGTAGTGCTTAATAAACTCCTTAAATGGAACATCGGCCCAAAAACTTACTCCTATATAAAGGCTTTATTATCCAATAAGAAGTTTAGAATCAATGCCAACAACATATACTCCTATGTATACAATTTATACAACGGAATACCCCAAGGCTCGCCGTTGTCAGTGACGCTATTTATAATAGCATGCAATGACATAAGCGAAATAATAGCCAAATTCAAAAAGATTCACCATTTTTTGTACGCCGACGATCTACTATTATTATCCAAATGCAACCAAGTCAGGGATACTAAAGAAATGTATCAAAACATCCTTACGGATTTAAGAGACTGGTGCATTCAATCAGGGGCTATCATATCCTCAAATAAGAGCAAACACTTGCACATATGCAAAAAAACAAGTTGTAATAGCTTAGAAATAAATTTCAACGGACTTCAAATACCAAATGTAAATAGTTTAAGTATCTTAGGCGTAACATTTGACGATAAGTTTAATTTTAAAGCTCATTGTCTAGAATTGAGAAATAAACTAGCTACCAGGCTAAACGTAATTAAATTGTTATCCTCGAAAAATAGTTTTGTTCATGTAAACTCTCTCATTAATGTAACATTAATGTAAATGCAGCAAAACCACATTGCAGATAATAAAACCACCCTATCATGCAGCTATCAGATGTACCTTAAAGGCTTTTAGAACGACACCAATCAAAAACATACTTACTGAAACCGGACTTCCATCCATTGAAGACCGTAGAGAAATATTAACTGTGCGCCTTGCTCCGAAAATCTGCGAATCACATAAATCCCCCATCATAGAAGACGCCGTTAAAATCTTAAGACGAAAAAAGCTCCCCAAATTCCCTTCAACAATTTTTATTGCGCCAAACCATGCCAATAGTGCAGGTTTGCCAACTGAGGTAAGGCCAGCAACTATCGAACATTTTCCGCCCTGGCTACTACCAGCAGATGCGGTAAACACCAAGCTCGCTAGTACAAAAAAGATTTAATTAGATTATTTTAAGCCCCTTAACGGGGCGGTCTGGAGCTGACAGGCCTACGTGACCGATAAGCTTCGCGCACCTGGCAGCTCCAGACCTCCACCATATTTTACTGGAAAAACTCGATTTGTTCGGTTTCATTCTGAGATTTCATCATTCCTTATTGGCAGACCACCAATAGTACAGATTGACAATTCACTATCAAGGTCAATTATTCCACTATTTTTTGATCTCTTAGTTGTTGAAGCGCTAAGAAGGCGTATGAGAACCGTCATAAGATGGTATTCACGTAACATTCCAATGTCATCCCCATTCATTTATTAGTTCGACTTGACTGGTATTCCGGGTACCAACGCCTTTGAAATATGCTGTTGCCACTATGATCTTCATTAGATAGACTCTTTCCCACGTCTTTGGCTAGGTGCGGTCAATGTCAACTGAATGTTGTTGATATCCAAACTTTTCAATATATTATTTTTGGACTAATGTAATATTTAAATTTAATTTCTTTGCAGGATCTTCTTGATGCATGGTCCAATTTTATACGTGAAGTCGATCCAGACATTTTAACTGGCTACAATATCAATAATTTCGATATTCCATATCTATTACAAAGAGCACAACATCTAAAAGTTAAAAATTTCGAATATTTGGGTCGAATTAAAAATATAAGATCAGTAATAAAAGATCAAGTTCTCCAATCGAAGCAAATGGGACGACGAGAAAATAAATACGTGAACTTTGAAGGCAGGGTACCATTTGATCTTTTATTTGTTCTCTTGCGTGACTATAAGCTGCGTTCGTATACTCTCAATGCTGTAAGTTATCACTTTCTACAAGAGCAAAAAGAAGACGTACATCACAGTATTATTACCGATCTGCAAAACGAAAATGAGCAGACTCGTCGGCGTTTGGCTATGTACTGCCTCAAGGATGCTTATCTACCGTTGCGACTACTTCAGAAACTTATGTCCATTGTAAATTACATGGAAATGGCTCGCGTAACTGGTGTAACTCTTCAAAGTCTTCTCACAAGGGGGCAACAAATCAAAGTACTTAGTCAGTTACTTAGAAAGGCACGCACCAAAGGATTCATCATGCCTTCATATCACAGTCAAGGATCTGATGAACAGTACGAAGGTGCAACAGTTATCGAACCAAAAAGAGGCTACTATGCCGATCCGATTTCTACACTCGATTTCGCATCTCTGTACCCAAGTATTATGATGGCTCACAATTTGTGTTACACCACGCTTGTTCAACCAAATATGAAAGACAAATTGTCATTGTCCGAGGATGATATGGAACAAACTCCAGCAAACAATACCTTTGTCAAAACACATGTACGGCGTGGTTTGCTCCCAGAAATTTTAGAGTCACTGCTTGCCGCACGTAAAAGAGCTAAGAAAGATTTAAAAGTGGAAAAGGATCCATTTAAACGAAGCGTGCTGGATGGTAGACAATTGGCTTTAAAGATGTCTGCAAATTCTGTGTACGGTTTCACGGGAGCACAAGTAGGCAAGCTGCCTTGTTTAGAAATATCCGGTAGTGTTACAGCATATGGCCGTACAATGATCGAACTGACAAAGAAAGAAGTTGAATTACATTATACACGAGAGAACGGGTATGAAAATGACGCTATTGTAATTTACGGTGACACGGATTCAGTGATGGTCAATTTTGGTGTAAAATCTCTGGAGCGAAGTATGGAATTGGGAAGAGAAGCAGCGGAATTGGTTAGTTCGAAATTCGTTCATCCTATAAAATTGGAATTCGAAAAAGTATACTTCCCCTATTTGCTGATTAATAAGAAACGTTATGCTGGTCTATACTTTACGCGCACCGATACATATGATAAAATGGACTGTAAAGGTAAGAGCTTGGAATTTTAGTATTTTTTCTTGTCAGGAAACGCCACACTGGAGCACTCAGATGCAACTAGTCCATTATACTACCAAGAAGCAAAACCCCATTTTACCCAATTTAATGGTCTTTCGATGAAAGTCGAGTAAACGCTTCAGTGATGAGAAGCATATGATATCAGCACCCACCACATCAGCGCCGCCGAAAATTTGCCACTTGATACGAGCAAAAGCAGGACAATCACAGTAGAAGTGTTCCGCAGATTCGTCGCCCTGTCCACAAGCATTGTAGGCTACAATCTCTATAGGAAGCACTTTTCGACGTCCGAATTAACTTATATTTTTCTTGATTTGACCTGAAAAGATTCCAGATTCCAGTTTCTTGCTCGTTGTGAGTGAGATTAGACGTACCGAGTGAAACCTTTCCGCCACTTTATCCAGCAGCCCAGCCCGATCTGCCGAGCGTTTCGGAGATAGACCCACAGTAATCTTCTGAAGCAAGCATCGCTGCAGAATCTATATCTTCGCCTGAAGAGGCGAGAGGTGGGAGCATGTTGGGTGGGGCCTCCAGAATCCGTCCCCGTACCCCTAGAAGAACTACGCCTGTGAAGCGGTTGGGGACTTAAATGCATCCACCCTGGTTTCGTAGCTAGTGTTCTATCGCCACTCAAAGATTGCCTTTCATATCCAGCACTGGGAGGTTCGTGCTACTTCTCTGTTCGACAATGTCCTTAGTGATCTTGTACAGTCCTCTTCCACCTAAGTAAGCTTCTCCACTCTTGCCCTCTTATCACGTCATACACACCGCTACACTAACTTATGAACTGCTTTATACTCGTTTTATAGAACCAATTTCTGATGGGCAACAGTTTAACCATTAATTTGTATTTTCATCGATCTGCGATGTGCGATCTCCCCAGGTGTCGTGGAATATCCAGGAATCATCATTCCTGGACTGTCTTTACTTAGTCCCCCTGTCGTCAATAGTAAGATTGCCATTAAGTCCCAAGTTTGACGATTTGACGGTTTGTCGTTGAGTATTGTGACGAAATTACGACGTACATTTGGATCACGTTCGTATTGAACTTCGGTTTCCTTGCTGTAACCTCTGAGCGTCGCTGGACAGAAGCTGTTCTAAACTGAAGCGTTGCCAGTAACAAGTTATGATCGCTACCTGCGTCTACGATTCTCTCATTTTGAACATCGCAGTGATTTCCTCCATTTTTGTTGTATTATGAACTGGCCGATTTGATTTTTGGTTCGCCCATCAGGAGAGACCTCAGTTATTTTGTGACAGGTCTTGTGCGGAAATAACGATCGCCCCAAGTTGTCGAGCGTTGCAAACATCGACGAGCATATCACAATTTTCGTTGCGCTGATCTAAGCCGTGCTTACCCAAAACGCTTTCGAGACCTACGTTGTCTGGTTCAACTTTGGCATTAAAATCACCAATTACAATTATGATGTCGCCGAATTAAGATGGGTGCAGAATGAGGATATTAGTATAATAGATAGTGACTAAATTTATTTGTTTTTCATTTTATTTTTAAGCGTAGTGTGATTCACTTGTTATGTATTTATATGCGTGTAGCGCTAATTCTTGTTATATTTTTTTATTTTAATATACTTTAATCACTCCTGCAGGTATCGAAACAGTTCGACGAGATAACTCACCACTGGTGGCGAATCTGATGAACACCTGCTTGCAAAAATTACTTATCGAGCGTAACCCTGGTGGTGCTGTTGAATATGCAAAATCTGTGATATCGGATCTACTTTGCAACCGTATAGACATCTCACAATTAGTTATAACCAAGGAGTTGACAAAAACCGATTATGCTGCCAAACAAGCTCATGTGGAGTTAGCTAACAAGATGAAGAAACGTGATCCTGGCACTGCTCCAAAGCTCGGTGACCGTGTCCCTTATGTTCTCTGTGCTGCAGCAAAGAATACACCTGCCTATATGAAGGCAGAGGATCCTATTTATGTATTAGAAAACTGTATTCCTATCGATGCAAGTTATTATTTAGAAAATCAACTGTCCAAACCTCTTCTTAGGATCTTTGAACCAATACTGGGTGATAAAGCTGAGTCCATCTTACTAAGTGAGTTCCATGGTTTTAATTACTTAATTGATTTATTATTGTATGATTTCTTTTTAGAGGGCGAGCACACAAGAACTCGCACTGTCGTAACATCCAAAGTCGGTGGTTTAGCTGGATTTATGACTAAAAAGGCAGCATGCTTAGGTTGCAAAGCCCTTATGCCAAACGGCTACGAAAAAAAAGCTTTATGTCCGCATTGTGAACCGAACATTGGTGAGTTGTACCAAAAAGAAATCTTTACAAAGCGCAGTCTGGAAGAAAACTTTTCTCGCCTGTGGACTGAATGCCAGCGTTGTCAGGGTTCATTACACGAAGAAGTGCTGTGCTCAAACCGTGATTGTCCCATTTTCTATATGCGTCAAAAAATTCGCATGGACTTGGACAGTCAAGAAAAGAGAGTTCAAAGATTCGGAGCGCCTACTTGGTAGATCAAAAAGTTTATTGATATAACAAAATTGAAAGATTGTATGTATTTGGTTTTTTTTTCGAATTGTTTATTGTTAACTTAAAGTTATTTTTTAAATTTATATTAAATAAGTTTTCGTTTAGGTTAAACTTTTATTACAAATACAATGGTATTGTTTTTGTTGTATGTTTTGTATTATTCTTCACATGATTTACTTGAAAGTATATAGAAAAGAAAAAATGGATCTTCAAGCAATCATATACATATAACATTAGAAACGTTTCGGAATATGGTATTCCTTACGTTCGCTCTTCATCATTATTTTTTTATTTATTATTTATGTAATTATATTTTGCGGAATTTTGAACTCGGTCCTTAAATGGGCTATTTGCGGCTTTGCAGTGTATTTGATAGCCAGTCCATTGCTTGGTCCAACCCTTCACCTTTGGTCGCTGACGTTTTAAAGATTTGGAACGTTCGGTTTTTTAAATGTTCAAGACCCAGAGCGTGATGTACCTCAGCAACGGTCATACATCCTTCCATGTCTTGTTTGTTTGCAAGAACGACAAGTATCGCCCCAGCTAACTCTTCTTCCTGCATGAGAATATTCCGATTGGAGTTGTCCATTTAAATTGATTGAATTTAACACTTACCCTCAACATGTAAAGTAATTCATCTTTCGATATACCAATTCGGTCTCTATCTGCCGAATCAACTACGTATATAATAGCATCTGTATTGCTATAATAACATCGCCAATAGGGCCTAAAAGATAAAAAGAAGTAGTATTTTGTTTTAAATTATTAGTTAAATCAAATGTAAAAGTAAAAAAAATTGGCATGGAAATTTGACTTGTACACATAACACAAGAGTCGCTTAACGGATTTAGAGTTGGATCAGTAGATCTGTTTTTTCTTGAAAACCATCAAAATCGGATAAATCCGGGGTACGATATGGTGGTAATTCTTTGTATTGTAATATGCAGGCTACGGCTCGAGTAGATAAAACGATATTCTGTGAAATTTATTTCTTTATTTTCTACTCTATAGAACAATTCAAGTTCACACTATACTATTCTTCGCAAATTCTTTTCTTACAAGGTCTCTTTCCTCTCAAATCACTTTATCTCCTTTCAATTACTTAATTTACAAATCCAAACTAATTACTTTTTCTTGTTCACTCTCAACTTTCAATTTATCACAAAATTACAACTTCGCCTAGTATCACTTTTCTAATCTCTTCGCCACAGTTTAAAAATCACTGTCTTTTCTATTGATCGCCATCTGTCCTTATATAGCAGAAGTTTCAGATAGCCAGAAACTTCTAGCAAATTCTTCGACCACTGGAAATAATTCCAAGATGACAATCATTTCTTCCAGTTATAATTCTCTCTTTATCCGTGGCATTGTCAGCTATTGCGAACCTCGAATGAAAGTACAGTTTGAAATGGGCTGTAGGAGCGTAGTTATTATTCTACATTATTGTTGCATACTTTTAGACGATGTTACACTGCCCCCCTCTTAGACTTGTTCGTCCCGAACAAGTGCGTCCTCACTTCGGCCATTGTATCGACTCAGTCGGTCCACATGAACCACTTTCATTTTGGCCCTTGGTCCTCGCTGGATGCGGTAGACAACATCGTTGATGCGGGTTACTATTCTGTATGGACCCTCCCAGTTCCGCTGCAATTTAGGTGATTTCCCCTTTTGGCGATGGGGATTATACAGCCACACTAGATCTCCTTCCTGGAATCCTGACGTTGTTGCCTTGGCATCATACCTGGTCTTCATGCGGTCGCTCGTTATCTTAATCTGGCTTCTGGTCCTTTGGTGTATGTCCCTAAGCCTTTCCCTAAGGTCCGCCACGTACTCTTCTTCATTTCTGGGCTCATTGGTAGGAGATCCAAATTTCACCTCACTGGGTAAACGAGCTATTCCACCAAATAAGATTTCGAACGGCGTATGTCGAGTAGTGCTATGCACGGCACTTCTATAGGCCATCAAAAACAAGGGAATCTGCCGGTCCCAATCCCGTTGGTAGTCACCTACGACCTTCGAGAGATGTTCGTCCAAAGTCCTATTGAAACGCTCCACCATACCGTCCGACTGTGGATGAAGCGGGGTTGTCCTTGTCTTTTTGATTCCGAGTAGTTGACACATCTCTTGGAAGATTCTTGACTCGAAGTTCCTCCCTTGGTCAGAATGCAATTCCAAAGGCACACCGAATCTGCTAATCCAATTGTAGACGATCTGCTCCGCCACGGTTCTGGCTTCCTGGTTAGGGATCGGAAACGCTTCCGGCCACTTACTGAAGTAGTCCATCACTACGAGTATATACCGATTACCATTGTCGGTTTCCGGAAAGGGCCCTGCGATGTCAATGGCGATTCGTTCGAAAGGTGCTCCCACGTTGTATTGGTGCATCTTACCTCGAGTTTTGGTTCTCGGACCCTTACTAGCTGCACACACGTCGCATTCTCTGCACCAGTCTTCGATATCTTCCTTCGCTTTTAACCAATAAAAACGTTCTCGTACCTTTTCTAGCGTCTTATTCACTCCCAAGTGGCCTCCGGTCGCCCCGCCATGCATTTCCTGTAACACCTCCTTGACCCTCGTCCGCGGTACGACAAGCTGCATTACAAACGACTTTCCGTCGGAGGATTCCCATTTTCTTCTCAGAACACCTTCTTGGACATGGAGGGAGTCCCACTGCGCAAAATATGCCTTTAAGGTCGGGCTTCTGTGAGAGATGTCCTGATGATCCGGTTTCTCCATGTTCTCCTTCCAGGCCAGAATCGGCTCGATATCCGGGTCTTCCTTCTGAGCGTTCCGGATCTCATCTACGCTCCAGCCGGCGATAGGTTCGGCTCTCATTCTTTGGATGGAAACCAGCTCCCGTTCTTCCTGACGCGCACAATGTTTACAATCCGTTCTGCATGGTCTCCGGGACAGTGCATCCGCATTAGAGTGGAGTTTTCCTTTACGATGCTGTATTTCGTAGTCGTAGATTTGCAGCCTTTCGATCCATCTTGCGACCTGACCCTCAGGACTCTTGAACTGTAATAGCCATTTTAAGGCTGCATGGTCTGTGCGAAGAACGAACTTCCTCCCGTAGAGGTATTTGTGAAAATGCTTCGTAGCCAAGATCAAAGCTAGAAGTTCTCTCCTTGTCACGCAGTAGTTCCTTTCTGGCTTAGAGAGCACCTTGCTGAAGTACGCAACCACCTTCTCTTGGCCGTCATGCACCTGGGAGAGTACGGCTCCTACCCCAACATTACTAGCATCTGCATCCACAATGAACGTTTCCCCGGGAGTGGGGTAAGCCAGTACCGGGGCATCGCATAGCCGTTGTTTAAGTGCCTTGAAGCTCTTCTCGCACTCAATTGTCCATTTGAATTGTTTTCCCTTTTCCGTCAACTGGTGCAGGTTCTTTGCGATCCCGGCAAAATCCTTCACGAACCGTCTGTAGTAGGTGGCTAGGCCCAGGAAGCTCCTTAGTTGGTGTTTATCCTTGGGGACTGGCCAGTTTTTCACCGCTTCGACCTTCTCTGGATCGGTTCTCACTCCTTTCGCTGAAATTATGTGCCCCAAGTACTTGACTTCCGCTCTAAACAGGGCGCACTTCTTGGGGTTGAGCTTCAGGTGGGCACTTCGAAGCCTTTGAAACACATCCCTTAGATTGTCTCGGTGTTGCGCAAACGATTTTCCTACGACGATGACATCATCCAAGTATACCAAACAGGTTTTCCATGTTAACCCTTGCAGGACACATTCCATCAATCGCTCGAAAGTCGCCGGAGCATTGCACAGCCCGAATGGCATTACCGTGAATTGCCATAGCCCATTTCCTGCGGTGAAGGCGGTTTTCTCCCGGTCTTCTGGATGGATCTGTACCTGCCAGTAGCCACTCTTCAAGTCGAGAGTGGAAAACCATCGGGCTCCTGATAGTGTGTCTAGCGTGTCGTCAATCCGTGGCAGAGGGTAGCTGTCTTTCTTGGTGACGTAATTGAGCTGCCGATAGTCCACGCAGAACCGCGTGCTGCCATCTTTCTTCTTAACCAGTACAACCGGTGATGCCCACGGACTTTTGGAACTTTCAATCAGACCTTCTTTCTCCATTGCCGACACCATCTCTGCAACTTCTGTCTGCTTTGCCAATGGAAGGCGCCTAGCAGGCTGACGAATTGGTCTGGTATCACCAGTGTCTATTCGATGTTGTACCAGGTGTGTTCGGCCGTATTCTCCGTCCTGTGAGGCAAATACATCAGCGTACTCATTGATAAGATTCTCTGCCATAGTTCGCTGCTCCTGATTCAGCTCACTGGACTGGAGAATCGTCTCTCTCGTTTCCGCTGTCCAAGGTGATGGGAGAGGTTTTGGAGGACCACGTTCAGATATTGTTGCGACGGCGGTAATCGGCGTGCATTTTCCAGTCACCTCCCCTCGCCTTAGTTTGACAGTGTGTGGTCTTGCGTTCAAAACTCTCACTGGAACCATGGTGTTCTTTGGTTCGACTAACGTCTTTCCCACGATGTAGTCTTGAGAATTCTTCTCCGGGTCTGGTTCTACTATGTAGAATCGGTGGCTCCCAAGATCACCTTCCAGCTTCGTCCAAATGATTGTCTCTGAAGACGGCGGCAAAACTTCGTCTTTGCTGATGACTGTCCTGAGAGTTACGGCATTCTCGTTTCCGTACACCATCGGAATCTCCACATTTCGATACCTCAGTACTTGCATCCCGATGTCCAAGATTACTTCATTTGCTTTCATGAAGTCTATTCCGATGATGCACTCGTCGCATATATCTGCCACCAGAAACGCATGGGCGAACGTCAGTCCTGCCAGAGTAATCGTAAGACGAACTTCTCCAAATACCTTCGCCATTTCCCCTGTGGCAGTCTTCAGGCAGTAGCTGTTGGTGTTGTGCAGCCAGGAGCCTTTGACGATATCTCTTCTTACAATGGAGGCGGTGGCACCTGTGTCGATGGTGGCTACGCACTTCTTCTTGTTGATTAGTGCCTCCACTGTCAGGCTCTTGTTACCCCGTTTGGTTTGCGAAACTTGAATGGTGGTCCTGGGGGCCTCGATTCCAGTAACCAACTTCTGCCCCGCGAAGTTGGTCCTTACGCATCCCCCGACTGCTGGTTTTGGGAAGTCTGACCGACAGGATGCTTCCTCTCTGCTTCTCCTACTTCCGCAATGTGGACAATTTCCTCGTCTAGGTGCACTTCTGCACTGCCGTTGTAGGTGTCCGGTTTGGTTGCAATTCCAGCAACGGATTTGACTTCCGCGAGCTCTGTCTTCATCCATGACGGCTGTTCTCTGGCATGAGCATTCCACGACGGACATTTCCCTGACACGGTGTATTCCCTGGTATGCTTGGTCCGCAGCCTTCATTGACAAAGCGAATGCCAATGCCTCGGGGAGTGTTCGCTTTTCAGCCATCCTTACAGCCATTTGCAGTTGTCTGTCCTCTATGGCCTGAATAAAAGCTTCCACCGCCATTTCGTTGATAAGCTCCTCACCGGCTTTAGGGTATGAAAGATGGGCTAGTCGCTCTATATCCGCTTGCAACTGTTGGAGCGTTTCCCCCCTTTTTTGGACTCGACTACGCAGCTGAACCCTGTACGCCTGCTGCATGTGTTCATCCCCAAACCGCATTTCGATAGCCTGAACCAGAGAGTCGTAGTTCTGCTGTTTATCTTCCGGGATGGTCTGCAAGAGCTCCGCAGCTGGACCCCTCAGTGCAAGTGTGAGTGCAATGGACTTCTCTTCATCGTCCCAGCTATTGGTCATTGCGGCCGCTTCGAATTGCCTTTTATAAATTGGCCATGATGTTTGACCATCGAAGATAGGAGGCTGCATCTCCTTTCTTCTCAGACCGTCGGTGGAATATTCCCGTGCTTTCTGTCTCTTCACGTTGCTGAGTTCCTTAGTAAGATTTTCGACTTGTTTTTCTACTTTTTCGAACTGAGTCTCTATTTTCCCGAACTGAGTTTCATGCTTCTCAAAGTTTTCATCGAATCTAGTTTCGACTTTTTCGAGTTGCGTCTCTACCTTCTCGATTTTCTCTTCGATCACTTCGAATTTGGATTCCAAGTTCTTGTTTTGCTCATCAAGTTTACTTTCCAGAGCATCTAGAGAATTCTTTTGTTCGTCCATTGCTTTCTTTTGTTCATCCATTGCTTTCTTTTGTTCATCCAACTTAAGTTCTAGAGAATTCCTTTGGTCATCGAGCTTATGACTTTGATCTTCTATTGCTTTCTTTTGTTCGTCCATGACTAACTTAAGTTGCAGGAGCAGACTTGTTATACCCGGGTCGGCTACTGTACTTGCTGGTTCCTCTTCCACGTCAAACTCTATGTCATGCGGATTTTCACCTTCCTGCGTTACTGCTTCTTCCAGACGAATCAGTAGGGCATCTTTTCCCCCAGTTGTGTCGAGATTCCGCTTACTGAGTTCTGCCTTTAGTTGAATTATAGTTAGTTTTCCCAACTTGCGACCCATTTTGCGCAACTAATTAACTCAACGCAGAAATCGTTTTTTTTTTTTTTTTTTTTCTTGTGCAATTTCACACCACGGAAATAGTTATTCACAGAATAAGTTTTATCCCAGCTTCTGACACCAATGTAATATGCAGGCTACGGCTCGAGTAGATAAAACGATATTCTGTGAAATTTATTTCTTTATTTTCTACTCTATAGAACAATTCAAGTTCACACTATACTATTCTTCGCAAATTCTTTTCTTACAAGGTCTCTTTCCTCTCAAATCACTTTATCTCCTTTCAATTACTTAATTTACAAATCCAAACTAATTACTTTTTCTTGTTCACTCTCAACTTTCAATTTATCACAAAATTACAACTTCGCCTAGTATCACTTTTCTAATCTCTTCGCCACAGTTTAAAAATCACTGTCTTTTCTATTGATCGCCATCTGTCCTTATATAGCAGAAGTTTCAGATAGCCAGAAACTTCTAGCAAATTCTTCGACCACTGGAAATAATTCCAAGATGACAATCATTTCTTCCAGTTATAATTCTCTCTTTATCCGTGGCATTGTCAGCTATTGCGAACCTCGAATGAAAGTACAGTTTGAAATGGGCTGTAGGAGCGTAGTTATTATTCTACATTATTGTTGCATACTTTTAGACGATGTTACAGTATTTATGATTTCGGAGATAGAAGTAGTTTGTTCAACAAACTTTATGAAACAAAAACAAATTTTTCCATATTTGGATTCTTTTAACCTCAGTGTACACCTACAAACATTTGCCCACAAAACTTAAAGCAATGTATAAAAACTGTATAAATCCTGTTCAAAATATTTGTTTAAACAAATTGGCCAAGTGTCGGGCTTAACGCGGTTAGTGTTCAGTACCGTTAGAAAAAGCTATGTTTGTTTGTTTATGGATATGTTTCTTTTAACATGGCTCCCTCGAGAACCACTGAAGACATTTTGATGAAATTAAGTTTGTATGTACTTATATGTAGGTCCTGATACGTTATTTCGTTTAAAAGCTGTCAAAATCGAATCAAGCGTTGTTTCAAAAATCTGTCATCTTTATTAGTCGCCAAACTCAAGTACTCCTGAATGGTTTTCAATTAAATTTGGTTTGTAGGCTTAGACTGACAAGTTAGTAGTTCCAGTAGAAAATAGGTGAAGTAGTGGTAAGATATGGGGAGGAGCTTAAAACATTTTCGAATATATTCTCTCATACACCTAACTCAAGAATCACCCAAAGGATTTTGATGAGTTTTAAGTTAGGTTAGGTTAGGTTTGATGAGTTGATGTAGAGGTTGAAAGACCTACTACGCCACACTTAGATCAACGTAGATCCGTTGTGATGCCCATTGCCAACAACACGCGGTGTTCCAAGCGGTCCCCCATCTAAGTAAAACCGCGCCCGACGATGCTCGATTTCGGTGATCCGACGAGAACCGATACTGTCATCGTGGCATGGTCGTTTTAAATTACGCCATATGTGAACTGTTTTTTCTAAAAATTTCAATATTTTTCAAAAACTGTTTATGCCAGAAGATTTGTTATTTTCCTCTTGGAAGATAGCAGAAATCATTGTTATACCTAAACAAGGTAAGCCTCTATCAGAAGTTACCTCATATAGGCCAACCTCACTTTTACCGGTATTATCAAAACTTTTCTTTTCGTTTTCGGTTTAGAAATAAGCACTCGACGATAAACCAAGTGCACCATATAACTAATATTATAGAAAAAGCACTAGAAGAAAAACAAGTTTGTTCTTCATTATTCTTAGACGTTGCACAGGCTTTTGATAAAGTTTGGCATAAGGGTTTAGAGTACAGACTTCATAGGGATACCTAGACAGTACTATGAGATACTTAAATCTTATATAGTAAATAGATTCTTTAGAGTTCGCTATGGTGCAGCGTATTCCGAACTTAAAGGAATACGAGCAGGTGTTCTGCAGGGGAAAAAAAATCAATGTTCCTGAGTTATTAATAATCAAGTAGTTCCTTATTTTAACACAGATAATTATCTGGTTATGAATCTGGATGCTAAATTGAAATGGAAGGAACATGTGAAAGAGAAAGTAGAAGAGCTAAATATTAGATATAGAAATCTTTATTGGTTGTTAGGATTTAATTCAGAAATGTCCATTGAGAATCAAATTTTATTATATAATCAGATACTAAAACATGTTTGGACATATGGTATCCAGTTATGGGGTTGTACAAAGAAAACGAATGTACAAATAATACAAAAACATTTCAAAATAAAGTTCTTCGGGGAATAGTAAATGCCCCATGGTATATTAGAAATAATGACTTACATTGTAATTTGCAGATTGATCTTGTGTCAGAAGTAATTAAAAAGAACACAATTCGTCACAACGATCGTCTGTAGATGCATATTAATGCTGAGATATGTATCTACATACCCTCAATTTTTTTCAAACTAAATCTCAATTTTTCATTGTCAAATGTGTTCTTAGGCCTTTCTTGTTGTAGAACATTGTCATTAACGCAGTTTTTGCAGCGGCAGCGGCATCTGCATCTTCATTCCCTTTTATCCCGGTGTGGCCAAGGATCTAAATAAGCTTCGCTCTGCCTTTCATCACGAATTTTGTTGACGATTTCTGTGTTGTTGTTAAGATTTTCAAACGCAGTAAGTGAAGATAAGCTATCCGTATAAATGATAGTTTTCCCATTATCTGCTGTTTGAAGCGCTTTTAATATGGAAAAAGCTTCGGCTGTGAATATTGAAGTAAAAGGTAAAAGAAGACCTTTAGCTATATCCATTCCATTTTCGTTGACAACAGCATAACTTACTCCATCCTCTGTTTTTGAAGCGTCGGTAAATAGGAAGCGCCATCCTAGGGTTTCGTATTTGTTGGAACATTCCTTTGAATACCTCATGGCTGGTTAAGGATTTGGGATACTTTGAAAATTCAGTGCAAACGGAGTTATCAGATATATTCCAATATGGGTGTATTGTGCTTTTTTGTTGATTGTCGTGATGGGGATATCGTTGTCTTTCGCCATTGATACTGCGTTGAAAATTATTGACGGAAGTCTTGGGTTTTTCTGTGCCTAAGAATCTATTTGACATCGACATGAATTGGAGAAGGTTCGAAAGACTTAATTTTTAGCAGTATAAGTGATGTAAGATAATCCACTCTTTTGCTAAGTTTTGGCAGACCAGTTTCGGTGGGTATGTTAGCTATAGGTGTTATCCGAAAACTTCTGATGGCTCTTCTGATAGCTTCGTAGTATGGTGTCTCCACAATTTGAAGAATTGATTTGGGACATTTCCCATAAATAGCCAGTCCATAGTCGATTTTTGTTAGTATTATAGATTGAGCTACTTTGATAAGCATGTTAATGTTACAGTTACTTTTATTAGAAGAAAGATATTCAATGATATTCACCCTGGTAGTAAGCTTTTTTCTTAGATATATACAGTGGTCCTTAAAGTTATATTTGGAATCGAATAAAATTCCCAGTACCTTAACAGAATTAACATTATATAATAACTTATCTTCTAATTGCACTGAAATACATTTCTGGCAACTGTTTTTTTTTTTTTGCAAATGTGTAGTATCTTACAATTTTCTGTGGAGATTTTAGCTCCTGAATAGTTACCCCATTCTGAGATGTTCTGCAAAATGTTTAAAAAAAAAACTGCTGATAAAAATGTTAAACCATTGCATTTTGAATATAGAATAAGGTCATCTGAGTAAAAGATATGATGGACATGGTTCTGATTTCTAATAATTGAACTTATTTTGTTGATGCCGTTTTTCAACTTGTAAATACCTGAAATGGTATTATTTGCTTTTATGCGGAACCTTCTGTTGGACAAAAATGAAAAAATGTGTTTACAAATTTTAGGTCCAATCTTCCACTGGAAGAGTTGTTCAAAGACGACTTGGAGCCTATCCTATCAAATGCTTTTTGTTGGGAATTCATGGGTTATTTTCAAATTCTACCTCAATGTGAATATTTGGTCAATGATAGACTTTCTCGGCCTAAAACCGCACTGATATGGACCTATCAGGCTGTTATAAGCGCTCACATAACACGGCAACAAAACCGTATATGCGACGTTGAGGAGACGTATGCTTCTATAGTTGACGCAGAGGGTCTACCTTTTCCAGGATCGGGCAAACGGTGTTGAGATTCCATTCATTTGGCATGCTTACATATGTCCTGTATCCCCTTGTGGATCCTAGGGCCTCTACTACGCCTACGCACCATTGTGTACGGTTTCTGGCAATGTGCCTCAGCTCTCCCCAACTTTCCCCCACTGCCGTGCCTCCTTCTCGACTGTTCTGTTCTATGTTCTCCTAGGACCGCCAGGTATCCTGCCATCTTGGGTTAAAGGGTTCCATTGCATAGCATGGTTAGCTACAGAACTGTTACCTTTTCAGAACGTGTGACCAAGGCACTGCCACCTCTGTCGTTGATTAGTTATGCCTATTGGTTTCTGGCCCGTTCTCTGGTAGAGATGTTCGTGACAGATGCGGTTGAGCCAGAAAATCCTTAAGATATTGCGCAGGCACCTGTTAACAAATGTTTGCAGCTTTCTCGTGATATAATGGTCACGGCTGGTAATTTTAGTTTTTGGTGACATTTGGTGGAGATCCATAATTCTGTGAGAGAGTAAGCATACATCGTCAGCGTAGTCAAGATGTTATTGTTGGGATGTAAGAGGCCATCGAATTCCTCTGTTTCCTGTCAATAAAGCTGCACGATGTACATATATGGCACAAATGGGAATAGTATTGCTGAAAGAATGTAGTCTTGTCTTACCCCACATTGGATCTCGAATTCCTGAGACAACCGTCCTTCCCGAGCAGACCGTGACATTTGGACCCATCGGATGTAGCTTTGATAATAGCAATTAATTTATCGGGAATACTTCTTCTGCGTAATGCACTCCAAATAAACTCCCTGTTAACACTATCGAAGCCTTCTCAAAATTGATGAACAGCAGGTGAAGTGACAATCTATATTAAACGTTATTGTTCGATAATGATCCACAAGGTGTGGATGTGGTGGACACGAGAGGATCCAGACCGCAGCAGCATCACCCTATCCACCCGATCGCACGCTTCTCAAATTCACTCTTTTTTCTTCGTAGAAGTTTGAACTCTTCCTTTCCACTCTGCTCATAGGTATCGTAAGGTTTCAAAGGTTATGACAGTCTCTTGCGATTGCAGGCGTTCAACGTTCAACTTTTTCACGGTGTTTTCTTGACGTTGAACTTTTACGGATATCTGCATACGTACCATGGCTGCAATGAGGTAATAGTCCGAGTCGACTTTGGCTCCTTGAAAAGTGCGGATCAAAATAATGGATGCGTATCTTCCGACGTGTTTATCAGGGAAAAGCCAAGTGGCCTTGTGGATGTCGAGATAGAAACTGAATACCATCGAGACAAGTAACTTAATGCCATCTAAGTTTCAAACCACTACACTAAATCTTTCTCTCTCTCTCTCTCCTTCACAAACGCCCGTGTCCTGTAATAGTATAAGAGTATTCATATCCTCTTTGGCGCGCGCAAATTATATAAAAAAAAAAAAATATGGGGAACGCGTACTTGCTACGGTGATGTTTCGCCTTGTCGCGAAGTTGAATATGTCCGTCTGCCCTTGTAGTGTGGAGTATGCTATGCATTTCGACTGTACTACCAAAGTTGCCCTCCTTCCCTATTTTGAGGTTGAAATCGCCAAGCACAATTTTAATGTCGTACTTAGGACTCTGCTCATAGAACCTGTCAATATTTTTCGACACTGTTTTGTGCTTCATTATATTAATATTGTGCAGAAGGCCTGTGAGGCCTAAGGCGACGATAGTTTGTGGATCAATGCCGGCATATATTGCCCACGACATACCCATTTGTTTTGTCCGCAGAGTTTCTTGCTATGACTTCTGAGACGCATTGAAGGCGATCAGGTCAGCAAGATATGTAGTTAGATTGAGTATACACTCATCGTTAGTTCACTATAAAACAGCTATCCAGCTGGCACTAATCGACCTATGACCCCATTATTAATAAAAAAAAGGAACGGTCAAGCATGAAAGAGCTTCATGTGCCGAGGGTTCCGAAGCAATTACAGTAAATATATTACTACATATTAAACAAGTAGGTAGCAATATACTGCTATTTGTTACAGTTATTGTACTCCTGACCGCTTACAAGCCAAAAGAATTTCGTGTTTGCGCGTGTGTTTATAATTACGTATATATATATATACGCATATTTTTTTATTTATTTTTTTTGTACCTAAGAATGTACAAATAATGGAACATCATTGTATTAATTTATTTAATAAATTATTTACAATAGACTGCAACAATTTCTGCTAGTATAAGTTACATTTATTTATCAAAGCAATTTAGTTTATAAACATATGTAAGTAATAGTAATAGATTACTCAGATTAACCTACAACAATGCAAGGCTGCCACCGCTTTTATCAGTAGCAGACTTGCAGCTAGTAGAACAAAACGCATTTGTGACATTAGAGGTATGAGTGATATCACGGTAGTTTATGATGAGCGGTCCGAAAACCCAGGACTTCTCTTATTGTACCAAATTCCCTCTTAGCAACTAAGCTTGGACAGTTTTGTGGCCAGGACTTAGTCGCTGCAGCTATAAACTACTAAACGGACGGTAAATGGAAAACCTACGTCGTTGCGTCTGCTTACTTCTCCCCTATGACTCGGTACTACTCCACCACCAAGGGCAGTGACCGAGCTCATAGAATATTGTGCAATGCACGGGGAAACCGTCTTCTGGACTTCATACTAAGGTCTGATCTTACCATCAACAATGTTGGCTCCCAACCAACATTTGTTTCGGCGCAAGGACAGGAAATGATTGACTAGACTCTGTCCAACAGGTACTTTAAGTCTATTACCAACTGGACAGTTCCGCCAGAAATTTCCTTCCAACCCTAGATACATCGGATTCCAAATCGAATGCAAAACTACACCCTTGCAGGAGAAGAGGAATCCGAGAAAAACCACATGAATACGGTTTAAGTTAGACAAATCTGTCAAAGCTCTACCCAAACTTAGAACGAGATAAAAGGTAGAGGAAGCCGTTCAAGACCTGAATAGCACCCTTACCAGATACTTTCAACTAACGTTGCCGCTGACAAGAAAAAAAACCCTGTAGAAGGACAGTTCCGTGGTAAAACGCAGAACTGCAGCGAATTCGTAAGGAAACCAAAAAACTTCTAAATACCTTTACCGATCGAAGCAAAGAGAATATAAGAGGATAATTCAAATTTTGAAAAGTACCTCGTATAGAGATTTTTGTGACAAGATCGAAACTGTCGGTGAAACCAGTAGGCTGGTCAAAGTTCTTAAGAATGGAAAACCAATCAAGCCGAAATCACTCAGTAAACCTGATGGTACTTTCACTGCATCTGTTAGAGGGCTGAACCAAATAACTCGGCACAGCTGGTGTACTGCATCGGTCGTGGCGACAGATGAAGCTATCATCATATATTGATAGTTTCAAGTCACCTAGCACTGATGGAATATACCCAGCTATGCTGAAACAAGGTATTAGTTAGCTGTTGCCAACTCTGAAGAGAATCTTCACTGCTGGATTGGCACTGGCATACTCATATATACCAACCTCCTGGCGAACAGTCAGAGTAGCTTTCATACCGAAAATCGGCAGAGATGACTACTCTCTCGCCAAGAGCTTCAAACCTATTACTCCTGCTGAAAAGCATGGAAAGACTGGTTGAGCTACATGTGCGCAAAGTTGCTTTGAGGGTACATCCTCTGTCAGAGATGTAACATGCTTATCAACGCAGAAAATGTTGAAAGACTGCGCTTCAAAATGTGGTCAGCAGAATAGAATGTGCGCTTGACAGGAAAGGGTACGCGACAGACATTTTCATAGACATTGTGGGTGCCTTTGACAGTGCGACTTTTGGCAGCATGTGTGGCTCCGCCAGAAATCACGGCATTAAAGAATCACTAGTGTTGAGGATCAATTCTGCTCAACAGAACATTGATAGAAGATGCAGATTGTGGCCAGTGTGTTATGGCAGGTGTAAACGGGGGCTGCCCGCAAGGCAGTGTTCTGTCTCCACTACTTTGGTGCATACTGGTTGACTCTCTGTTAAACACACTCAATAGTTCTAACGTCTACGCTCAAGCATATGCAAATGATGTCGCCGTTCTGTCTGTCGGATCGTGCCTAGCGTCTGTCTACTCTAAGATGCAGAAGACCCTAGACGCAATCGACGATTGGTGCACCAGCAATGGGTTTTCAGTTAATCCTCTCAAAACCGAGGTGGTTCTCTTTACGAGAAGGAGGAAACTGACTGGTCTGACTCAGCCAGTGCTAAAAGGCGTTACTATCCAACTCTCCAAGGGAGCTAAATATTTAGGAGTAATCTTAGATAGCAAACATCTATGGACGAAACATATCGAGCTGAAGACTTCCAAAGCGCTGTCAGTCTTTCGGCAAGACATGGAGCTTGTCGCCAAGGAAAATCCTTTGGATCTACACGGCAATGATAAGACCCTTCCTCTCATATGCGTCAGTTCTCTGGTGGAGTAAGCTTTCACTTAAATACGTTACTGCTGCTTTCGCCAAACTCCAAAGAACGATCTGTCTCGGCTGCTTGGGAGCCTGGCTCTACTCTGGACGCTTTGATGATGCGCAGGACAACACAAGACACTAGCATGCCAAGTAATAAACAAAAATGACAATGAAAATGCGCTTTATGCGGTGGAAACCACACTGCTAACTACAAGGGATATGAAATCAATAAAACATTAAAACCATGAACAAAACCAGGACATACCAAAAACTAACAAGATGGTTCAAAGAAATGTAAGCTATGCTAGCGCAATCGCTTCCCAATCGGTGGTTCATAAGGCACTCGAGTATCGTCTTTACTTGATCCACAACCTCAACAAAAGTCAGTCGAAACAAATGAAATTAAAGACATGATTAAACAATTGTTCAACCAGATGACTAACATGATGAGCATAAGTAATATGCTAGTAAGTAGACTTAATGGACTTAATGAACAGCAAATATAACTCACTAAAAATCATAATTTGGAACGCAAACGGACTGGAACAGCACAAATTAGAACTAAACCAATTTATCAAAAACAACAATATTGAGGTTTACTTATATCTGAGATCTATCTTACAGATAAAAGCTATATTAAAGTCGGCGGCTATAACATCCATAGCAAAAACCACCCTGACGGAAAAGCACATGCTGGTACAGCAATCATAATCAAAGATAAGATAAAATGTATCGAACTCTCACACTACAAAAAGAACAACATTCAGCCCATAACAACACAAATTAGTTTCGGCCATCTACTGCCCACCTAAACACATCATCTCAATATAATAATACGATACTCGTCCTCTTGATCCGCTGAGTGGTACATATTCCGCAAAACTAACCTAAGACCCTTCTCTTCTTTGGGTTTAAATGTGTAATATTTGGCATTCTTCTGTCTAAGGAGTTTTATTATTGTTCTGTACGAAGTAGATTCTGATGGCCGGACCCTTATTTTATTATTTTTTAGGACTCTTAACTCGTAAGTTTTGTTAGCGACTACGTTAAAAACACTAGTAAGGGTGTTTATACATTCTACCTCTTGCACATAAATTGGTGGGGGTTTGTTGGTCTTGCGGGATTCTGGTTCGTCGGTATTTCTGTTCACATGTTCTGTTTCTTACCTACGCAGGGACTAACAAAAGTTCCCTTAGTTGGTGTCAATTTATTAGTTTTTGAAAAGAAACAATAGGTACAAATGGAGACGAGAAAGAGAAAAATTAGTGATGTAAGCTCGGTTGAAGTTCCACCGCCAACACAAGAAGAAATTCGTTTTGCCATTCTCTTCGGTTTTCGACGTCAACTCACGCCAGTCAAAATTCTGCACGAATGCCAAAATGCATACGGAATAAATGCACCATCTCTTGTTACTATTTCAAAGTGGTTTCGAAGATTCCAGACTGGCCATTTTTCTGTGGAGGACGAATCTCGTGAAGGTCGGCCCAAATCCTCGATCGACGATACAAATGTGGCCCTGGTGAAGGCTAAAATGGACGAAGATGCCAGGATGACACAGGAGATGATAGCAGATGAACTGGGCTTGAATGTCATGGCTGTGTCACGAATTTGAAATTATCACCTGAAATATTCGAAGAAGTCAGCTCGATGGGTTCCTAAAATTTTGATTGGAGAGCAAAAAGAGGCTCCTGTTCGTTTTGCTCAATATTTCCTGGATAAGTTTGAAAATGGATAGTCAAGCTGCTTCAATAAGACCGTTACAGGTGATAAATCTTGGTTTTTACAAGTACGACCCGGAAACCAAACAGCAGTCCATGGTATGGAGCTCAGAAGGTGCAAATCCAAATAACAAAAGTCAGCGACAAAAGTTATGATGTCGATGAACTTCACCAGGGCGAAGTGTGCGCCTGAGCACAATAAAGTATCTGATTGAAATCAGTATTTAAACGATCTACTCCATACTCCTATCTATGGATGCAGTAATTCCACCCCTTGAGCGCTACGGTCATTTGAAAATAAACAAATTTGTGTTTGGAGGTGTTATCACTTTGTATGTTATAACTGTTGAATTGTGGTGGCTTTAAAAACAAACTAATACACATCTTTGATTTATAATTTAAAATACATAAAATAATTTTGGAAACTATATGGAGTTTTAGTTCCCATATCATCCCAGATAGATACAGTTTATCAAAGTTAAAAAAAGAAAAAAATAGAGGTTTTACTATCAAAATTTCCCCTAGCCTAGAACTCTTTTTCTAATGATAACTGCGTCAATTTCGTTCCCTGGACAATTTACCTACTCCATACAGTATTTCTACTGTATGAAGTGTTTTTAGCAAATTTGTACACGAAAATTCGAGAAAATCGGACAAAAAGCAAACCTCGATTTGTTTCTTTTTTCTGCGCACCAAAATTGAATACAGTTTCCAGAACTATTTTATGTGTTAAATTATAATTTTAAAACGTGTACTAATTAATTTTAAAAAAATAATAATTAATTTATTATACAAATGCTGTTTGTATCACTGTCACTGACCTAGACACTACCTTCCAACATGGCCATGAAGAGTTATTCTATTCCACTCTCTACACCCGAAAGTTATTTTTATTTTTATACAAAAAAAATCGAGCGATATCCATAATTTTGTCTGCGCTGCTCCAAAAGACCATACATACATACATAATCCGGTCCTCTTATACCCTACGGTGTCGATGTTCTGTCTCTGGTTTCCGACATCCTTTCCTTAATAAATTTTCTCCATTTCTTCCTGTCTCTAGTTGATTGCTTCACCGAGTTCCAGATTTCTCCTGCGTCTTGTCCTGGGCCTTCCTCTTCTGTTCTTCCCTTCGGTTCTAGCTTCCCAGATTTTCTTTACTTGTCTGTTGTCTTCCATCCTCACTACATGTCCACACCATCTAAGTTTTTTATCTTCTATAACCTTTTTCACTGATTCCACATTTAGCTCTTTTCGGATGTCTTCATTTCTTTTTCTGTCGATTCTCCTTACTCCATCACTCTTCGAAGGTATTTTATTTCCATGGCCTGTATTTGCTTTTCTTGTCTTTCAGTAATGATCCAGTTTTCTCCTCCATGCAGCAGTACTGATAGGTCGATATTTTTTTGGTTTGAGTTATTTCTTTATGGTCTAAAAAATTTATCTGCAACACCGCGTACAGTCTATTTGAAGACTGTATCCTTGCCTTCAATTCCTCCTCTAAGTTAACTTTGCTGTTAATGACGCTTCCTAGATACTTATAATGTTGTACTTGCTCAAAAGTCACCCCGTCCACACTCGCTCTTATCAGCCGTGTTCTGTTATTTACTACCATCACTTGAGTTTTTACGACATTGAGCTGCAGATTTTAAGATGTCGGGACTTTTAAGTTTTTCTCAAATTTCTTTTCAGAGTTTGCAAAGAGTACCTACAATGTCATCGGCAAAAGCACATACCCATAAAGAGATAGGTTCTAGGCGCCTATACCCCACTTTAAAACCTTCCATCCTTTCCTCACACTCGTTCATGGCACAGATGAACAAAAATGGGCTTAGTGTACTCCCTTGCCTGACACCTTCCGGTGTTTTAAATTCGTCCGACATTCTGTTTTTAGTTCTAACTACATTATAAGTGTCTTTATATATACTATTTATTGCCCTTCTTCCACTCCCTTATTTCTTAGGCTCATTCAGATTTACCTTCTACTCCGAATTATTGTATCGAATGCCTTTTTCATGTCTATAAAGCAGATGTAAACTTCTTTATCTTTGCCTAGTTTTTTCTCTAGAACTTGCTGCACTGTAAAGGTATGGTTTTGGATACTATGTGCTGGTCGAAATCCGCTTTGTACAACCGAAAGTTGTCTTTCTACAATCCTTCTTAATTTTATTTCGAGTGTTGAAGATCGATGTTCATCTAATTGGCAACCCACACGTTTTGCAATCTCTACACAGAATGTTGGCAACGCTAAGGTTAGGTTAGGTTAAGTTGAAGTGACTGTCAGCAAAAGAAGCCAACACACTTAGACCAATAATAGGTCCATTGTGATACCATATGTGTTTGAGACGCGGCCTCTAGCCTACTCGTTGAGCCATTTAAAGCTACTGATGAAGCGTAGAAAGTACCTAATGTCAATATTATTCACATGATCCTTCTTTGGGAGAGAACTGGGCAGGTGTCTCTTCCTCCTCCTCGTCCATGCAGCTTCTACAGAAATCGTTAGAGAATACACCAAGACTTGTTGCATTCTTGCCTATTAGACAGTGTCCAGTAATGACACCTATAACAGCACTAATATGCTTCCGATTTAGAGAAATCAAATTCCTAGAGCGTTTCAGATCCAGCATAGGCCAAATCTGTTTTGTCGCTAAACAAGTTGTACTCCTTGTCCACCTAGAATTTGTCTTTACGATAGCATCCAGCTTTCATTTAAGTTTGCATATAGCGATAGGCATACCCATTAAACTTTTGCCCGGAAGGATGGGTATTGTTGTTTCATGTGTGGCAAGTTTGTCAGCGTTACAATTCCCTGGAATATTCTTATGCCCCGGCACCCAAATTAGGTGAATATTATACTGCTCCGCCATCTCTATAAGAGACGATCGGCAGTCTAGAACTGTTAAAGTATATGATGAGGAAGATTCCAGGGATTTGATTGCGGCTTGGCTGTCTGAAAAGATGCGGATATCAATGACCGATATCACGTTTTCCTTTATCCAAGACAAGACTTCCCTTATTGCCATTATCTCCACCTGGGACACGCTACAATGGTTTGGGAGACGGAAAGAGAGGTTTAAATTAAACCTATCAGAGAAGACACCACCACCCACCCCGTCGTTAGTTTTTGAACCGTCGGTATAAAAATGTACCGACTTATCTTCCGTGAAGCCATCTTCTTCCCAGAATGCTCTGGAAGGGATGGTAACTTGGAAGTTTTTGTCAAAATTTAACTTGGGGATGGTGTAGTCAATGTCTTCAGAGAAGATGTTAAATTTATTTAAGATGGAGGCGTGGCAATACATTTTTTTTAGACCATTGTGAAGTAGCTTTAATGCGAATAGCTGAGTTAGCTGCCATATATATCAATGGGTGTTGAATGAAAAAGAATGTCCTTCTGCAAATGGCTTGTAAGCCCCATTTGCACCCACTGGCTTTTTTGCAAGAGAAGAGTGCGACAGTGGCTTTCTTAACTCTTTCCTGTATATTAGATTTCCAGCTTAGTTTCCTATCCAAAATAAGACCCAGGTATTTAGCTTCGTTGGAGAAAATTAAGCTTGTTCCATTAAGGGATGGAGGGTCAATAGGTGGGATTTTGTATTTCCTTGAGAAGAGGACTAGTTCGGTTTTGTGGGGGTTCACTCCTAGACCACACCGAGCTGTCCATCTAGATAGCTTATTCAAAGCGTTTTGTAGGAGCTCTTCTAAGGTAGTGAGGTGTTTACCGGGGACTGCTATAGCAACATCGTGCGCATAGGATTAACAGTAGTTCACTGACCACCAGATTCCAAAGAAGTGGGGATAGGACGCCCCCTTGAGGGGTACCCCTACTGACATATCTTCTGACAGATGACCCATCCACCTTTGAGTTGATAATGTGACCATTAAGCAGTAAATTAATCAGCTCGCCAAGTGAACTATCTATCTTCAGATTTGACAGTGCTTTGATTATCACAGATAAGTAGACGTTGTTAAAAGCGCCTCCAATATCTAGAAAAGCTACAATAGTGTACTCCTTATGGTACATGGAGTATTCGATTTTATTGACTAACGTATGCAATGCTGTTTCGACCGATTTGCCCTTACAGTATGCATGTTGAGCCGTGGACAGTAGTCGTGTGTCAATACTATCACGTAAGTGGATATCAGTCAGTCGTTCTAGTGTTTTTAGAACGAAAGATGGCAACGCTATACTAATGACTAACTGTCATCTCCTTTCGACATGTGCCAAATATAACCTAATTTTCTTTCTTCTTGAATTTTCTCTTCGTGAATTAACCTTGTTTGTTCGTGAGGTCAAATAAAATATTATTTTTTTTCTATAATTTGCACGTGTGAAAGGAGTTATGAATACCCTTATACTAATTTTTAGAACACGGGCGTTTTTGAGGAAAGGGGAAGAGACAGAAAGAAAGACATATTGGTGTAGTTGGTTTGAAACTCAGCTGGTATTAAGTTTCAGTGAACTCCAAGGGTGGCTGTCCAGATAACTGGGGAGCTTGTTTGTTTTTGCTTTTGTCGTTGCTCATGATTCACAGTATTTTTTTCCATCCTCCTGATGTCATCATCACGATCAAGTTGCATTTTAGCCATATGACCACCCTACTGCCAGTGTTACGCCTTCGCAGTAGAGTTGACATAAGCTTTCGCAATTGATCGACTTTTTATTTATTTCATGCGAAATAAATAGATGATTATTGACATCAGGATTCGAACCGTGAACCTGTAGCGTGACAAGCGATGATGTTACCACTACACCACGGCCACTGCGTTTTGTTCTTCCATTCTCAACAGGTTATGGGCCCAGAATCAAAGCGCATATATTATTTATTGTATTGCACCGTAAATTGACCGAATCGTATCGTTGATTGTGATCAGAAACCTTCTGGCGATCAAAATAATTGGTTTGAGATGGCTTTCAGTTCATCAAGTTCCTCGCGTATGGAGTTGCTGCCCAAAGAGAACTATGATACTTGGAGTATGCAAGTTGAGACGCTTCTCATCAAAAATGACCTATGGGACTAGTTTGATGCCTGCGACAGACGATGCTTTGAAAGCTGCGTGGTTGAAGCAAGACAGAAAAGCCAAGGCGGATTTGGTTTTGTCAATTCATCCCTCTGAATTGAAACAGATTCGTGGATGTGATACATCACGAGAAGTGTGGGTTAAGCTGGAGTCGATTTATGCTTCAAAAGGACCGGGAGGAAGGCGACATTGTTGAAGCAACTTATGCTCCAGAAGAAGGACGATGGCGGTGGCGTTAAAGACCATATGGCGAAGTTCTTTGAGAGCATGAAAGTGCAGATAAATGGAGATGTTGCTGTACAGTCTTCCTTCTTCATACGAAAATTTTCGATGTGCGATTGAGTCGCGAGATGAGCTACCAACTGCCGAAGTGCTCAAAATAAAAATTATTGAAGAGAGCGAAGCGCGACAGCAAGCGACTGGAAGTGCTGTCATTGCCATGACTGCTGGTAGCAGAGCATACTCGTATACCCGCAAGACAAAAATATCGCCAAGGACTGGAGAAATCAAGTGCTTTAAGTGTGGCATTTTAGGCCATAAGGCGAACGTATGCCCGTCAAGTAAATCCGATGATATCAGAAGAAAGCCGAGGCATTCAGCAAACAGCCTCGATGAATCGTATTATGCCTTTTCTCACTTGGTAACTACAGGTGCAAAGAACGCATATCAATAGGGCATGGATTCTCGACAGTGGTTGTACAACTTGGCAAGTAAGGCATCAGCTGAAGTCAAAGGGAAGGGTGTTGTCCATGTATCAATTGCTAGTGACTGTGGTCATCGAAAGATCGAGTTCAAGGATACGTTGTATGTACCTGGCTTACGAACAAACATAATTTCAGTTACAAGAAGAACTAATAAGGGCCATGAAGTGACTTTTCGTAAGGATGACGATTACATTCGTGATGAATGTGAAAATGTGTTGGTAGTCGCAGATCGCAGAGGGAAACTTTATTATGTTCGTGAAAATATTGATTGTGCAGAGGCGGTTATCCGATCTGAGTGCTCCGAACTGTTGAAGTGGCACGAAAGATTGGGTCATTTGAACAGCAAAGATTTATTAAAGCTGGTTCAAATCGGTGTTTTACCCGCGGTTAATTAAAAAATTATTGCGTTGCGAGGTTTGCTTAAAAGGAAAAATGACTACTTTGCCTTTCTCTAAATGTCGAGTGCCTTGTTCAGAGATATTTAAAATTGTTCACTCTGACGTAGTAGGCCCATTTAAGATGGAATCTTCCGGACATGCGAAGTATTTTGTGACCTTTATAGACGACAGTTCAAGATAGTCTGAGGTGTATTGCTTGAGGCAGAAGAGCGGTGTATTCGACGCGTTCAAACTCTATCAGAATCTTGTAGAGAGGCAGACTGAGATGAAAATAAAATGTCTGCAGTTGGACAACGGGCGTGAATATTGCAATTTAGAATTCGACAAATATCTGGCCAATCAGGGAATAGAGAGGAGGCTGACAGTTTCTCGCACTCCACAACAAAACAGAGTAGCGGAGCGGATGAACCGAACTCTTTTGGACATGGCTAGGTGTTTGTTGCTGGAGTCTGGCTTGAGTGCGTCGTTTTGGTCCGAGGCTATTGCTATTTTGCTTGTCATATTCGTAATAGATGCCCTACGAGCAGTTTAAGTGGTAAGAGAGTTGGACTGGAGAGGGGGACTGGAAAGCAAATACAAGTGAATTACCTTAAAACATTTGGATCCAAAGTGCTTGTTCCGGATAGGCTATTGCTACTGCTTGTCATATTCGTAATAGATGCCCTACGAGCAGTTTAAGGGGTAAGAGAGTTGGACTGGAGAGGTGGACTGGAAAGCAAATACAAGTGAATTACCTTAAAACATTTGGATCCAAAGTGCTTGTTCTGGATAAGGATCCTAACAAAGACAAGCTTGCACAGAGATCTTCCGAAGGCTTGTTCGTTGAATATCCTCGAGATAGAAAGGGATATCGAATATGGATGCCAAGTAAACAGCAAGTTGTTCATGCCCGTGACGTCAAGTTCCCTACTCACAATATACAAGTGTTGGATCAGTTGTTACCAGCAACAGAGAAGACAGAGGGCGAGGAAAGTGAACTGAGGACAGTTGAGTTTTCCCCTCATCCATTGATGGATAATGTTATTTCCGAATGTCTATAAAAAATGCAGTCGATGAAAAGGAAACCTGAAGAGGAACTCAGACGAACTCCTGGAAGGCCTAAGTTAATGCAGACTGGAAACAGAGGCGACCGAGAAAGTTGTTTCGCACTACACGTTCTACTACAGAACAATATAGAGATAGTGAGTCCCCGTCTCCAGTCGAAGGATGTGTTCTGAACTCGAGAATGAAGTGTTCGTTGGTGTGGCAGAAATCAGCATGAAGGATGCCCTGATGAGCGATACATGAGAAGAGTGGAAGGACGCGATGGAGGCAGAGGTGATGAGTCTTATTAAAAATGAAACTTGGCAGGTTGTTAAGAAGAACTCTCGTGCGAACGTTATTGGATGTCGATGGATGTTCACAAACAAGCACAGCTCTGATGGAAAAGTAAAGAGACGCAAAGCCCGACTAGTAGCCAAGAGATATGGTCAAAAATTTGACATCAATTACCATCAGAGTTTTGCACCGGTGGCGAGGTTGGATACGTTGCGTTTGTTTTTGGCTCTTGCGGTTCAGTTTGGATTAAATGTATGGCAGTTTGACGTAGTGGCGGCTTATTTAAACGGAACTTGGATAAAGAAGTTTTCATGAAAATTCCTGAGATGTTGAATGAGATGCTGGAGAGGATAATTTCTGAGCAAGATAAAAGTTCGAATTTTGGACATCGAGCAGAAAAAATGCTGAAGAATATACGTGATGGTGGCAACACATGCAGGTTGCAGAAGGTTCTATATGGGCTACGTCAATCTGGACGTCAGTGGTACGTAAAACTCAGTAAAAAACTTTTAAGTTGGGGCTTAAAATCGATAAAGAATGAGCCGTATCTGTTTTATAAAAGATTTGAAAAGAATTTGCTGTTTGTTCTTGTGTACGTGGTTGCATCAAGTGAGAAAAATCAAATCATTAATCTGCTTGATAGTCTGTTGGAGGAGTTCGGAATAAAGGATCTTGGACTTACTAAATATTATCTTGGACTAGAAATAATTCAAGGTGAAGGAAAAATTGAGCTTTCGCAGACGGGATATATATTGGGGCTACTCAAACACTATGGGATGGACAAGTGGAATCCGGTGTCGACGCCTTCGGAAATGAACATGCGTTTTGATAATGCTAGTAATTGTGGATCGCGGGAAAACTATCCATATCGTGAGATAATTGGTGCCCTTATGTATTTATCAGTGCCGACACGTCCGGACATTGCGAATACCGTTTCGAAGTTGGCACAATTTACTAGTAAACCGAATAAGTCGCATTGGCTTTCTGCGAAACAAATTTTGAGGTATCTTGCGCCGATTATTGGATACACAGATGCTGACTGGGGTGGCTGCGCTGTTGATCGTCGTTCCTAGACAGGATACGTGTTCTTACTCGGTGGCGCTGCTGTAGTATGGAAATTGCAGAAGCAGCGGACTGCTGCTTTATCGTCAACTGAGGCAGAATATGTAAGTCTAGCGGAGGCGGCGAAAGAGGTCATTTACTTGCGTAGCATGCTATGTTTGGCGAATGATCCAGTTTATCATGCTCGCACGAAACATATCGATATTAAGCATCATTTTGTCCGCGAGTTGATTATTTCTAAAATGTTTGTGCTGGAACATGTGCCGAGTGAACGAATGATTGCTGATGTGCTGACGAAGTCCCTACTCCGGGCAACACATGAACGATGCTTAGAAGGTATGGGCTGTAGAACGCGTAAGAGTATTGTTGGTGACGGGAGGCTTGAGAGGGCGTGTTGAAGATCGATGTTCATCTAATTGGCAAACCACACGTTTTGCAATCTTTAGACAGAATGTTGGCAACGCTATACTAATGACAAACTGTCATTCTCCTTTCGACATGGGCCAAATATAACCTAATTTTCTTTCTTCTTGAATTTTCTCTTCGTGGATTAACCTCGTTTGTTCGTAAGGTCAAATAAAATATTATTTAAATAAATAAATACTGCGTTTTGTTCTTCCATTCTCAACAATTTCGTATACTTCGTGTGATGCCTCTATAGTTACCGCAATCTTTTGCATCTCCTTTCTTATATATATATTCCATATTACCATTCCTGCGAGATTTTCTGGTTTATCCATATCATATGTTCAGTATCTTTCTCAGTTCATTTTCTCCTTCTTCTTCAGAGTATTTAATGTACTCTGGTGCAATTTCGGCGATTCTTTGTGCCTTTGCCATTTTATTTTTTTTGGGTGCTGCAGCTATATCTTCTTTAGATATGGAGCTTTCTTGGTTTAACTCTTCCCCTTGTGTTTCACCTGTCTCTAATTTTCCTTCTGTACCCCTACTTTCGTCTACTACCTCATCTGTATTCAAATTCCATCTGCTCACGATTTCCTGCTCTTCCGTCAGCACCCTTCCATCTTTTGCTTTAATTGTCTGTAATCTAAAGTTTTTTCCATTTTTTAGCGACTTGATCATCCTGTAGAACATCTTTCAATTTACTTTGCTGTTTTCTTCTACGCATTTTCCAAAGTTTCCCCATGCTTTTTCTTTGGCTTCTAGCACTTTTTTTTGTGTAGTACTTACGCTACATAGTTTTCCTCTCCATTCATCCACATAACACAATCATTCGCATTTCACTTACCCATGCATTTTCTTGTGTTTACCGCACATATAATTACGACAAGCCAGCACCCATAACATGCACACAAAACATTTAATGTATTTCCCTGGATTCTCGCTGACACCAGCAGAACCCATGAAATGAGTCAATGTGCTCTCATTTCTCTGTTTTTTGTAGGCGTCATAGGAGTACTTATCAATGCTTTTATTATGTAGGTAATCTTTTCATAGTTTTTTCTTTATTTTTATTTCGCTCTACACATTTTCAGTTCACCACGCAGTTTTCTTTTTATTGGTGCTTATTTTACTTATTTTACCCGCAAACTTTTTTTTACCGGTTTTAACATTGTTTCCTTTAATCTCTTCCATCTCATGTCGATATCTATTTGTATTCTCGTATATCTGGATACCTCTTCCGTTATCTCATTCTGATATCTTTGTCTTATTTCTTCAGTTCTCAATTTGTATACTTTAATTTGTTCTTGAGACTTTCTTTCGTTTTTATTCTCATATCCTGAGACTTGTGTAATACTTTTTCCTCTTAGCACTGCTTCCAGTGGGTAGTGATCGTATCCAATTTCGTTGCCTCTTTTAACTTTCACATCCATTAAGACTCCTCTGTTGATGCGTTCTATGATATTATAATATAATCTATAATGGACTTCTCATCATTGCTTGCCATTTCTAAATGTAAATAGGGTATTTGTTATTTCCAGGTTGTTGACTAAACAGAACTCCAATAGTATTTTTTCATTAGTATTTAATTTTATTTCTCCAGTGCCTCCTATCACCCCTTCCCACTCTTGCATTACTCGTAAGATCTCCGGCTATTATCAAATTTCCTTTTCTTTTATCGCACACCTCCTGAAGTTTTTCCCAGAATTTTTCTTTTTCATCTTTTTTGTCATCTTCATTTGGCCCGTATGCTACTACTATTGTTTTAAGTCCTTCATTTTTTCCTACTTCCAACACTAAAATTCTTTCACTCCTACCCCGGACCAAAAGCGATCGACGAGGGAGCTCCCTCTAGTAACCACCAGAATTGCTGGTGCTGCTTGCTTACGTCTTTAACATCGCGCGCCGACCCCGATCTACTGAATCGGAGACGCTCCTCAGTGCTCTGTGCGACGTCTCGGCTGTAATTGAACCGTCTATCCACAGTTGTCCGGGCAACGTGGAAGATTAACGGTACCGCTGATCTATCCTGGATCAGACCTGCCTGATCTAAATAGAGGAATGCTTCTGGGGGGACAAAGCCTTCAAGGCTCACCCTCTCATGGTACCTGTGGTTGGGGTAATAAGCCCCGAAGATCAGGTTATTCCTCGAGGTCATTGCTCTTGCAATGTGCCTTCGAGTCATCTTAACCAGGAAATTGTCCACTCTTATCAGATTCGCCCTGTTGTATAGGACCTCACTAGAATAGTATTTTTTATACTGAGACTCCGGTGTTCTGTACAAGTGAAGGCAAGTCCAAAGGCAGACCCTCTCAAATATCCGAATCCTTTCCATCCTACTTGTCCCTATGTTGAACCACACGGGACATCCATATGCGACCATGGCCCGAATGAGGGCCGCGTAGCAGATTACCTTTACCCTTGCATCGAGTTGCTTGCTATAAAAAAGTCTCTTTGTAAGGCCGAAGACAGCTCGGGCTCTGGTCAGAGCAAAATCTACATGTTTGTTAAAATATAGATATTGGTCTAGCCAAGTCCAAGGTACCTGACCACATTTTGACACGCAAGTGGACGCCCGTGCTGTCCAACGATAGAGAACTTTCGCCAATTCTTTCTGGTATCCTTAGAGGCCAGAGACAACGGCGTTCTGAATAGAATGGTTTCTGACTTCTGTAGGTTGATCTTCAACTTCCAGTCGCTGAAACTTATCGAAATCACGCTATGGCGTGCTGAAGAGATCCTATCAGATCAGCCGTGCCATTTTTCACAACGAACTTTCTATTGGTGAGCATATTAAGCTACATACATGCACAGTAGTGGTTTGCTTATGCCCAACCTGCTCAACTTGTAAAAAAGCCCTTCCAACCATACGGTATCGAAGGCCTTCTCCAAGTCAATCAGACAGGCACCCGTGCATTGGTTCTTGCTTTTGTACCATTGGATATCCGACACCAGTTTAGACGCGGCATGTATTGTATCATGCCCCGCCTTGAAACCGAATTGGTTATCCGGAACAAAGTTATTGTCCGTAACCCACTTAATCAAGGCTCTATTGATCACTTTTTCGAATATCTGGAAAGAGACTTATCGACCGGAGATTTGCCGGATTGGAGGTGTCCTTTCCCCTTTTGAGGATCGGCTGTACCACTCCTGTTTTCCAATGCTGTGGATAATGGGCATTATTCAGTGCATTATTGAACAGGGTGGCATAAATTTCCACTGCTCCTAGAGGAAGATGTCGAAGCACAATGTTATATTCCATCGATTCCCACTGATTTCTTCTTTCGCAATGATTCGAAGATCGTTTGGAGTTTTACCTTCGATGCGTACGGAGGGTGAACCCTTTCATTGGCGATGGCATTGTTTGCCAAGTTTCATCATTGAACCCGGTAAAACCAGTATTCTCTGATCGTCAGTGCTCTATATCATTTCGAAGGTAGAAGTTGTGCACAAGGACTCTATTCTCCAGGTAGTGGTTCGGGTGAATGCTACGAGTAGCATTTACCTTGTACACATCCTCGAAATAGTTTCAATAGCCTCCACCTTCTCCTGCGGATATTCGATGACAAAAAAGTCGTCATCACCGAGAGCGTCCCTTGGATCAATTCCTGCTGCTGTAAGTAAGTGTTCATTGTTTGTTATTCAGGGGATTTTCAGACACGGAGGGTCGTTGACATCGTTCCTCCAAAATATTTTATTAATCTGGGGGAACATACTCCGGCTATCAGACTTGATAGCCAGAATCTTGTTACCCCAGTGGAAATTAGCCGACCGCATATAATTCGCTCTAATTAGTTCTTTATCAGCAATTTCAGCGTCCTAACCTCGGAGTATTGTCTGTTAGTAAACTGTCTGTACAAGTTTTTTAGTCTTGTTAGCAGTCTACTTTTTTGTATGTGCAGTGCATCGGAACACGTTGTCACTTGGTCGATACCGAGGTATCGTACCGTCCATCGTTCACTTAATTGTCTCGTCCATTTGTTTAAGGTACCTGTCAATCTCCTCGTTTGACAGATTCCTATTGGACGGTGAGTAGAGCGAGTTCGAGAAGAGTGCTCTTGTCAATTCTCGGAAGAAGCGAATCCAACGAGTCCTACTGTAGTTGCAACTTCGTTGGGAATCGTTATTTCGGCACTAAGTCCGCAATGGTCACTGTCATACACAAACGCGCGCAGATAGTTTATCGTTTGTCGATCCACGTTGGTCAGTTGTAACCGTTCGTTAAACAGCAGTAGATCCAGATAGGAGCCGCTTCTGGGAAACGACGGACTATCTGTGGCCTTCAAATCGAGCTAAAACTCGACATTGTGTTGACCCCACCAATTGAATAGTGAGTTCGCTCTAAGATTTTGTGTGCCATTTCCCCAATCTATATGCTTAGCGTTTAGATCTCTGGCCATGACGAAATATTTCTCCCCGACTCCAGCCTTAGGCATCGAAATAATGTCTCTAACTCTGACATAAATAAAGTGGATTGAGCAGCTTCAGCAGCATAAAGCTCGACCACGTACATCTTTTTTCCACTATGTAGAGGGATACATAATACACGCTTCTAGCCCCTGAAACCTTCGCACTTCACCACTATACACGGCCTTATACCTAATTTCCTTACGAATGAAGATCGCAACACCTCCTCCTTGAGTGGAGTTGATTCGGTCCCTTCTTTCTATATTATAGTTTCTATGTCGTATCTTGCGTTTCTGGGTTAGCTTAGTTTCGGCTTTGGTCGTCGAGTAACTTGTAGAGCTCTTTTCGTTAGATCCTAATCAATGAATTTACATTCACCGCTAGAATCTTCAAGGAATTTTCAGTCGCAGTCGTACCCATCACGATTGAAGACGCGTCAGGCTAGACAGAAGCGCGTAGATCCTGTTCACACGGGTCGCCTGCTCTTGTAACAGGCGCTGTAGCTGCCCCATCTGCCCCTGGATAGAGAGCAAGATGGTCAGCAAGTCGCCTTGTGCCTCAGGTGTCTTAGGTACTGGGACCTGTGCAGCTACCTTAGGTTGTTGCTGTACCGTGTTTCCCCCATCAGACGCCATTTGGGCGTAGGTGATGTGGGGAGTCACGGTTGCTTTTTGAACTAGACCTGATGGGATTTTTACTACACTTTTCTGCTTAAGAGCCAGATTTGCTGTTTTAATGCATTGAAACTCAGGACAACCTCGATAGTTTGCGGTCTGTCCCGAGTTCTTGGATAGCGCATTTGTGAGCTGGCCCTTACCTGCCACTCCCTCCCTAGAGCACATTCCTCCGTCTTGTGATTCTTTCCACACTTCACGCATCAAGGCTGCATATCGCAGTTCGACGTAGCGTGCCCGAACCTTTGGCAGCGAACGCATTGAATAATGTCGGCCAGATTCCGGACTAGAGTACGACGCGTCACCATCATACAGTGTTAAGCCCCAACGGAGGGCTCGACTGAGGACGAGAAGGAGAGCTTCTACAATCTCTTAAGCGCCGTCTTCAATACAACACCAAATGGAGACATTGTCATAGTGATGGGGGATTTGAATGCCAAGGTAGGCAACGACAACGAAGGGCTCAAACATGTAATCGGGAAGAATGGACTAGGTAACCGCAAGGATAATGGCGAAAGGTTTGTGGATTTCTGCAATGCCAACCGCCTTGTGATAGGTGGCACCATGTTTGAGCACAAGACCTGCCACAAAGTCAGCTAGGTTTCCAACGACAGGCAAGCAACTTCCAATCAAATTAACCATTTTGCTATCAGCCGCCGCTTTAGAAGTAGTCTCCTGGACGTCCGAAACAGGCGAGGAGCAGATGTGGGGATAGTACGAGATCACCATCTTATGATAGCTACTCTTCAACTACGCACTGCTGCCGTTCGAAGATCCCACGACAATACAAGAATGCCCAGGTTCAACATCGATAGACTTAGTGATCCCTCAGTGCGCCAACAATTAGGGGAGCACATTTCGCAAGTTGTGGAAGCAATCAGCAGCTCACTGCCCACAACCATCCAAGACCATTGGTGTGCTGTGAAAAATGTTTTTACATCTGGTGCTGAAAGAATTGTCGGTCGATCACAGGAAAGGCATAGGGTGTGGCTTTCCGAGGATACCTGGAGACGGATTGACGAACGGAAACAGCTGAAAGCTCGCATTGCAGCCGCTCCAGCAACAGGGAGTAATGAGCTAGAGTCCCTATATCGCATGAAGATGAGAGAAGTTCAGCGTAGCGTGCGACGTGACAGGCGCAACTACATCAACGCGCTGGCTACAGAAGCAGAAGATGCTGCACGAAGGTGCGATAGTAGGACCGTCTAAAGAATCACTAAAGAGCTGGCAGGTGGTCGCAGCTCCAGCCAACACCCAGTGAAAAGCCTAGGCGGTTCCTTGCTTATTTCGGATGAGGACCAGCTTAAGAGATGGAAGGAGCATTTTGCTACGGTTTTAAACCGTGTATTCGCTAGCGATATATTCCCAAATCAGAATGAGGTAAGAAATACCCGAATACGCACCGCGCCTCCCAGTAAGGATGAGATCACTACCGCGATCAAAGCACTTAAAACCAACAAGGCGGTCAGACTTGACTGTATTCCCGCAGAGCTCTTACGAGCAGCGCCAACAACATCGGCTGAGCTTCCGCTTCCACTTATAGAGAGAGCTTGGGAAGCCGAGAACTTTCCTGACGAGTAGAGAAAGGGAATGATCGTCAAGCTTCCTAAGAAAGGTAGTTTAATGGAGTGCGGAAACTGGAGAGGTATCTGCGTGCTGCCTGCTGTAGCTAAGATAATAGCTAAAATCATCCTGGAGCGAATCAAACAACATCTCGAAGACACACTCGATGCCGAACAAGCAGGTTTCCGCTCTGGATCCTCCTGTGTCGACCACATCAACACCCTGCGGATTATCATCGAACAGTGCGTTGAATATCGATCGCCACTTCACCTGCTGTTCATCGATTTTGAGAAGGCGTTCGATAGTGTTAACAGGGAGTTTATTTGGCGTGCCTTACGCAGGAGAGGTATTCCTGATAAATTAATTGCTATTGTCAAAGCTACTTACGAAGGGTCCAAATGTCACGTTCTGCACAGAGGAAGGTTGTCTGAGGAATTTGAGATCCAAAGTGGGGTAAGACAAGGCTGCATTCTTTCACCAATACTATTCCTATTGGTGATTAGCGATGTGCTTCGTGCAGCTTTGTCGACGGAAAACGGAGGAATTCGATGGACTCTCACATCCCAACTTAAACATCTCGACTACGCTGACGACGTATGCTTACTCTCTCATAGAATTATGGACCTCCATCAAATGACAGCAGATGTGGAGAGGGAGGCTGGCGTCGTCGAGCTGAAAATTAATACCGCAAAAACTAAAATTATCAGTCTTGGAACGAACTCATCGGCTCAAATATGCATTGCTGGACAACCGGTAGAGAGAGTAGAGGACTTCCAGTATCTTGGGAGTATTGTCTCGACCGATGGTGGAACCGAACTGGATATAGCCAACAGAATCGCCAAAGCAAAGTCCGCGTTCGGGATGTTGTCCAAAATATGGCGAAGCAATGCAATCAGTTTGAACACCAAGCTAAGACTGTTCCGCTCCAACGTTGAATCCGTGCTGTTATATGGATGCAGCACGTGGAGAGTGACCACCGCTATCACCAGAAAGCTGCAAACGTTCGTTAATAGGTGCCTGCGCAACATCTTAAGGATTTTCTGGCCCAATCGTGTCTCTAACGAACATCTTTACAAGAGAACGGGTCAGGAACCAATAGGCACAACCATCCAACGACGGAAGTGGCAGTGGATTGGTCACACGCTCGGAAAGGGTGACAGCTCCATAGCGAACCATGCTATGCAATGGAACCCCTTAACTCAGGACGGCAGAAGACCTGGTGGTCCAAGGAGAACATGGCGCAGAACAGTCGAGAAGGAGGCACGGCAGTTGGGGAAAAGCTGGGGAGAGCTGAGACACATTGCCAGAAACCGTACACGATGGCGCGTAGGCGTAGTCGAGGCCCTAGGACCCACAAGGGAATATAGGACATAAGTAAGTAAGTAACTCCGCAATTTCGTTGGGAATCGTTGTTACGGCACTGAGTCCGCAATGGTCACTGTCATACACAAATGTGTGCAGGGAGTTTATAGTTTGTCGGTCCATGTCGGTCAGTTGTAACCGAACGTCGAACAGCATAAGATCCAGATAGGAGCCGCTTCTAGGAAACGACGGACTATCTGTAGCTTTCAAATCGAGTTTATACTCGACACTGTGCCGACCCCACCAATTGAATAGTAGGTTCCCTCTAGGATTAGGTGTGTTATTTCCCCAATCTCTGTGTTTGGCGTTAAGATCTCCGGCCATGATGAAATAATTCTCCTCCGACTCCAGCCTTAGGAATCGAGCTCTGAAATAAATAAAGTAGATTGAGTAGCTTCAGGTGCATAGAGTGCGACCAAGTACATCCTCTTTCCACTACGGAGAGGGATGCACACGATACACGCTTCCAGCGATACACGATACACGTTAAGCCCGGCAGAAGTGCGTAGATCTGGTCCACCCGCTTCGCCTGCTCCTGTGCCTGACGTTGAAGCTTCTCCATCTACACTTGGATAGAGAGCAAGATGGCCAGCAAGTCAGTTTGAGCCTCCGGTGCTCTAGGCGCTGGGGCCTGAGAAGCAACCTTCGGTCTTTTCTGTTCAGCGTTTCCCCGACCTGCCGACATTTGGGCGTAGGTCACTTGGGGAGTCACGGATCGTGTTTGAATTGGAGCAGGTGGACGTTTCACTATGACCTTCTCCTGACGAACCAGATTTACTTTCTTAATGTACTGGAACTTAGGACAACCCCGATAGTTTGCGGTGTGTTCCGAGTTCCTGCATAAAGCACACGAGAGCTGGCTCTTATCTGCCACTCCATCCTTACCCAGAGTGCATTCCTCTGCTTTGTGGTTCTTTCCACACTTGACACATCGAGGCTGCATTTCGCAGTTCGACGCGGCGTGCTCGAACCTTTGGCAGCGAACACATTGTAAAATGTTTTCGCTCCTTCTTAATTTTTCCCATGCGACAACCCGGTAGTCTAGGACTTTAATACTCCTTAGACCATCCAGCTTGCTATTGGGTGAAAGCTGAACTAGGAAGAACGGCAATTGCCGCTTCTCCCTTTTTGCCTTAGCTGTGGAGAATGGCTTGACCCCTACAAATTCGAACTCGTTGCACTCTTTCTCTTTAAGCAGCGCAAGGAGCGTCTCCGGATCAGTAGACGGGTCTATCCCCCTCAGCAGCATTGTTTGCCGCTTTTCCCGCTTCGGGGTGAAAGAGAAGAACTCCGTCGTCGTGTCCCTAAGTAATTCTTTAATTTTTTTATAATCTTCCACTGTATTACAGTGGATAGCATGTCTATTTTCATTTAATCTTTTAATAGAAAAATTATTTCCTATGGCCGACTTACATAGTTCGATGGTATCCTTCAACTCCACCTTGTAGGTATTTATTGGCGCCACCCTCGCCTTTGTAGTCCTCTTCTGTTGCGGTTGTTGCTGCGGTTGCTGCTGTTTATGTTGCTGTTGTTTCTGCTGCTGCTGCTGTTTCTGCTCCTGCTGCTGTTTCTGCTGCTGCTGCTGCGGTTGTTGCTGCTTTTTCTGCTGCTGTGGTTGTTGCAGCGTTTTCTGCTGCTGTTGTTGTTGCAGCTTATTCTGCTGCTGTTGTTCATGCTGCTGCTTCTGCTGCTGCATTTGCGGCTGCTTTTTTTGTTGTTGCAGCTCTCCTTTTGGCTGCTTCTCTTGTTGTTGAGCGCACTGGAGCTCTAGCTGCCGCTCCCTTTCTCTTCTTGCCATTTGTTTAGCTTTAATGGCAAGCACCCTTTGTTCTAACTGCCTGATGCTGCTGGTTAGACTTTGGACTTCCTCCTCTTCGTCATCCGATTCAGAGGATGCCAGAACCGCGAAGCAGTTATCGTCATCTCCAATGTAGCGGCCTTCCCCACCGTCGGAGATGTACGCTAACGTGACAGAGTCATCCGACCTCTGCCGCTTCTTATCTGCTGCTGCTGCTGTTGCTGTACTCAGCGCCCCTTCCCTCGCTCCACTTGGCAGCTGTTCAGCTGGAGCTGATTTGGAGGGACGCTTTACCAAGTTGGGAGAAGGTTTTAATTTTCTTCTCCTTTTTCCCACACTTTCAGTTGCCACTGTTGTTGCGTGACCAGTTGTAACTGCCTCATCGGCTGACACTCTCTTATCAGCTGGTCCCGCTAATGGGAGCGCGGACCGCTCACCTTCCATCGCCTGATTCTCGCCTGTTCTTAAGTTTTTATTCACAATTTTTTTTTTTTTTTTAATGAAAAAAAAAGTCCATAATAATATTTTCCCTGGTTGGGAATTGAACCCAGGCCCCTGAGTTGATGGTTCACTGCCACTCCTACTAGGCTAACTCGCCACTTGAAAACTCACTGTCTAACTTTCCACTTTATAACACGAAACACGTGCGTACTCTATGAAAGTCTGTGAACGACTGTGTGAAAGCATAACACTGGCAGTAGGGTGGTCATATGGCTAAAATGCAACTTGATCGTGATGATGACATCAGAAAAAAAAAAAATACTGTGAATCATAAGCAACGAAACACCGAAAACAAACAAAATACTCCCCAGTTATCTGGACAGCCACCCTTGGAGTTTACAGAAACTTAATACCACCTGAGTTTCAAACTACACCACTCTGTCTTTCTCTCTGTCTCTTCCCCTTTCCACAAAACGCACGTGTTCTAAAAAAAATTAGTATAAGGGTATTCATATCCCCTTTAACACGTGCAAATTATAAAAAAAAAAAAAAAAAAAAACTATATGATATATTAGCTGGCAAAAAAAGTGGTAAATGCTTAAAAGATAGAGCATTGAATTTGACCAAGAATGTGTGAAATATTTATGATGTTGCAAGTTGGACAAACTGCTGTATGACCCTTGTTTAAAATATGTTGGTGCGTGTGCATAGTGTGTCTCAAGCGCAATTTGACAAAGTTGGAGCTTTTAGCAAAAGCGATAAAATAGTAAGACACACGTATGGAATTCACAATGTCTCTATTACTTATAAGTTTTAACGCGTGATTCTGTACCCTATCAAGAATGTGCAGTTGGGTGCACCAGACAAGATATGGGAGTTATATTCCAGCTAAGGGCGGATGAATACCTTATAAATTGAGGCCAGATCAGACGGGGTAAAATATTTCTTGCACCGTTTAAGGAATCCTAGACATTTTGCAGCATTTTTGGCGACCTCGAATATGTGATCGTTCCATCGAAGATGGTTATTAATACACATACCGAGAATGGCAAGTCTCTCGCTTTCAATGATGCAAGTACCATCCATGGATAATGGTTGAGGGTTTTGGTTTCGTTTGAGAGACAGAAGACAGCATTGTGTTTTGGAAGCATTAAATTCCATAACTTTGATAACTACTCCAATTCAAGAGTCGTTTCATTTTATATATATGGGTTATTATCGATTTTGTAGATCCAGTTTTGAGTAGACGTTAAAGGTGTAAATAGCATCAGCATTGTTACAATGTTTTGCGGCCGTATTAGCAAACTCTTTATTTTGTACACAGGATATCCCTAATTTGATTTGTAAGTCCAGTAGTGAAGTTTGGATTTAATATTGTCTGTGCATACTACAACTTTTTGTTTGCGTCTTAATGAAGTTTTTGTTGCATAGGATACAGCTATTACTTCTGCAGTGAAGAATGACGCATTTCTGTTAAGATTCCGATACTTAATATTGACCCATTCTCAAGAGTGACAGCGATGGAATATTGTGCGCTGATTTAGACCCGTCTGTGAAAAACCGTCAGATTTTATTTATTTATTTATTTATTTATATAGACCAACAAAGTAATCTTAAATTACTACATTAATACAACAGCTGCATAGGCTTTCGGCTCAATGATTCAAATTTATTAAAATTAAGCTAATAATTTAAAAAAATAAAGTTGATGTGGGCTGGAAAATGGTCGATGTTGAGTTTTTGAGAACAGCTGTGGCCTAAACGAAGATAGGTGTGGCCTAAACGAAGACGGACGAAATTAACGATGGTCTCTTTTGAAGCTGCCGTTGGATACGAGTATATGGGTTGAACATTGTTGACATTGATTTTTGTATAGTGATGAGTATATTTTGACCAGTTGTACGCCTGAATGGTTTTCATTTTCATTTTGATAACTCTTAATAGATCCAGCTCACTATATGCGTTAAATAAGAATGTGGGTGTTGTACAAGCAGAATTAGCAGCTTTGTCGGCAAATTCATTACCCACGATACCTATGTGGGCGGATACCCACATAATTTGTATTGTCTTTGGTGTCTTGATAACGACGTCTCTAAGAATAACCACTGCTGGAGAGCTGTTGTTAAGGTTCATGATAGCATGGATGATCGAAAGACTGTCTGTGCATATGACCCAATGACCTTTCGAATTGCATGCATATTAGAGCTTCGTAGACTATAAGGGCCTCTTGGACCCGTCCGTGAATATGAAGTTCCAGTTCTTGGTTTTGTATCCATTTACTACAGTTTCGAAAACTGAGCGATATACCCGTTTTGGTGTATGATCTTTTGGGTGGTCGGACAGTGATAACTCGAAGGAGTACGGTCTGCATAGCCAAGGTGGATAAAATGATGTTTGAAAAGAATTGATTTTATTCGGAAGATTGATTTTTTAACGGAGCTCCATATACACGAGATAGCTGAAGGAATTTTCCTCTGGTGTGTGGAGCGACGGGCAGTAATGTTGTTCTTGTTTATAATGGATCTCGAGGGGTCAGAAGTTTTGCAGCGAGTTTCAGAATGATTTCGTCATATCTTTCATCCAGTGATGGTAAGCCAGATTCAGCCAAAATATTTTTAATTGGCGTAGTTGGGAAGGCGTTGATTGATATTCTTGCAGCTTGGTGGTATGTTGGTTTTATGATGTTGTATGTTGATTTTGGACAGCTTCCGTATATGCTAAGCCCGTAGTCTATTTTTTTAACAGCAAGTAACATAGTGTATTAATATGGACTTTACATTTTTTGGAAGAGAGGTATTTAATAATATTAAGCCTTGCAGCTAATGACTTTTTTAGTTCAATACAATGGCTATTCCATCTAAATCTATTGTTAAAAGTTAATTGACTTGTTGTAATTCTATATCATTATTATTATTATAACTTTTTTTTGTTGATTGTCGTGATGGGGATATCGTCTTTCGCCATTGCCACTGCGTTGAAAATTGTTGACGGAAGTCTTAGGTTTTTCTTATGCTGATCTCGGCATGAATTGGAGAAGGTTCGGAAGAGTTAAGTTTTAGCAGCAAAGGGTGTCCAGATAGCAACCAGATCTTGAGAGTCGATGATTCTTTAAAGCAACGTATTACAATACGTGCACTGTTAAGTTCGATATTTCAAGCTTATCTGCAATAGTACGCATTGTATGCCCTTCTTTATGCAAGGTTATAATTCCAAAACGTTCAACTTCACTTCACATTTGAGGTTTTATAGTATAACGAACTTAGTTTTCTCTAAAATACCTGAATTGCAGTTTTCAGGAAATTTTTTTACAAAAAACCAAATTAGTTCCGTTTTATGGTGGGTTTTATGATAAGTTAATGACGTTTGTAGTTTTGTTTTATTACTCCCTACATCGGTTTTTTCCTTAATTCCGCTCGTTTTTCCTAAAACCCTTTACCTGTTTTGAGATGTAATAATGTCTACTATCGACCCTAACAGGATTTGAAAGAATTTTGTTCATCTGAGTCTGCACAAATAAATAAAAGTAAAGGGTGACCAGATAGCAATGATAGTCTATCCAATTGTTATGTTTCAGCAGCTGTCAAAGTTACCAATGACATCCAGCTGTCAAAATATTCAGTAAGGTTTGCCATTTCATGCATCGTTTGACGATTCTCGAACGTGTCAAAATTATTAAAAAATATTTTCGAAATTCCGGCTCAGTTGTAAAAAAGCAACGTGAATTTCGTCGTGAGGTCGGTCGTCATCATGGCTTCAGTGCGCAGGCAATTCGTCGCACCGTGGAAAAGTTCGAGCGTGAGTACAATCTTTTGGACCTTAAGCCACCAACCAGACAGACGTCGGTGCGAAGTGAAGTAAACATAGTCGCCGTAGCGGCCAATATCGAAGAAGACCCAGAAATGTCGATTCGGCGCCGATCAGTTGAATTGGGTATCGCCAGAGAGTCAACCAGGCTTATTCTGCGGTTGGATTTGGGCCTACATCCGTATAAGATCGTGCTGACGCAAGAATTGAAGCCAGAGGACCATAGACAACGCCGTGAGTTCGCTAATTGGACGTTGGAAATGTTGGCCGGAGATCCGGATTTTGGCCCATTTTTGCCTCAGCGGCTATGTCAACAAGCAAAATTACCGTTATTGGACCGACCACAATCTACAAGTGTTTGACCAAGCATCAATGCATCAATAAAGATTGACTGTTTGGTGCGGTTTATGGTACGGCGGCATGATTGGACCTTATTTCTTTCGAAATGAGGAAGGAAATATCGATATAGAGCGATGTTAACCGACGTTTACTTGGGACATTTCCCGTAAATAGCCAGTCGTAAATATAGTCGATTTTTGTTAGTATTGTAATATGCGAGCTACGGCTCGAGTAGATAAAACAATTATTCTGTGAAATTATTTCTTTATTTTCTACTCTATAGAACAATTCAAGTTCACACTATACTATTCTTCGCAAATTCTTTTCTTACAATGTCTCTTTCCTCTCAAATCACTTTATCTCCTTTCAATTACTTAATTCACAAATCCAAACTAATTACTTTTTCTTGTTCACTCTCAACTTTCAATTTATCGCCAAATTACAACTTCGCCCATTATCACTTTTCCAATCTCTTCGCCACGGTTCTAAACCAACTGTGTCTTTTTTTGATCGCCATCTGTCCTTATATAGCAGAAGTTTCTGATAGCCAGAAACTTCTAGCAAATTCTTCGACCACTGGAACAAGAGAAATAATTCTTGCAGTTATAATTCCCTTTTATCCCTGATATTATTCGTCTCTTTCGTTGACATGAGCTGTGGAGACTTCGTCCCAGACACGAACCTCGAATGAAAGGACAGTTCGAACCAAAATTCTGCCAGAATGAAAAGTCACTTCGGAATTTGTTGCGTCATATTTTTAGGGGGCGTAGTTATTATTATGCTACACTGCCCCCCTCTTAGACGTGTTCGTCCCGAACAAGTGCATCCTCATTTCGGCCATTGTATCGACTCAGTCGGTCCACATGAACCACTTTCATTTTGGCCCTCGGTCCTCGCTGGATGCGGTAGACAACATCGTTGATGCGGGTTACTATTCTGTAGGGACCTTCCCAGTTCCGCTGTAATTTAGGTGATTTCCCCTTTTGGCGATGGGGATTATACAGCCACACCAGATCTCCTTCCTGGAATCCTGACGTTGTTGCCTTGGCATCATACCTGGTCTTCATGCGGTCGCTCGTCATCTTAATCTGGCTTCTGGTCCTTTGGTGTATGTCCCTAAGCCTTTCCCTAAGGTCCGCCACGTACTCCTCTTCATTTCTGGGCTCATTGGTAGGAGATCCAAATTTCACCTCACTGGGTAAACGAGCTATTCCACCAAATAAGATTTCGAACGGCGTATGTCGAGTAGTGCTATGCACGGCACTTCTATAGGCCATCAAAAACAAGGGAATCTGCCGGTCCCAATCCCGTTGGTAGTCACCTACGACCTTCGAGAGATGTTCGTCCAAAGTCCTATTGAAACGCTCCACCATACCGTCCGACTGTGGATGAAGCGGGGTTGTCCTTGTCTCTTTGATTCCGAGTAGTTGACACATCTCTTGGAAGATTCTTGACTCGAAGTTCCGCCCTTGGTCAGAATGCAATTCCAAGGGCACACCGAATCTGCTAACCCAATTGTAGATGATCTGCTCCGCCACGGTTCTGGCTTCCTGGTTAGGGATCGGAAACGCTTCCGGCCATTTACTGAAGTAGTCCATCACTACGAGGATATACCGATTACCATTGTCGGTTTCCGGAAAGGGCCCTGCGATGTCAATGGCGATTCGTTCGAAAGGTGCTCCCACGTTGTATTGGTGCATCTTACCTCGAGTTTTGATTCTCGGACCCTTGCTAGCTGCACACACGTCGCATTTTCTGCACCAGTCTTCGATATCTTCCTTCGCTTTTAACCAATAAAAACGTTCTCGTACCTTTTCTAGCGTCTTATTCACTCCCAAGTGGCCTCCGGTCGCCCCGCCATGCATTTCCTGTAACACCTCCTTGACCCTCGTCCGCGGTACGACAAGCTGCATTACAAACGACTTTCCGTCGGAGGATTCCCATTTTCTTCTCAGAACACCTTCTTGGACATGGAGGGAGTCCCACTGCGCAAAATATGCCTTTAAGGTCGGGCTTCTGTGAGAGATGTCCTGATGATCCGGTTTCTCCATGTTCTCCTTCCAGGCCAGAATCGGCTCGATATCCGGGTCTTCCTTCTGAGCGTTCCGGATCTCATCTACGCTCCAGCCGGCGATAGGTTCGGCTCTCATTCTTTGGATGGAAACCAGCTCCCGTTCTTCCTGACGCGCACAATGTTTACAATCCGTTCTGCATGGTCTCCGGGACAGTGCATCCGCATTAGAGTGGAGTTTTCCTTTACGATGCTGTATTTCGTAGTCGTAGATTTGCAGCCTTTCGATCCATCTTGCGACCTGACCCTCAGGACTCTTGAACTGTAATAGCCATTTTAAGGCTGCATGGTCTGTGCGAAGAACGAACTTCCTCCCGTAGAGGTATTTGTGAAAATGCTTCGTAGCCAAGATCAAAGCTAGAAGTTCCCGCCTTGTCACGCAGTAGTTCCTTTCTGGCTTAGAGAGCACCTTGCTGAAGTACGCAACCACCTTCTCTTGGCCGTCATGCACCTGGGAGAGTACGGCTCCTACCCCGACATTACTAGCATCTGCATCCACAACGAACGTTTCCCCGGGAGTGGGGTAAGCCAGTATCGGGGCATCGCATAGCCGTTGTTTAAGTGCCTTGAAGCTCTTCTCGCACTCAATTGACCATTTGAATTGTTTTCCCTTTTCCGTCAACTGGTGCAGGTTCTTTGCGATCCCGGCAAAATCCTTCACGAACCGTCTGTAGTAGGTGGCTAGGCCCAGGAAGCTCCTTAGTTGGTGTTTGTCTTTGGGGACTGGCCAGTTTTTCACCGCTTCGACCTTCTCCGGATCGGTTCTCACTCCTTTCGCTGAAATTATGTGTCCCAGGTACTTGACTTCCGCTCTAAACAGGGCGCACTTCTTGGGGTTGAGCTTCAGGTGGGCACTTCGAAGCCTTTGAAACACATCCCTTAGATTGTCTCGGTGTTGCGCAAATGTTTTTCCTACGACGATGACATCATCCAAGTATACCAAACAGGTTTTCCATGTTAACCCTTGCAGGACACATTCCATCAATCGCTCGAAAGTCGCCGGAGCATTGCACAGCCCGAATGGCATTACCGTGAATTGCCATAGCCCATTTCCTGCGGTGAAGGCGGTTTTCTCCCGGTCTTCTGGATGGATCTGTACCTGCCAGTAGCCACTCTTCAAGTCGAGAGTGGAAAACCATCGGGCTCCTGATAGTGTGTCTAGCGTGTCGTCAATCCGTGGCAGAGGGTAGCTGTCTTTCTTGGTGACGTAATTGAGCTGCCGATAGTCCACGCAGAACCGCGTGCTGCCATCTTTCTTCTTAACCAGTACAACCGGTGATGCCCACGGACTTTTGGAACTTTCAATCACACCTTCTTTCTCCATTGCCGACACCATCTCTGCAACTTCTGTCTGCTTTGCCAATGGAAGGCGCCTAGCAGGCTGACGAATTGGTCTAGTATCACCAGTGTCTATTCGATGTTGTACCAGGTGTGTTCGGCCGTATTCTCCGTCCTGTGAGGCAAATACATCAGCGTACTCATTGATAAGATTCTCTGCCATAGTTCGCTGCTCCTGATTCAGCTCACTGGACTGGAGAATCGTCTCTCTCGTTTCCGCTGTCCAAGGTGATGGGAGAGGTTTTGGAGCATCACGTTCAGATATTGTTGCGACGGCGGTAATCGGCGTGCATTTTCCAGTCACATCCCCTCGCCTTAGTTTGACAGTGTGTGGTCTTGCGTTCAAAACCCTCACTGGAACCATGGTGTTCTTTGGTTCGACTAACGTCTTTCCCACGATGTAGTGTAGTTGAGAATTCTTCTCTGGGTCTGGTTCTACTATGTAGAATCGGTGGCTCCCAAGATCACCTTCCAGCTTCGTCCAAATGATTGTCTCTGAAGACGGCGGCAAAACTTGGTCTTTGCTGATGACTGTCCTGAGAGTTACGGCATTCTCATTTCCGTACACCATCGGAATCTCCACATTTCGATACCTCAGTACTTGCATCCCGATGTCCAAGATTACTTCATTTGCTTTCATGAAGTCTATTCCGATGATGCACTCGTCGCATATATCTGCCACCAGAAACGCATGGGAGAACGTCAGTCCCGCCAGAGTAATCGTAAGACGAACTTCTCCAAACACTTTCGCCATTTCCCCTGTTGCAGTTTTCAGGCAGTAGCTGTTGGTGTTGTGCAGCCAGGAGCTTTTGACGATATCTCTTCTTACAATGGAGGCAGTAGCACCTGTGTCGATGGTGGCTACGCACTTCTTCTCGTTGATTAGTGCCTCCACTGTCAGGCTCTTGTTACCCCGTTTGGTTTGCGAAACTTGAATGGTGGTCCTGGGGGCCTCGATTCCAGTAACCAACTTCTGCCCCGCGAAGTTGGTCCTTACGCATCTCCCGACTGCTGGTTTTGGGAAGTCTGACCGACAGGATGCTTCCTCTCTGCTTCTCCTACTTCCGCAATGTGGACAATTTCCTCGTCTAGGTGCACTTCTGCACTGCCGTTGTAGGTGTCCGGTTTGGTTGCAATTCCAGCAACGGATTTGACTTCCGCGAGCTTTGACGGCTGTTCTCTGGCATGAGCATTCCACGACGGACATTTCCCTGACACGGTGTATTCCCTGGTATGCTTGGTCCGCAGCCTTCATTGACAAAGCGAATGCCAATGCCTCGGGGAGTGTTCGCTTTTCAGCCATCCTTACAGCCATTTGCAGTTGTCTGTCCTCTATGGCCTGAATAAAAGCTTCCACCGCCATTTCGTTGATAAGCTCCTCACCGGCTTTAGGGTATGAAAGATGGGCTAGTCGCTCTATATCCGCTTGCAACTGTTGGAGCGTTTCCCCCCTTTTCTGGACTCGACTACGCAGCTGAACCCTGTACACCTGCTGCATGTGTTCATCCCCAAACCGCATCTCGATAGCCTGAACCAGAGAGTCGTAGTTCTGCTGTTTATCTTCCGGGATGGTCTGCAAGAGCTCCGCAGCTGGACCCCTCAGTGCAAGCGTGAGTGCAATAGACTTCTCTTCATCGTCCCAGCTATTGGTCATTGCGGCCGCTTCGAATTGCCTTTTATAAATTGGCCATGATGTTTGACCATCGAAGATAGGAGGCTGCATCTCCTTTCTTCTCAGACCGTCAGTGGAATATTCCCGTGCTTTCTGTCTCTTCACGTTGCTGAGCTCCTTAGCAAGATTTTCGACTTGCTTTTCTACTTTTTCAAACTGAGTCTCTATCTTCCCGAACTGAGTTTCATGTTTCTCAAAATTTTCATCGAATCTAGTTTCGACTTTTTCGAGTTGCGTCTCGACCTTCTCGATTTTCTCTTCGATCACTTCGAATTTGGATTCCAAGTTCTTGTTTTGCTCATCAAGTTTACTTTCCAGAGCATCTAGAGAATTCTTTTGTTCGTCCATCTTAAATTCTAGAGAATTCTTTTGTTCGTCCATTGCTTTCTTTTTTTCGTCCAGCTTAAGTTCTAGAGAATTCCTCTGGTCGTCCATTGCTTTCTTTTGTTCGTCCAGCTTAAGTTCTATAGAATTCCTTTGGTCTTCTATTGCTTTCTTTTGTTCGTCCATGACTAACTTAAGTTGCAGGAGCAGACTTGTTATACCCGGGTCGGCTGCTGTACTTGCTGGTTCCTCTTCCACGTCAAACTCTACGTCGCGCGGATTTTCACCTTCCTGCGTTACTGCTTCTTTCAGACGAATCAGCAGGGCATCTTTTCCCCCAGTTGTGTCGAGGTTCCGCTTACTGAGTTCTGCCTTTAGTTGAATTATAGTTAGTTTTCCCAATTTGCGACCCATTTTGCGCAACTAATTAACTCAACGCAGAAATCGTTTTTTTTTTTTTCTTGTGCAATTTCACACCACGGAAATAGTTATTCACGGAATAAGTTTTATCCCGCTTCTGACACCAATGTAATATGCGAGCTACGGCTCGAGTAGATAAAACAATTATTCTGTGAAATTATTTCTTTATTTTCTACTCTATAGAACAATTCAAGTTCACACTATACTATTCTTCGCAAATTCTTTTCTTACAATGTCTCTTTCCTCTCAAATCACTTTATCTCCTTTCAATTACTTAATTCACAAATCCAAACTAATTACTTTTTCTTGTTCACTCTCAACTTTCAATTTATCGCCAAATTACAACTTCGCCCATTATCACTTTTCCAATCTCTTCGCCACGGTTCTAAACCAACTGTGTCTTTTTTTGATCGCCATCTGTCCTTATATAGCAGAAGTTTCTGATAGCCAGAAACTTCTAGCAAATTCTTCGACCACTGGAACAAGAGAAATAATTCTTGCAGTTATAATTCCCTTTTATCCCTGATATTATTCGTCTCTTTCGTTGACATGAGCTGTGGAGACTTCGTCCCAGACACGAACCTCGAATGAAAGGACAGTTCGAACCAAAATTCTGCCAGAATGAAAAGTCACTTCGGAATTTGTTGCGTCATATTTTTAGGGGGCGTAGTTATTATTATGCTACAGTATTATAGATTGAACTACTTTGATAAGCATGTTAATGTTACAGTTACTTTTATTGGAAGAAAAATATTTAATGATATTCACCCTGGTAGTAAGCTTTTTTCTTAGATATATACAGTGGTCCTTAAAGTTATATTTGGAATCGAATAAAATTCCCAGTAACTTAACAGAATTAACATTATGTAATAACTTATCTTCTAATTGCACTGAAATACATTTCTGGCAACTGTTTTTTTTTTTTTTTTGCAAATGTGTAGTATCTTACATTTTTGTGTGGAGATTTTAGCTCCTGAATAGTTACCCCATTCTGAGATGTTCTGCAAAATGTTTGAAAAAACAGGTGATAAAAATGTTAAATCATTGCATTTTGAATATAGAATAAGGTCACCTGCGTAAAAGATATGATGGACATGGTTCTGATTTCTAATAATTGAACTTATTTTGTTGAATGCAATTTTAAACAACACGACAGATAGTGGCGATCCTTGTGGGATGCCGTTTTTCAACTTGTAAGTACCTGAAATGGTATTATTCGCTTTTATGCGGAAGCTTCTGTTGGACAAAACTGAAAAAATGTATTTACAAATTTTAGGTCCAATCTTCCACTGGAAGAGTTGTTCAAAGATGACGTGGATGCCAATCCTATCAAACGCCTTCTCAAAGTCTACGGTCAGAACCGAAACGTGACTCATGCAGATGCAGAAGAGCATCGCCCGTGCTACGACCTTTTCCGAAAGCAACTTGGTTAGTATCTATAAGTTGTTCTTTATCCAGGAACCAAGAAAGGCGTTAGCAATAATTTTTTCTAGAACTTTACCTAGGTATGGTAGAAGAGATATGGGTCTGTATCCGGGTATTGTCGTTATATCCTTTTCAGGTTTGGGTAGGGTGACAATGTTCGGGATTTTCCATGCTTGAGGAATAGTACCCGAATTAAAGATGTTGTTATACAATATTAGAAGTCTGTGTTTTAGAGGTAAAGGACTGTTTTTCAACATTATGTAGGAAATGCGGTCGAATCCGGGAGTTTTGCCTCTAACGGAATTTAAACAACTTTCTAACTCTATTTTTGATGGGTAATTCAATAAATGCAGCAGACGGACCGATTTGATAGAGTAGCGTTTCGGGAACTTCGAAGCTTTTTTTCCTTCCAACAAGTTCCCGGTTAAAATTAGAATCACTAGCAGAGTTTTGCCAACATTCCCTGAAGTAGTTTACGATTTTTGACGGACATCTGAGATTCTTGTTGGCGGTTATAATTGTTTTGATCGAATATGGAACGTAGCTGCCTGTAAGAGTTTTTATATCTGCCCACAATCTCCGTGAAGATGAATTCGGGTTGATGTTAGCCGTGAATCTTTGGAAACTGGTAATTTTTTCAGACTTCGCAGCTTTTCGAAATTTGGCGTTTGCTTTGCGATAGTATATGAGATTGGGGTCAGTCGGATATCTCTTAATAAGGTGCCATGCCTTTTGTTTTTCCTGTCAGTGAACTGATTTCCTTATTCCACCATGGAACCGTTTTCTGGTAGGATTTGTTCCTTGATTGAGGGATTGTTATGTTTGCTGCGCAGCCCAGTTTTTATATGATGTCAGCTTCTTTATTCACATTAGCGGAAATTTCTCTGTTGTGAAGTTCACTGCAAATTTCGATTGCAATAAGTACCAATCTGCTTTATGAAGCAGGAATTTAAGTGGGAGAATTTTGTGGTTGCAGTTATGGTTGAATGAAACTATTGTAATAATAGCAAAGTGATCACTTCTACGAAGGTCATTAGCAACGTTCCATTTAGAGAAGGGGATGGGAAAGGTGAAACTATTGTAAGGTCGATATTACTGAATGTTTTTTTGGTAGGGAAGTGAGTAGGCCGGCCATCGTTTAAGATTGCAAGCCCTGAGGTAGCTATAAAGCGTTCAATTATTTTCCCGCATGTATTTCGGGATTTGGAGCCCCAAGAGAGACTCCATGAGATAAAAACGCCTATTAGGATAATAGGAGTGTTAATACCATTTATAATATCCTCAAGGTCTTTGAAGGAAAACAGTTGGTCTTGTGGGATGTACATATACCGCAAGTACTGTGTTTTTTACTGCTAGGTTTATTTTGACCGCTGAAGCTGAGATTGTGGAGTTAAGATTTAAAAATTTATGTGGGATGGATTTATATACTATGAAAGAAGGGCTGTGCCATGTTTTGAAGAAGTATTTGAAGTTAGATTGTGGAAATAAGATGAGTATTGTCGCTGTGGAACTGGTTGGAAGTTACGTTTAATGTGAGTTTTTTGAAGTGAGATGATAGAAGCTTTGAGTTCATTGATAAGCAATTCTAGTTCATGGTAATTATTAAAAAATCCCTTAATGTTCCATTGGAGAACCTTAGTAGCCATTTTTGCTGTGGGACACTTATTTACGTTTCTAATAGGGTTGTGTTGTGAGGTATTTTTGGGTTGGTTAAGTTTGAAGGTTGAACATTATCAATCTGCAGCTGAGGCATTAAGCCCCCCAAGCTCTGTGGAGAGTCTGAATGGTTTATGTAGTTCCTGAACGGCAGAGTCTGTATTAGAGGCAGAAATTCTAAAGTTATGTTTCATCTTCATCATCGTTTTCATCAATTGGAGTAAGGTAATATTTGTCATTTTCTATTAGTGCTTGAGTGGCGATTGAAATGGAAGAGAGTGAGGTGGAGTGGTTGACGCGATCGGGTAAGTGTGTTAGTACTTTCTGTGGGTGGAGACAGTTGGGTTTGAATTATTTAAATTGATTTGAGTGATTTCGGGGTTTGAGTTATCTGAATTTGATTGTGAGTTGGGGAATGTTTTTAAGTTTTGTTCGGCGGGGGTGTGAATAATTTCTTTGTTTTGCTTTTGGATATTTGACATATGTAGGTGACTTAGTTTTTTGATATTTTTTGTTATTCTCTTTAACTAGTAATGTAGATGTGGCTAGATTTAAAGCAATAAAGGGTTGGGGGATCATTGTTTTGATCAAAAGCGTTGCTCTTGATTGAACTATTTGTACCGGTCTGTGCGTCTTCTTGGGGTGCTGAATTTCTTACGACTTGAGAGTAAGCTGTAGATAAAACGGGAATCGGATTTAGATTTCTGTAAATTTTTCAGGAACATGAAAAATGATGACATCGACCAGTATTTGTTGCAAATGAACGATGTCATCAAACGAACAATGGAACGAACTATTCCTCGGGCGGGACGTTCTGATGACGACCAGACAGAAAAGTACAGAAACCCTACAATCGACGCACTTTACCGACAGAAAAGTAGACTGCTCTCGAGGCTTAAACAGCTGCACAGACAATTTACTGACCGAAACGAACCGGAGATAAGGATGCTGAATTCAGAGACCCGAAACCTGAAGCAGCTTACTAAAGAAAATTACAGGAAATCTGTAAATCTGTATTGGGGCAACAAAATTCGTGCTATTAAAGCCTGTAGTCCGAATATGCTCCCACAGGTAAATAAGTTGTTCAGGTGGAAGGATCACAATGATATCCCATGTGTCCGAATCTCCCAGACAACAGAGAACAGACAGACATTACTGACTGCTGGAATAAGTCAGGAAAGTGTCGCATCAAACGACGGTTTTTTCGTGGTTGAGGAACCACAGGAGAGAGTGTATTTGCTAGGCGCTAAATAAACCTGTTCACCATAACGACGACATTGAGAATAGAGTCCTGGTGAATCACATTTATCTACGCACCGAACTTGAGAATTGGCGATCTGAGAATAACGGTTTCACCGTACGAGTATTCAATGATGAAAACCATGCGAACGTCGTCATCACCGATAGACGAGAAACATCTCACTTGTTCGTGTCGAAAGATGATCTTCTCTGCATCTTCGATTCACTTAAGAATAAAAAGTCTGCGGGAGTGGATGATATCCCAAACGTCGTATTGAGACACCTGCCTCTGTAGATATTTTCGCCACGCTGTTTAACAATGCGCTGAATAATGCATACGAGGGTGGGTCAATACGTCCCTGAAAATTAACAGAAATTGTGTCATCACCTTAAATTTAATTTTTTTTGTCAAGAATCATCTTTCAAAAGAACGCACCCAAATTTTCAGACAGATCTGTCAAATAGTTTTGTTGTGGCAGCCATTTTATATAGACGCCTACTAGCATTTTCGTTAAAATGGAAAAATGTTAATTTCGAGTGCTCATTAAAGAGAATCAAATTTTTGCGAGAATCAAATCACGCAAACCAAACAAAAGCTTGACAAATATTATGGGGATTGGTACCATTCACCACTGGTTTACTCAATTTCGGTGCGGTTGTTCAAGCACAAGTGACGCCGAACGTTCTGGTCGCCCGATTGAGGTCACCACATCAGATATGGTCGACAAAATCCATGGTTTGATAATGGACGATCGGCGAGTGAAAGTGCGCGAGCGTTTGCTCACAATCGACAACAAACACATTCGTTTGACAACTTCAAAGGTGTGTTTGCCGATGTTCCAGAAAAATTCGGCAGAGTTTTGCGCCGTTGCGTAACCGTGGATGAAACCTGGATTCACCACAACACACTAGAAACCAAGGAACAGTCAAAACAATGGACTGGTGAATCGAAGCCGAAGAATTAAAAAGGGTAAAACGATCACCGGCGCATATTACGCAGAGCTGCTGGATCGATTCCAAGCCGATTTGAAGCAAAAACGGGCGCATTTGACGAAGAAAAAAGTTCTTTTTCACCAGGACAACGCACCGGCGCACAAGTCGCAGTCGCAATGGCAAAATTGCATGAGTTCCTCCCTCATATAGCATATTCCCCAGATTTAGCCCCCTGCGACTATTTCGTGTTTCCAAACATGAACAAAATGGCTCGGAGGTAAGAGATTTTGGTCGGATGAAGAGGTCATCGCTGAAACAAACGCTTATTTTGAGGGGCTCGAGAAATCGTATTATTTGGAGGGCATCCAAAAATTTGAGAATCGTTGGATGAAGTGTATACAGCTAAAAGGAGACTATGTTGAAAAATAAAATGTTTTTATACCGAAAAGAGTGTTCCTTATTTTATTTTTCAGGGACTTATTGACCCACCCTCGTATTATCCGGCGCATTGGAAAATAGAGGTGGTACACCCTGTCCCAAAAGGGGTAAAGATAGGACGAACCATTCTAATCTCCGGTCAATTAGTTTACTTCCGAATGTTAGCAAGGTCTTTGAGAAAGTTGTCAATAGAGCTCTGTTGAAGTGGGTCGAGGACAATAATGTTTGGTTTCAGGGCGGTATCCGACATACAGTGGAACAAATGCAAGAATCAGTGCACAGGTGCCTAGTTGACTTTAAAAAGGCCTTCGACACTGTATGGTTAGAGGGTCTTTTCTATAAGTTGACTATGCTGGGTATGCACAAACCCTTGCTATATGTAATTTACAATATGCTTATAGGAAAGTAGTTCATTGTCAAATGTGGTAACGTGATTTCGAGCAGAGTCTTCGACATTAAAAACGGTTTTCAGCAGGGGGCGGTGAATTCGCCGATACTGTTTAACATCTACACGAGTGATCTGGTGAGTTCACTCAAACATGCTATAGCGTATGCTGACGATTTAGTGGCATACAGATCAGGTCCTAAAATCGAGGTCATCAACATTCTTTTGCAGCATGACTTCGATCAAATTAAGGGGTATTGCAACGACTGGAAGCTGAAAATTAACTTTCAGAAGTCGGAAACAACCCTGTTTAGAACTCCATTGTCTGGTGCCTCTAGGGATACCACAAAAAACTGGAAAAAATTGCCCATTATTGGACAAAACGGACAGGCATTGACGGTGAAAAGCGTAGTTAGATATCTCGGTATCTGGTTCGACCAGTATCTATATTTTGACAAACATGTGGATGCTTGTCTTGCCGGGGCCAAGAGGGCTTTTGCTCTGACAAGGAGACTGTTTCACAACGGGGCTTAATTGAACAGGATTGACAATTTCCTTATTAAAATGATTCGAAGGCACGTTGCAAGGGCGATGGCCAGCGACAATAGCCTGATCTTTGGGGCTTATTACCCCAATGAAACATACCTCGAGAGTACGCTCCGGTCTGGCTTCATACCGCCGGAGGCATTTATCCATATCTATGCAAAAGGGCTGGTACAGACGAGGGATGGTATCCCGGTAGGCAAGAGATAAACGGCTTAACCACGACGAGAACGTCGCCGATGCTCCTGAGCTCCTCCGTTTTAGTTCCGCAATTGCGGAGAGGGACAAAACGGAAACTGCAAAACAGTACACCATGTTCTGGTGGCTGTTCGGAGGGGAAAGGGTCAACACGCCTTCTCAGGACGGTGCGTTACTTTCGGTAACATCCTCTTAGTTTTAAGTTAGTTTAAGTTAGCTAGGTTAGTTAGGCAGTTTCCGGCAGAGGCCGGGCTCACCAACATGAATTGGTGCTTCCGAGAGGTGACTGACGTCTCTTGGCCTCGGTCAGCTCCCGGCGGCATGTTGGTGATTGCAAGGCGCCCGGATAGCAATTGGAATGGTGACCACTCGGTGCGTGAGGCAACGAGTGGTCACCACCCTGATTATAGTTATTGTAGGTTAAGTAGCTTAGGTAGGTTAAGTAGCGTAGGTAGTAGGTTAAGTAGCGTAGGTAGCTTGTTTAAAACAAAAATAAAGATACCAAGTTTTTTTCTATTCTACAATTTATATTTTCTTGGTAAATAATAATATGTAAGATTAGTTCGTAGAATTTTTTTTTTTGGCCGAAAGGCAATAGTTATATGGATATAGTTAAGTTTAGAGCGCCCGCATAAGGACCAGTTAGCTAAAATAAGAAACCTGTTAATTTTTTAAGTTAGATTTAGTCATTTTTGTCTAGTATGTACATAAGTTTAATAAAGATAATAAAAACAAAAATGAATTTAAAAAAAAAAACCGAAAAGTTTGAAAGTGAGTAACACGAGGTCGGTCGTTATTTGCCTTCTTCGGTTTTTTTTTTTTTTTAAATTTGTACACGTCGATCACTCCTTGGTATTTCATCTCGGTTATAATTTCTTGTTCGGGAACGTTTATATGGCAAGGAGCGTATACCATACCTTTTGATGAGTTCAGATTGGTGTGAAGTTGAACAGAGATCGGACAAAGGTTTAATAAATTGTTTTTGAAGAGTAAGAATTGGGGACTTAACCAGTAGACCAACAGGTCTAAATCTAGCCCGCTAAACCTATTAGCCGATAGATTAGTTAGCCCAGGGGCCATGGCAAACCACACCGATCACTTGCTTAGTTTTTTTTTTTTTTTTTGCTTTCTAACGGGTATGAAATGAAGAAAGAAATAAAGTAGCTATCGAAGTAGCGGGATATAAAAGACGTTGAAGAGAGAGCGATTAGAACACAACAGAGAAACGATCGTATCGGCTTGCAGGATAGTTGGTGACTGAGGACAATATTTTTTTCTACATATATGAAAAGTTTTACATTTTTGTAATGATAAATTGGCACCCGGAAATGTGGACCATTGTGAAATATCTCGTGAACATTTAAAAAAGTTGTTTTTGTTAATTCTAAGTCATTGTTTTTACACATAATATATACATATGTACGTCATCAGCATAGCAACAATGATCAAAATTTTATATTGTGTTATGATGTTGCTAACTTCGTCAAAAGCTATTGAAAAAAGCATTACCGATAGGGGTGATCCCTGTGGGTAGTAGTACTGTTACCCACATTTATTGCTATAAAACAAAGACCTCGAAAGATAATTTAATGAAGCTTTCAGGATTTATTCAGATTTATATTCTGAATATAATAATCGAAACTTTAATTAAAAGGACTTCTCTTGGCCTTAATGCAAGTCTTTAGTCCTTTGGCCACTCATCAATTAGAATACACACCTCATTAATTGGGAAATGGGCCACAGCTTCGGTCAGAGCTCACTTTAAGAGTTCCATGTTAAGGTATATTTTGAGGCACATAATGTACTTTAAGACAGTACATAATTTGTGATAAAGTGGATTAAGGTGTGGAAGGTTAGTCTTTGTACCAATAAAACGGGGTACAATTCTCTGGAGCCAGGTATGGGTAGTTTCCCCTAATGAGCTGACACATGATCTTGCTGGAATGTTCAAATGGTCCTTAAATTGTTTGTTGGTACACTTTGGCTTATGTTTCGATTCAGGTTAATGACCGGCTCATAAGAGACTACCCAACACACCATGGCTAACTCTGGGGGTATCCTTTACGGACCCATGAGATTGGCTCGAACACTTCCCTAGATGACAGTGCATATACCCATCACTTTATTTGTTTAATTTCTTCTGCACCGTGAAGATTTTCTAATCGGTAAACAGAATTTTTCTGTACAAAAAACAGTGTATTCTACCAAGAATCGCTTTGATTTTTGGATCCAATTTTTGTAAAAGCCATAGTCAGCATTTTCTAGTATGGTGTTTGAAAGCCCCCATCCTCAAGCCTATCTTGATATGTGAATCATTGACTTTTGCGTTACATTCATCTCGCGTACCAATGTTTTCTGCTTTTAGGGACCTTTTTGAGCCTTAAAGGTTTTGATGACTTGTGACGTTCCTACCGTGCGAGGAGGACCAGATCGCACGCGGCCTTTAATGCCTTTAATGTCGCCCGTATCCCCGAAGAATTTTATACACTGATAAACAAACATTAGGCTAATATCTAGCTGCTATAGTGTCTTGAAAATCAAACCTTTGTTCACATCGCACTTATGAAGCGCCACAAGAGAGATGCGATTCACTTTCTCAATTCATTCCAGAGCGAAAATGTAAGCAAATTTAAAATATTTTTATAAAGAAACAATTGAGATACAGGGTGGCAGGTAGATAGGCCTATACCCTTCTACTTTATTAATATCATTTTTTAGTTTGGGAATGGGGGTGACTGTAGCGATTTTCCAGCTTTGAGGAATCACTCCCGTGTTGAGGATGTTATTGTACAATTCAATAAGGGTGTTCTTTACCTTCGGGGGAAGGTTTTTGAACATAGGGTACGAAAGTCTGTCTCTACCTGGTGTTTTACCTTTCAGTTTGATAAGGCACGATTCTAATTCAGATAGTGAAATGGGTAGCTCAAGATATTAACTTGCCGTAGTGTTGGCCAGAGGAGTTGTGCAGCGAAGTCTTTCGTCTTTTTTTAACCTAAAATTCGTGTTTTTGGAGTAATCGGACCAGCTGATTGCAAAATGTTTGCTTATTTCTGAAGGAGAGATAAGCGAATCCGAGTCGGTGTCAATACATCTAATGGATTGCCGTATTAATGAGCCACTAAGTCGGTTGATTTTATTCCAGATATTGGTTATAGAAGAACTAGGGTTTATGGAAGAGGTGAATTCACTCAAACTTTTTAGTTTGTTAGGGGAACAAACTATCACTCGCGATATATAACCGAGTTCTATAGGAGTGAAAGAGAAAATAGAAAAAAACAATATCTTTTTATTTGTTAGCGGGGATTGAGAAAGTGGTGTACTTGAACACAAGGGAAAGCCGCCGATTTAAACAATGCGTATAACACGAGAGCTAGTTTTTAAATTCGTGATTGTTTCAAGAAAAGTGGAACTTTTTAGTTTGTTAGTTTTTAATGTTCTTCTGAAAATTACATTGGCTTTTTTAAATGGGATGAGGTTTTCGACACTAGGATTCTTTTTGTATTTTTTCAGGCTTTAATTTTTTCACATCTTAAGATGCTGAGCTCATTCGATCAGGGGACAACATGCTTGGGTCTTTTGGGAGAAGATTGGGGAATTGTTTTATTAGCAACTGTTCGTAGGGATTTTTGAAAGATTGCTGCCGACCTGTTGATGTTTGTATTTATGCTCAAAACAGATAAGGTGTCGAGAGTACATTTCTTATATGCGTACAAGTTTGCTTGATCGGTCTTGAATTGTAACAAGGGGGGTGTGTGATTTTCTGTCTTACTCAATACAAGGGTGGTCAATATTGGGAAATGGTGGCTATTGTACAAATCATCGATTCTCCACTGGGTTTTCGGGTATAGGTCGGGGGAGCAGCAGGTAATGTCAATATGTGTGAGGGTTTTGTGTGTAGAGAAATGGTTGGGGGTGCCGTCGTTTAATAAAAACAGGTTAGAGTTTGTCTAAAAGTTTTCTACGTGAGCTCCTTTTTTGTTTGTGCTAGGCGAACCCCAAAGGACACTCTATGCATTTACATCTCTTCCAATTATTATAGGGTGCTCGACTTGTATTAGGATGTTGTCCAGATCGTATCTAGTGATAGTTTGTTCTGGTGGAAGATACAAGCCTATATATGTACGTCATTTTGAATTTTAATTGGACTTCTAGTGCTAATACTAGGATGTTCGAGTTTATTGAAATCTGTCTGTAGGGAGATTTAAAAAGTATCCCGTAAATAATTTAGGGACGACTGGGTTAGAATTGGTCTCTTGGAGGGATACAATACATGGATTGTATATTGTAATCAAAATATTAAGCTCGTCGTAGTTATTTACTAATCTTTTAATATTCCATTGCAAAATGTAGAGAGCAATATTTTTATACCTAGGATTTCATAATCTTTTATTGCCATGAGACAATGAAGATGTGGAAGATGACACCTGTTTGTGTCAATATTTGAAGAGGTTTTGATGTGACTGATAGTTACGGTAATTGGGGAGATGAGACAGCAACAGTTTTGTGGAATTTTCACTTTGAGTGGAATGTTGTTGTTTATCCGTTACCATTGATAATTCAGGCTTGTGTGTTGTTTCATTACTAGACACTGGCATTGGGGTTACCGAGTTGACAAGCGAAGAGGAAAAAGCGGGGAGGGCGCTACCTTTTTTGGCTTACTGGCAAATGATTCATGATTTGTAGATGCGTTTGGCATCTGCTATACTGCACTTTTTCTGTGTTTCAATTTTCAGTCTTTAGATGAGGAGGAATAGGAGTCGGAGCAATTGGCGCAGAAAGTTCTCAGAATTTGTATGCGCTGGCAAGTTGCATATATGGCACATTGGCGTTTTGTTGCACTTTTTGGTAGTATGTCTAAGTAATTGGCAATTCCGGCACGCATGGGATCCGGAATGTACTCGGTGACTTTGGTGCCAGCCAATTTCGACTATACTTGGGGATTGGAATGCGTCGAAGTATTAATCCTGTTGGACGTTGGATTCCTTCGACTTGTTTCGTAAATTTGTAGACCTCCGTAACATTTTGCGCTTTCATTTCCAATACGATTTTTACCTCGGGAACGTTAATAAGGCATGGGCATACACTATGCCTTTAGACGAATTGAGTTGGTTGTGTAGAGTGATCGTTACAGGGCATAGGTTGGAGAGATTTTTTGTAGCGATGAATCTATTAGCGACAGTTTGACTTTTAGTTAGGATCAGAATTTTTCCATCTCTGAGCTGAGATCTGCTCATACTCAGTGCTTATTGCATCAATAGCCTTTCTCAAGGCAAAAATGCTAACTGATGAGAAGGGTCTAGTTTCACTTTAAGGGGCAATGACAATAAATCTCGGATTTTTATAGTTTATGTTTTTAGGGAGCTGGGGGAAATCATCTAGGGTATTAAATGTTGTTTTATTCCCGGGTTCGGAAGCTAAACCTATTTCTCGGTTTATTTTTTGCCCCGGGCCCATACTTAAGGGGAACAAACTATCACTCGCGTTATATAACCGAGTTCTATAGGAGTGAAAGAGAAAAAGGAAAAAAACAATATCTTTTTATTTGTTAGCGGGGATTGAGAAAGTGGTGTACCTGTACACAAGGGAAAGCCGCCGATTTAAACATTGGGTATAAGACGAGAGCTAGTTTTTAAATTCGTGATTGTTTCAAGAAAAGTGGAACGATAAATACTGCTGTCTGTTTTTGTTTTGTTGTATTTTGATAAAGTCAGGACAGTTAAACTTCATTCTACAAACCATGGTGGATAAGCTGAATAATTGTGTTCTACCCATCCCACAGGAAAGTTAATTTGCGGTCTCTATTGCTCGAGCTGTAATTGATTCCAGTCGCTTTTTTGTTTTGGCCCTGATGAAAAACATTGTCGATGTCGAAGAGGTTGGGGAAGGAAAGTTTGATCAGGAGTTTGATGAAGGCTTTTGTTTGGCGTTCTTTTAAAGTTGGGAACCCGGCTTCTGCCATGAGCATTGATGATCCTTCTAGAAGCTTGATGGTATGTAGATTTTAGAAAATTTTCCGTTGTTTTAGGACATTTACCATATATGCACAAGCGATTATGGCAACATATTGCTTAGAATTAAAGATCTAGTGATATTACAAAGAGTGTTTATATTTTTTTTTTTTTTTTGTTTGTTTTTATTGAAGTGTTATAAAATTGACAACATTTCCTTATACTACAACTAGTTAACACTAACGAGTAGTTTACATTTGTTATATATTACATTATATACAGTATATTTACATTAAACAAATACACGCTTATTTTGCATTTCTGTTGTATCTTCTAGATAACATTGTTCCCAGTTAGCTCGTGTGGTTTAATTCGCTTTAATCTTCGAGTAATCCCAGTTGTATCGCTAAGTTTTGCTGCTTCCTGGTTGATATGTCGTCCAAGTCTTGAGTGATGGGCTCTTGCAAATTCACGGATCGTTTCTTCAACACATTTAAGGTCGCGATGTAAGTCGTAGTTTCTGACATACCATGGAGCATTTACTAAACATCTTAAGACTTTATTGTGGAAGCGCTGAATTATTTCTATGTTATTTTTAGCAGCACACTCCCAGAGTTGAATGCCGTATGTCCATATAGGTCTTAATGTTTGTTTATATATAAGAAGTTTGTTATGTATTGATAGAATAGATGTTCTGCCAATCAGCCAATCGAGTTTTTTCAGCTTCATATTAGGCTCTTCTCTTTTCTTTTTTATATGTTCTTTCCGTCGTAATTTAGCGTCCAGGTTCATTCCTAAGTAATTTGCTGTATTGGAATAAGGTATTTGTATCCCGTTAACAATGATTGGAATATGTTGAATCTTTTTGTTCGTGAAATTTATTTGTATGGATTTCATGCTATTTAGCTTTAAACCCTATTTTTTGGTCCAGTCAGATATAGTATTTACAGCATTCTGAAGGGTTTGAGTTGATTCTACTTCATTTTTTCCAACTGAGAGAATGGCAGTGTCATCAGCAAACGTAGCAAGTGTGCAATTCGAAAAGGTTAGCATGTCATTTGTGAATAGTAAATACATTGTTGGGCCTAGTATTCTTCCTTGGGGAACACCGGCTTTGATCGCTTTCAACGCAGAATAGGCATCTTCTTGATTTACTCGGAAATATTTATAAGTGAGATAAGATTCTAGAATTGTTGAATATTCTCTAGGAAAAAGAGTTTTGAGCTTATAGAGTAGGCCTTCATGCCATACTTTATCGAACGCTTGAACGACGTCCAAGAATATTGTAGAACATATAATTTTATTTTCAAGAGCTTCTTCGACAATGTTGGTGATTCTATGTACCTGCTCAATAGTAGAATGTCGGTCTCTAAAGCCAAATTGATGAGATGGAATCATATTCTCGCTGTTTATAAATGGCTTAAGCCTCGTCAGCAGGATCTTTTCGAATATTTTTGACAAAATTGGCAGTAAGGAGATTGGTCTGTAGGATGACATTTCGTGTGAAGTTTTACCTGGCTTGGGAATCATTATAACCTCTGAAACTTTCCAATAGCAGGGGACATGCTTCAGGCGCAAACAAGCATTTAGAAGTATTGTTAATATTGCAATAGCTCAGCAGTAATAAGATCATAGCCAGGTGACTTTTTCCTCTTGAGATCTTTTTGTATAACAATTTCTACCTCCAAGGGTGTAACTGAAGGAATTTCCACGGAATGTTGCTCGATTTCCGGCCATATTACTACATGTTGTCTCTCATTGGATTGAAAAACATTCGTCAGATACTCGGCGCATGCTTCTGCTTTCTCAGAGTTGCTTTTGGCCCATGAATTATTTAATTTGAATAGGACGTTTAAGATTTTTGGTTATTTTCCAAAATGAGTATTCGGTCGATTTATCGGCTGTTAGTTGGCGTAATTTTCGGTTAACTGCTTTATTTTTGAGCTCATTTAATTGGGAGCGAATCATTTCTGTAAGCTTGTTTAATTGTAACTTGTACAACGGGTATCTTGATTTTTGCCATTTTTTCCTTAATTATCTCTTCTCGGATATTAAGTTAAGTATTGGTTTCGGATAACTATACCCGATTTCTTTCCTTTTTATCTGAGGAGTACTTTTCCAAGCAGCTTTTTGTATTTGTTCCGTAAAATCCAATACTTCATCTTCTAGTTGGTTTTTATTACACAGCACTGTGTTAAAGTTTAAGTTCTGATCTAATAGTGCTTGAAAGTAATTTCAATCTTTAAATTTATTTACAAGGTAAGAGTTTGTATTTTTCATGTTTACCCTGTCATTATATATTAAATATATTGGTGAATGATCAGAATTTAAATCTTTTCCTTGAAGTACATTTCTGGAGACTTGTTTTGTAATAAAAAAGTCGATCAGGTCTGGAATTTTCTTTCTATCCGTTGGCTTACCAGTTGACATGGGTTCACAACCTTCTTCTCGTATCGCTTTTAGCAGTGCACGGCCTTTTGTTGTTATTAGACGTGATCCCCATTGCGTATGTTTAGCGTTAAAGTCGCCACCCATTATGAATCGGTTTTTGTGTTTTTGTATCAAGAATTTATATTGATCCGAGCTAATTTTATGTTTTGGAGGACTATACACCGACGTTAGTGATAATAAGTTTTATTCTGTCTTAATTGATATCGTGGTTGCCTGGAATTCGTCGGTACATAACTGGTCTTCTTCAAAGTGTTCAATCGTGTTCCTGACGATAATCGCACTTCCCCCTCGTGCATTGTTGTATGGATGATTTGTACAATATGTGTCGTAATTTCTGATTTTGAAAAATTACTGATTTGTAAGATGAGTTTCCGTTATTAAACACACATCTATTTTCTCTATGGCAAGCACTGCCTGCAATTCGTTTTTATGATTTAATAGTCCATTTCCATTCCATAACATTATTTTTAAGGACTTAATCATGAGTTTTAATTTGCAAATATTCGTCAATCCTATCTAATCGTTTGTTAAAGGATATAATGAGCTCCTCTTGTTTGTCCAATTTATTCAATATTTTTATTAAGACCTTTGCATCTTCGTTTTCCGTGCAGTTGCTTGTTTTGTTAAAACCTCGTACTACCTGTGAAAAATTTAGGGTGTGTTCATTTACATGGACATTAAGGTTTCTTTTATCTGGGTTATTCTGATGGCAATTTTCTGTCTGTTGTTCAGTCACACGAGTTACTGGTGGTGAATTTTCGTTTTTCAATTTTACATTAATTGCAATGTTTCTTATTTTCTCCAATTCTTTTGCAACCATGCAGCCACGATAGTTAGCTGGGTGTTCTTTGCCACAGTTGCAGCATTTAGGTAAATCTTCGGGAGTTTTAGTACATTCAGCTGTTTGGTGATCACCGGCACATTTCACACATTTTGGTAATCTAGAACAATAGTTTTTTGTATGTCCAAAACTTTGACAATTTTTACATTCGGGGATGAGCTTCGATGATTTAACTGGTTCAATTTTTACAATTGTATTTAGGACTTTGGTAATTTCATATATTTTTTTGATGTCCTCTGTTGGGTTAAAACTAAGTAAGAACATATTAAGTGGCTCTTTTGTGTTACATTTTAGCTTATTTACAGCACTAATTGCTTTGAAACCCTGATGTTATAAGTCCGCAACGACCATTTCTGGATCGCAGCTATGGTGAAGATTTTTTATTATTACTTTAGTTTGTCTTGTATGTTTATCCTCGTATGAATACCAAGATATTTTGGATTCTAGCAAAATTTGTGTTATGTTTCGATAATCGTTGACATCGTGTATATTTAATTTGTAAACATTGCTATCGGTTAACCTAATAACAAATTCTCCTTTAATATGTTCTTTGAGTAGAGAATATGGGTGTTGGTAATTAGAGATACTTGTTATTATAATTGGTGGAGGACAATGGTTTATGATTCTAGTATTTGTTTCAGAAGTTTCTGGAATTTGCTTGGGTTTCTCCTGTGATATTTCAGGAGATGACAGAGCTTTTCTTTTTTTGTTTGGCTTTCCTTGTTTTTTTTTTTTGTTTTTTTTTTATTTTTTTGTTTATCTGCAGACACTACTGTTTCTTTAGCCAGTTCTTCTTCATCAGTGCAGTATTCTTCGAATTGTTTTTGACTGGTTGATTCTATAACCTTTTTCTTTTGTGTTTCCTTTAGTTTCTCATTTTCATCTTTCAGGACAGATACTTCGTTTTTGAGCTACATGCAAAGTAACTCCAATTTCTGAAGTCATTCCTGCAATTAATCGTTTATTTTCTTCCAATATGTGATGTTTTCCTTAGATTGTAGATTTCTTTTTTCTTGATTTGATTGGTTTAATGGATCTGGATCCCCACCACCTGATGGAGGGGTTCGACCTAGACCCATTGTTTATACAAGTAAATATTAAGTTGATAATGCCCAAATTAAATTTAATTTTGGGTTGCTGGTAACTCCTTTTGTTATGAAAGCTTTCAAAGTTTAATAAGTGGTTAAGTGGTTGTTGTCTTCACTAGTTATGAGAATTATTATGGAAATTAGTTGTGGATCGTATTTCGCCGCTATCAGTTCTGCCACCCAGTAATACACAGCTAGGGTACTCACCAGAAAAGGTCAATTGTATTACAATTACTGAGCCTTTGATATTCCCGGTTGAAACAGGAACAAAACTTTACGCTGGGCTATATCCGCACTTTTATTTTCCTTAATAATACCACTTGAATTAGGTTTTATATTTTTGGTTTCACTTTTGACATTCTGCTTACTAGACTAATTTGTGGACAAGCTAAGTAATTAAAAATGTTCCGGCTAGGATTAAGCATTGCCAAAAGCATAATAATGCCAATAATTTTCTCTGCGTGCAAAATTGTTTGTAGCCTCAACTACGAGACAAAAAGAAACCTTACCGTGGCTTTTAATATCGTCGTCAGATACATCTATAATCTTAATCGTTTTGATCATATATCGACCCAATCGAAAAATGTATTAGAATATAGCCTCTCTACATATATTAAATACTGTGCCCTTAAAACATTTAATAATATTTTGATAACTAAGCAGCGTTATTTATTTGATAAAATTGAATTTCCAGTCTCCAATCGCTCCTTTGTTTTTGTGCAACCGAGATCTACATTCACTACTACGGAACGTAAATTTTTTGTTTACGTCATAAAGCAATGGAACTCTTTACCCCTCGACATTAGAAGGCTCCGCGGAACCCAGCATTGTGGAACAGTTTTCAGTTCAGGTATCTGGCAGATAATAATTTTTAATTTTTGAATTTTTAACTTATTTATTATTTTTGAATTTTATTCTATTTATAAATCTTAGCTTAATTTACATTCTTTATTTTTCTTTTGTCATTATTCATTCTTTAATTTTATCCTTTATTTTTAATTACATCTGAATTGTTTAACTTAATATATTCAATTTTTGTAACTTTTGCGTTTTAAGACTTTAAGCCAATTGTAAAAGATGTGCCTATATAAATAAATGAAATGAAATGAAAAATAAAATATTTACATTGTTTATATTTAAACTTAATTGAGGACAAGACAACTTTCGACCAAACATGCAATGTTTTACATTTATTAAATGACAGTTTAGTACCTGCAGTGATTGAACATTTTAATATTTTATCGATTGCATTAGATAGTGACTGTATTTTGTTCTTTCTAGATCATTGAGTTAATATATAAATGTCGTCTTCGTAAATGCAATGATCTAGAAGTTTTTCGTTTGTAATTAGAATATACCCGAGGTAGGCATGTCTGTCGTAAGAGGCAACTAAAATCCAGAGCGGAGACGAAAACTTCGGGAAACTGGTAAATAAAAAAAAAATGACCCGGTCCTCCTGGTAGGGAGTTTGTGTGTAGAAATTACTGTACTACCCAATAAAACTAATACGGTTACAATAAATATGGCAATGAACAAAACTGGAAAATCCACCCTCCTCGGAGGTCGGTCCCATGGATTCTGGGAGGGACGATTTATTGCTTCTTCAACAAAACTCTAGAAGGAGTTCACTCACGCGGAGAACTCCACCAAAAACGATAGCGCTACAATTGTAAGTATTTCGAAAATACAAAAAACAGATATCTGGAATTGAAACCAGTATAGTTGGAAGTGAACCTAAAACAGATTCATAAGCGAAAACAAAAACAAATAACTATTATAAAGAATGGCAAGCTGAACTTAAAGCAAGAAAAAATCTTGAAGTAATAATTGCAAGTTTGCAAAACCAAATAAAAGAACTGGAAACAAGAGTCACCTTGTTGGACTGCTCTAACAAACCTGCCCAGCAAAATAGTGAAAAAGAATACCTCACAAGAGAAAAAGAACACCTCACAGATGAAGAGGAGCTCGTACTGGAAACAGACGACCATCTAAAGAAAAACAAAAGGCCTACCAAAAAACGCAAGGCAGAAGAAAAGTGCTGAGATGCCTGCAAGAAGACATGATGCAAAACAAGTAAATTTACAAGGTAAGACAAATGATAAAAGGCTTGAAAAGATAACCACTGGTTTGAAAAAACAGCCATTACCACCACCAATAATGATCTCGGGAGTAGACAGATTTGGTGAGTTAAAAAGGGTAATCGAACAAAAAACCAAGAAGGCTTGTAAATTCACATTCTAAAATAACAATAAATGGAAAATAAATGTCGATGACAGTGCCATATATAGAGAAATCACTGACGAACTGACCAAAACGAAGTTCCAGTGGCACTCATATGAAAATAAAGCTACTAGACCAGTTAGAGTAGTAACCAGAGGTCTTCACTTCTCGTGTGATGAACACTATATCGTCGAAGACTTGACTAATAAAAAATTTAGGATTTTGGAAGCCAAAAACTTTATTAAAAAAGAAACCACACAAGGTAATGATGGCCAACCAATGACAAGAAACCGAAAATTATCTCTGTTTATGCTTTCTTTTCATAATCAAGAAGATGTCGAAAAGATATACAACATAAAATCAATAATGGGTATTGTTGTTAAGATGGAGCCACTTCGAAAAAATTCAAACTCAATATCCCAATGCAAACGATGCCAAGCTTTCGGGCATACGCAAAGCTATTGCAAAAGAGATTTTGCTTGCGTTAAATGTGAAGGAAAACACCCGACAAAAAGTTGTCCGCTAAAGAAGGACGAAAAGGCAAAATACATCAACTGTCATGGTGATCACCCAGCAAATTATAGAGGTTGTCCGATGGCAAAAGAATATCAAGAAAGGAAAAGCAAAGCTATTAAAAACAAGCAACAAAATCAATCCAACAATAAAAGTAAACAACAAGTAAACGTTGAAAACATGCAACTGGACAAAGTGCCAATTGCTGCTAAAAGAAACATAACAACTGTAGAGAGTAAATCGTATTCCCAAATTGTGTAAAATACACGTAAAGAAGAGGAAATATCGGTAAAGGAAATGCTTATTACTATTATTCAAAGATTGGATAATCAGGATAAAATAATTAAACTGCTAAGCAAAGAAGCAAAAAAAAGCAACAAAATCTTAATGATTAAAAATAATCTAAAAGTCGCGACGTGGAATGCAAATGGTTTACTCCAACACATCCCTGAATTTAAGGTGTTTCTGTCTAACGAAAATATTAATGTTTGCCTGATTTCTGAAACTCATTTCAAACAGGGAACAAAGATTAGAATTCCTGGGTGTCTTTGTTACCACTCTCCCCATCCAGCTGAAAGTGCCAGGCGAGGTAGTGCTGTAATAGTACCTTGGTGCTTTATGAATTGCCAAAAATAGCAAAACTAACAATGTAAGTAGCGACAATAAACATAGAAACTAAAAGCAAGGAATTTAAAATATTATAGTTGCGATATACTGCCCACCCAGGCACTAGCCTACAGAGGAAGATCTAATTGACCTTTTTCAAATGCTAGGCAACAATTTCATCATCGGTGGTGATTTCAATGCTAAACACACATACTGGGGGTTAAGACTAATAACAACAAAAGGCAGGAAGCTTTTTGATTTTAATACAAATCAGGGAGAAATTTTAACTGTGAATTTATTTCGACTGGATCACCAACTAATTGGCCATCTGACCCAACGAAAATATCAGATGTTATTGACTTCTTCATAACGACAGGTATTAATAGAAACGAGTTAAAGTTAACAGTAGTTAACAGTCAACGGTTTATCAATAGAACAGATAAAAACCCACGACTAACAAACAAAAGAACGAATTGGTGTAAATTCAGAGAACATCTCGAAGGTTTCATTAACCTTAGATCTCCACTTGTCGCAACAAAACATATTGACATTGAAACAGAACAATTTATTGCCGATGTACAACAGGCAGCAGAAGATAGTGCACCGACTTATCAACAACAAAAAACAGGCTTCGGTGAAATAGCCCACGTAAATCAAGCAACTGATACTTGAAAAGAGAAGGGCTCGTAGAAAATGGCAAACGACAAGATATCCCGGCGATAAAACCATATTTAATAGACTTAATAACAGACTTTAGAAAAAATATCATTGAATTCAATCTCTACCTTTGTAATCTCACGGCTGACAAAGTCACGGACTACTTTGAAAGGCTGCTAAACGTTTAAAGAGACATCAAGCGCAAGATCCCCGTTGAAAACACTTTATGGGAAATGGATCGGCGATCCAAAAGAAAAGGTTAAACTATTTTGCCAGCACCTTTCAAATGTTTTCAATATTTTTCCACCTAGTGTAGCAAACGAAAATCTTGATTTCTATAACAGAATAGATGAAAAGGAAATTCCTTATGTTTCGTTAAGAGATCAAGACATGTATTCATAAACTAAATAATAGAAAATCACCAGGTTATGATCTTATAAATGCTCAAATCTTGAAAGAACTGCCCTCCACTGCATTGTTGAAACTCAAGCTTATAATTAATGCTTGCTTTAAACAAAGGTATGTCTCACTTCACTGAAAGATAGCAGAAATTATTGTTATACCTAACAAGGTAAGCCTACATATATCAGAAGTTACCTCATATAGGCCAATCTCACTTTTAACGATATTATCGAAACTTTTCAAGAAACTCCTTCTTAAAAGACTAGACCAAATTATAGAACAAAGAAAGCTTATCCCTACCCACCAATTCGGGTTTAGAAATAGACACTCGACGATAGACCACATCGTATAACTAATATCTGCAATATTGTTAGACGTTGCACAGGCTTTTGATAAAGTTTGCCATAAGGGTTTAGAGTACAAACTTCATAGGGACCTACCTAGACAGTACTATGAGATACTTAAATCTTATATAGCAGATAGATTCTTTAGAGTTCGCTATGGTTCAGCGTACCCTGAACTTAAAGGAATACAAGCAGGTGTTCCACAGGGAAGTGTTCTAGGACCCACCCTATACTTATTATGCACCATGATAGCCACATTTGCAGACGACACTGTTCTTCCATCAGCAGATTAATGTGTGGCTAAAGCAACAGAAAAGCTACAAAATTCAGTTAACGAGATAAGTGATTGGACGCAGCGATGGCGAATTAAACTTAATGAGTCAAAGTCCATCCATATCAATTTTACATATTGGGTTTATAACTTAATTCGTGCGGTGTTTTGTCAAAATTTGAACATTTTTTTAAGAATAACATGTACAATAGTATTATTCAAAGTATTGCCCATCTGAAGCTATGACTTTTTCCCATCTTTCTGGCAATTTGTGGATCCCATCCCAAAAGAACTGCGCCGGCTTGGCAGCCAAGAATGAATCAAGCCAATTTTTGATATTCTGCTCTGATGTGAACCGTATTTCAGTGAGGGCGTTCTGCATTGACCGGAACAAATGGTAGTCAGAAGGGGCAAGGTCTGGGCTATAAGGCGGGTGGGGTAAAACTTCCCATCCACTGTTTTCCATAGTTCTTAACCGGAATAGCATCGTGGGGCCGAGCGTTGTCATGATGGAAAATTATTGCCTCGCGTCTGGTCGCATATTCCGGGCGTTTTTCGGCTACTACTCTCTTCAAACGGATTAATTGTGTTCGGTAGCGTTGCCCATTGATGGTTTCACCCGGTTTTAGCAGCTCATAATACAGCATTACCTTCGCGCCATGGATATTCGGCTTTGCCGTTGATTTGGCTGGTTGGCCGGGTTTCACATATGATTTTTTGCGCTTGGGGTTGTCGTAATGGATCCATTTTTCATCACCAGTAACAATCCGATGCAAAAATGACTTCCTTTTGTGGCGTTCCAGCAGCATTTCGGGCATGCAAAACCGCCTTTCGACGTCTCTCGGCTTGAGTTCATGTGGAACCCAATTTCCTTGCTTTTGAATATATCCAGCTGCTTTTAAACGTTTTGAAATGGCTGCTTGAGTGACACCCAAAGATTCTGCGAGCTCTTCTTGTGTTTGGCAACAATCTTCATAGAGTAATGCTTCCAGTTCTTCATCTTCAAACTATTTTGGCTGCCCAGGACGTTCATCGTCTTCCAAGCCAAAATCACCACTTTTAAATCGTGCAAACCACTTTTGGCACGTTCGCTCAGCTAGCGCATGTTCACCATAAACTTCCACCAAAATACGATGACTTTCGGCAGCAGTTTTCTTCATATTAAAGTAATGAAGAAGAACTCCCCGCAAAAACACTTTTTCAGGCACAAAGTTCGACATATTTGAGTGAAAAAAAATTATTATTGTTTACCCTTCAAATGAATGACATATACTGAAATGACGTACAATGGCAGTAGCTTTGCAACGCATGTTCCCATGGAATAATAACAATGGAATAATACAAGTTACGCCATCTCTTAGCAAACCGCACGAATTAAGTTATTGACCCAATATAAAAAAATAACGAATGTTCCCATGGTTATTAATAACCATGTAGTTCTTTACTCTAACACATCTAAGTATCCGGGTATGAATTTGGATGCTAAACTGAAATGGAAGGAACATGTCAAAAAGAAAGTAGAAGACCTAAATATTAGGTATTGAAAACTTTATTGGTTGTTAGGATATAACTCAGAACTGTCCATTGAGGATAAAATCCTATTATATAATCAGATACTAAAACCCGTTTGGACATATGGTATCCAATTATGGAGTTGCACAAAGAAAACGAATGTACAAATAATACAAACATTTAAAAATAAGGTCCTTCGGGGAATAGTGAATGCCCCATGGTATATTAGAAATTGTGACTTGCATCGAGATTTGCAGATTGACCTCATCACAGATGTGATTAAAAAGTACGCAATGCGTCACAACGAGTATTTGCAGATGCATATTATTCCTGAGATAGATTACGTCTTAAATGTACGATATAATATTCGTAGGTTAAAAAGAACCAAACCTCATGAACTTTTTTTTGACAATTAAGAGAGCCGTATTTAAATTATAATACCTTCTCAAAACCGACTTAATGTTGAAAACAAAAACCTTTTGTCGATCACGAGTTGATTGGTCTTGATCAGGGAGATGTTTTTAGTGCGGTTAGAGTTCCACACTACTTTGGGTTTTGAACCCCACTGTGTCTTTCGAGATTTCCATCTTCATTAACAAAAAAAAAAGTTTGTAATTATGGTACTAATATTGTTGAAATTAATAATAAATAGAACTATCGATAATGGAGATCCTTTTGGGATACCATTAGGTAGTGGGAGAGTTGAGGAAAAATTATTATTAACGATAAAGCGTTTGAGATGTAATCATCGATGAATGTATATAAAAAGACGTCGGCGTGGTTTATACTTATGCGTTTGTTGAACTCGACGAACCAGAGTAGGCATCTTGCTATTATTTTTTTTTTAAAAACTTTCGACATAAAGGGTATTTATTATATAAGGCGATAGCCATCGACGGTGTTTATAAGTTTGTTAGTCTTTGAAAATGGGATGATGGTGGCAGTTTTCCAGTTTTGTGGAATACACCGTTTGGTGGTATGAAGAGCTGACATTTCCGACAACGCATTGGGTTGGGCAAACATTCCGTAATTTTGGTTTTATACGAGGGTGGGTCAATAAGTCCCTGAAAATTAACACAAATTGTGTTTGTCAAGAATCATCTTTCAAAAGAACGCACCCAAATTTTCAGACAGATCTGTCAAATAGTTTTGTTGTGGCAGCCATTTTATATAGACGCCTACTAGCATTTTCGTTAAAATGGAAAAAAGTTAATTTCGAGAGCTCATTAAACACTATTTTTTGCGAGAAAAAACTATCACGCAAACCAAACAAAAGCTTGACAAATATTTGGGGACTCTTCACCATAGATTGGAACCATTCACCACTGGTTTACTCAATTTCGGTGCGGTCGTTCAAGCACAAGTGACGCCGAACGTTCTGGTCGCCCAATTGAGGTCACCACACCAGAAAAGGTCGAGAAAATCCATGGTTTGATAATGGACGATCGGCGAGTGAAAGTGCGCGAGCTTGAAGAGGCCACAGACTTATCACATGTCTCAGTAATTTCGATTTTACATAAATATTTGGACATGAAAAAGCTTTCCGCAAGATGGATGCCGCGTTTGCTCACAATCGACAACAAACGCATTCGTTTGACAACTTCAAAGGTGTGTTTGGCGATGCTCCATAAAAATTCGGCTGAGTTTTTGCGCCGTTTCGTAACCGTGGATGAAACCTGGATTCACCACCACACCAGAAACCAAGGAACAGTCAAAACAATGGACTTCTTCTGGAGAATCGAAGCCGAAGAAGGCCAAGGCGGGTTTGTCAGCAAACAAGGTCATGCCGACAGTTTTTTGGAATGCGCGCGGTGTTATTCACATCGATTACATTGAAAAGGGTAAAAAGATCACCAGCGCTTATTACGCAGAGCTGCTGCATCGATTCCAAGCCGATTTGAAGCAAAAACGGCCGCATTTGGCGAAGAAAAAAGTTATTTTTCAACCAGGACAACGCACCAGCGCACAAGTCGCAGTCGCAATGGCAAAATTGCATGAGTTAGGCTACGAACTCCTCCCTCATCCAGCATATTCCCCAGATTTAGCCCCCTGCGACTATTTCTTGTTTCCAAACATGAAGAAATGGCTCGGAGGTAAGAGATTTGGGTCGGATGAAGAGGTCATCGCTGAAACAAACGCTTATTTTGATGGGCTCGAGAAATCGTATTATTTGGAGGGCACCCAAAAATTGGAGAAACGTTGGATGAAGTGTATAGAGCTAAAAGGAGACTATGTTGAAAAATAAAATGTTTTTATACCGAAAAGAGTGTTCCTTATTTCATTTTTCAGGGACTTATTGACCCATCCTCGTACCAATCTATTTCTACAGTTTTGGGTAATAGGAATAGATCAAATGTTAGTATCACTGAACCTGTCGCTTTTGCTTTACCGTTTTGAATGTATGTACATAAATTTGTATATTTGTATTCCGTGGCTCCCTGGGGTTTCATTTCGGTTTTGATTTCTGTTTCGGAGACGTTGATTAACCAAGGAGCGTATATATATAATGCTTTTGGGAAACTTTTCGGCAACTTTTTTGTGATTTTACTAATTAAATAATTTTAGTAAGTTTCCGACACGTAATTGAGAGATTTTTTCGTATTCTTAACTAATGTCGCCAATTGATTTTTTTTAATAATTTTACTGCGTTTTTGGATGAAATAATTACAAATTTCAGATTTTTAGCATTTGATTTGGTTGGTAATTCGGGATAATCTTGCAGGGTTATGAAATCACTTTTATGCTTTTCATTCGGATGCGAAATTTCATCGAGCTCCCTAAATCGATTACCCCTCAGACTTGGTCCACCAGGTTGCATTTTTCGGAGCGGTTGTAAAACTTTCGCGAAAAAAAATAGTTACACTGAATGGAATTGAAGGAATATAAAAATATAGGTTTATGAACGGTAAAAGGATACACCTACAGAAAGCGCACTAGCAGAAAAAATCACACTGTCAACGAAATCCGATGCAATCACCTCGAAGGTTTGTCAGTGACTGTGAAGGAAATTAATTAGGAATGGATACTTGTGAACTGAAGCGATTTTAAAATGTGGCCGTGTAATATAGGGTTATCCAAAAAGAGGTGTCATTTTAAATAAAACGCAACATTTTTATGGAAAGTGGTGATATTTTTATTTTAATCTAAAGTACAAACTCTGAGGTTAGTAGTGGAATACAATATCTGCCAAATGTCCGCCTCGGCTCTGCCTACAAATAGTCATTCTTTTGGTGAAATTTTTCATCACGTTTTCGCATAATTGCAGGCTGTATTTCGCGAATAACAGCTCTGATATTTTCTTTTAGCGCATGAATCGTTGGTAGAAGTCTAGTGGTGTTAAGTCGCACGATCTCGGCGGCAATTGAAGTCTCCATTTCGAGAAATCGCACGTCAAATTTGTCACGCAATAGAGCCATTGTTTCACCTGCTGTGTGGCATGTGGCGCCGTCCTGCTGAAAACAAACATCGCCCACGTCCATAGCATCAATTTCAGGCAAAAAAAAGTCAGTCAACATCGTTCGGTAACGCAATCCATTCACTGAAACGATCGCACCAGCATCATTTTCGACAAAATATGGCTCAATGACGCCGCCAGTCCAAAAACCGCACAAAACTGTCACTCGTTGTGGATGGAGAGGTTGTTCCACTATTTCTCTACCCAGACAAATAAAAATGAGCCTCATTACTCAGAATAATTTTGTGTAAAAAATCATGATCTTGTTCATTCATTTTTAACACCCAATCAGCGAAAGTACGGCATTGTGCGTGATTTGCTGGCTTCAATTCTTGTGTCAAATGCACCTTATAAGCATGTAGGCCAAGATCTTTATGCAAAATGCGATGCAAAGTGGTTGCGGATAGGCCCAATTCCTGTAATCGTCTCGAAATGGACACAACTGGGTTTTCAGTCACAATCTCAACTACGGCGGCAATATTTTCAGCTAACCTTGCCGGATGAACACGAGTTGGAGTCTTCACGTCACATCCTGTCCGATTCGTTCAAATTGATTGATTAAATTCACTATAGCTGTGCGAGAAGGCGCTTGATGATGACCAAAAGTAGTGTGAACTTTACGAAACATTTCCACGGTATTTTCGCCGTTTTTGTAGTGAATTTTTAGTTTATTTATTTCATCAAACAAAGTTACAATACTTTAGTGATTGCTTTACCTACATTACCACCATTAAAGTTATTTAAAATTAATAATAGGTTTGTTTTAATTAAATATCTACTATGACTGAAATCTATCATGTCGCAAACACTATTTGTTTCTCTTAAACAAATGGATATTGATTCATTAGTGGCATAAACAGTTTAATGATGTGGAATATTAAAAAAAAAACAATCGGTTTCTAAGCGTTCTTGAAGGAACATTGAACCCAATTAAGGATAAAATAGGAGGACAATCAATGTGATCTACTAATATGTCTCGAATGAACATAACCGCCGAGTATTTCCTTCGAATGTGTAGAGGCAAAATTCCAAGTAATTTACAGCTCGTTTCATAAGAATGTATATCTATACGTATATTCCAGGTCTTTTCATTACAACTCTATTAAACAGTTTTTGGATTTTTTCTATTCTAATAGAGTGAACTGCATATGAAGGATTCTATATCGTATTGCAGTAGATAGACCTAACAAAGGCAAAAAATAAGCATTTGAGAGTATGAGGATCTGAAAAGTATTTAGAATTACGCAATATAAAACCTAGCATTGAATTGCCTTTAGCGAATAAAAAATCTATATGACTCAAAAAGTTTAGTTTTTGGTCAAAAATGACACCAAGATCTTTTTTAAAGGTTATGATGGACAATGCCTTGCGGTTAATTTTATATACAAAATTAACTGGCGAACGTTTTCGACAAAAAGTCTTTTTTTTTCACTATTTCAACACGTTGTGCGTGTGTGTATTGATCCATATTTAATAACCTCCTAAATTTTTACTTATCAAAAGTAATCGCAATGATAGTTGAATGTTAACAGTTCAACAATGACGCGAAATTTACAATGACACCTCTTGTTGGATGACCCTATAAAATATACAATCAATTTGTGCGCTTCTACTCCTGCTCCAACGTTAGATCCGACCTTATCGTCGTGTAAGTCAGAGTTTTTTTTACCGAAGAAGGAAGATAGATCATAAAAACAGAAAACAACAAAAGACAACCGCTTGCCTTCTACCGAAAAGATAAGAGGCAATTAATTTCGTCGTGGTCGGAGAAGAGATAGTCTTTCTAGTTTGTATGGGACCTGAGAGTGGTTGACACCGTTATCTATAGTTGTTTTTATGTCAATGAAATATACGGAAATTAAAACATATCTGGAAAAGGCAGGGACATCCTCTTGGTTAGTAGTAGTAGTACTGACTTTTATTTCATTATAATTAATTTCACAAACAAAAAGTTTTTTAAAGTATATATTTCTGTTAACCTGAGGCCGTCTAATAGATTGACAATAAAGTAAATTTATAATTATTACAAAAATCTTGTGTGTACTATAAAATAAATGCTAAAAGTTTTAGAAGTTTTCTTCGATAATGCAGTTTCTATAGCGAAGTGCATTAATGGTGTAGTTGTAAAGGTCAAACCATCCTCGATCTCCCTTTAAGATGTCGAATGCTTCATTCACATCTAGAGTATAAATTGGACATATTGAATTACAACTGCTGCAGATACACAGATGTTCTCAAGCTTGTTAATTATAAGTTGCATACTATCTACGGTATTTGCAAGGAAGACCATGTCCTCTGCAAATAACAGCGCAGGGTTTTTTGTTCCGCTTACCACCTCTTACAGAATCTGTTCTGTCATTTATGTATAGTATGAACAATAGCGTACGCACCCTTGCTTAGCACTCAACGTTGTTTCTATCTGCTCAGACAAATAGTTTTCGTCCCAAATGTATTTTTGTACATTGCTCTCAAAACGTGTTTAATTTTTGATGAGATAGCATATCGGGAAATCTAGTAGAAAAGAGCAAATTCTCGTGCAATCGAATCATATGCTGCTCGGAAATCTTCGCAAAATTCGTACAGCTCTTCTTTTGCTTCTTTTTGCAGATTTCGGCAATGTTTATGAGGGTGAATATCTGATCTATAGTTGAGTAGCTCCATCTAAAGCCAGCTTGGAATTGATGCAAAATTTGAGTAACTTTATTAAAAAGCACTGCTCCAAATAGCTTGGCGGAAGTATTCAAAAACGCAATACCCACTTGATTTTAAAATAGAATATCCTGATGTTCATTAACAAAAAATAAATCCAATAACGCAGTTATACAAAAAATACAAAAAAAATATCTTTTTTTTTCGACTTTTACCGTGAATTTATTAGTAGATTATTTTATTTTCTCACCTTTGGCATAGTAGAATTTGAAATATTAGGTGCGCAACTAAATTCTCTGTCAATATATGGCTCCAGCAGTAAGTGCTGGTCGATTTTGACATATCCAAAACGTCATGAACCGAGCTTAGACATGTGGTAAAGAAACTGTTTTGGCACATTAGTGATTTTGTTTTGGCGTCAAATACTTTTGGTTGTATGAAAATGTCTGATTTTGTGCCAAATAATCGTCATTTGCAGGAAGTGTTGATTTTCTTCTTTCATTCGAAGAAAACGGCGGCTGAAGCGCATCGAGAGCTCCAAAAAGTTTACGGAGATGCTGCTCTAAGTGAAACAACGTGCCGTGATTGGTTCCGTCGCTTCAAAGACGGTTATTTCGATGTTGACGACCGTCCGCGTGAAGGAAGGCCAAAATCCTTCGAAGAAGCTGAATTGGAGGCATTGCTCGATGAGGATCCGTGCCAAATGCAAGAACAGCTTGCTTCAGCATTAGGAGTTACCCGTCAAGCCATTTCCAAGCGATTACATGCGTTTGAAGTGATTCAAAAACAAGGAACTTGGGTTCCTTATGATTTGAAGCCAAGGGACGTTGAGCGCGGTTTTTTCGCCTGTGAACAACTGCTCCAGCGGCAAAAAAGGAAGGATTTTCTTCATCGCATCGTGACAGGTGATGAAAAATGGATTCATTACAGCAACCCAAAGAAAAGAAAGTCATGGGTACAGCCCGGTCATGCTTCTACGTCGTCAGCTCGGCCGAATATTCACGATGTGAAGATTATGCTGTGTATTTGGTGGGACCAGGTCAGTGCCATTTATTATGAACTATTGAAACCCAACGAAACCATCACTGGGGAACGGTATCGACTTCAATTGATACGATTGAGTCGAGCACTGCGCGAAAAACGGCCACAATACAAGCAGATGGACGAAAAAGTGATTCTACAGCATGACAACGCGCCGCCACACGTTGCCAAACACGTTCAAACCTACCTGCAAACGCTCAAATGGGAAATCCTACCCCACCCGCCATATTCCCCAGATATTGCGCCATCCGATTATTACTTGTTCCATTCGATGACACATGGTCTGGCTGATCAGCAGTTCCGCTCGTACGAAGATATCAAAAAATGGCTTGATTCGTGGATAACCTCAAAAGATGAACACTTTTACCGTAACGGTATCCGAGCTCTGCCAGAAAGTTGGGAAAATGTTGTAGCTAGCGAAGGGCAATACTTTGAATGATTCATTTGTAACCATTTTTTCACAATAAAGTTGCATTTGTTGAACTTAGTTGCGCACCTAATATTTTATTTGCAATAGAAATACACATATTTACGCCCCCCATCCTCCGAATGTTTCGTCGTACAATACAATTATGACACACGAACATTTCGCATATAATTTCCTATAAAAAGGAGACTAAGATGATTTCATAAATTTCCTACTAGTTTTCGTGTAATTCAAGCGTGAAAAAGTGGGGAGATTTAAGCGTGCAGCCAATCTCCCAAACGCTTCACCTACGAAAAATTCGTAAAAGGCAATTGTATTGAAGATTGAATTTTCTATTACACTATAGAAATCAGCTTGAATTTTTTACCAAGTTTTTCGTAATTAAAGTGCGATGTGGACGTTTTCCAATTATTTACTGCTGTTGATTAAAGTGACTGGATTTTGAATAACAGAAGCATCATGTGCATGGCATTGACTTTCTATGCAGTTTTACTCTTAACAGCTCATACTATAGCTTAGTGATTTGCCAATTTAAGAAGAAAAGGATAAAGACATGGAAAATCTCCAGTGCCTTTGACCACTTTTCATGAGAAAAATCAGTGACCATAACAGCTAAATTTGACTTACGACAAAATAAAATTAAGATGGCCGGCAGTTTGTTACGGTTAATACCGGTGTTGACACATGCCCGGGTACCCAAGTAATGCGGGTAATACCCAAGTTCACGGGTACCCGACAGTTTCAAATATGTACATACATATAATCTGTATACAAACTATTTTTTATTTAACTCGTAAATTAAAAAAATTAAGAACTATTTTTTAAAAAAAAAATTTTAAATGTACAAAAAAAAACCCCCTAAAGCATAATACTCGGCGATTGTCGTTTTTTTTTTTTTTTTTTTTTTTTTTATAATTTGCACGTGTGAAAGGGGTTAAGAATACCCTTATACTAATTTTCTAATTTTAGGACACGGGCGTTTTGAGGAAAGGGGAAGAGACAGAGAGAAAGACAGATTGGTGTAGTTGGTTTGAAACTCAGCTGGTATTAAGTTTCAATGAACTCCAAGGGTGGCTGTCCAGATAACTGGGGAGCTTGTTTGTTTTTGCTTTTGTCGTTGCTCATGATTCACAGTATTTTTTTCCGTCCTCCTGATGTCATCATCACGATCAAGCTGCATTTTAGCCATATGACCGCCCTACTGCCAGTGTTATGCCTTCGCAGTAGAGTTAACATAAGCTTTCGCAATTGATCGACTTTTTATTTATTTCATGCGAAATAAATAGATGATTATTGACATCAGGATTCGAACCGTGAACCTGTAGCGTGACAAGCGATGATGTTACCACTACACCACGGCCACCCTCGGCGATTGTCGTTTTAGTCAGAGACGAATAATAAAGAGACAAACGACTTGCAATACCCTGCCCCCGAAAACTCGCCTTTTTCTCTGAAGGACGTCACCAACATCAAAAGCAACAATTTGGAAAGCACTACATCCTCTTCAAAATGTAAACAAAAATAATTACCGTCAATGGCAACAACAATTTGAAAAAGGCTGCGTCCCCTCCATAAATAAACAAAAGCAAATGAGATGAAAAACTAGGTATGAAAAACAGATTTTTCTGGTACTAAAACCAAAGATAAATTGTACTGAAATTGGTTGAATTGTAAAGACCCCTATTATTATTAGCACCCTTAAGGAAATTTTGTAGTTTACAACAAAGTTTTTGCTTTTTCAAAATGTCGAGGAAGCTTCGGTCATAAGCGAAAAGATGCTTCTGGCATACCGAAAAATTGGGAGGCAGGTATTTTTTCTGTATTTAACTTTCGCATTATGTTTATTTTTCTTTATTAACATTTTTAAAAAATTAAATTGTTTCATATGATTGACACCCAGAAAAGTTTATAAATTAATTTATTGGTGCCCCCGTAATAATAAAAAGATTTTCAAAATCTAAAATCAGTTCGAGATGTTTTTATTTTTTTATTTATTATTTATTAAAATGTAAATAAATTACAATTTTAACTTAGAAACTACAGCGCTAGCTACCTGGGCTTTCGGCTAGTTTTATTTCTATTTCGGTATGCTAAGAGTTTTTTTAAGAAAGAAAGACTAGAGCAGGCCCTCCAAACGCACACTGGGATATTCTAGCACATTCCTATGAACAGATGATCCACCAGGTTAAGATTAAATGTTTGCAGAAGATCATCGGGACGCCACAGTGTGACGAATCGCTGATATAGCGGGATTTAATTAAAAAAATGACATGCACAAAAGTAAACAAAGTCCACTTTCTCTCACAGCTTAAACCCCCCACGTAATGACTGTGCACTTTTTTTTGTTACAGCTAGTGCAACAAAAAAAAAATCATCACAAAGTTCAAATTGTAGGTAATTCTTTGATAAGAAAGTCAGTTTTAGGAGCAAGTGTTTATTTCTTTTTCTAAGTGGTTCGTGTACCTTTTCTTGAAATTGTTTTTTTCTTTTGGAGTAAGTAGCCTCTTACTGAATATAAAAGCAAATTGTTTCGATATATAAAGTGTTTTTTGTCAATATTAGGGGGGAATGAAACGAGAAATTAGAGATAAAATATGTGTTCTTTGTGTTCATGAGACGAAAAGTATAATTGTTCACTGTGTTCAAGTTGAAGGCCATATTTGTTGTAAAGCTGTGTTTGTTAGCAACAAAACTGCGTTTTCACTTTTTGCGCGCAGGCAAAAAAACTGTGAAAAAAAAACAAGAAAAGAAAAGTACAAACCATTTCAGATTCTTATAGCGCTGAAGAAATTGCAATGGCTCATGAAATAAAACTTAGAAAAGACGGAAAAAGAAATACTGCTATCGCAGTGAAACAATTATCAATAAGTTCTTCAAACCGAGGTATGATTGTTTTTTCTTTTCTTTTTTGTTTAATCTTTTTTTTTATTAAAACTTATAATATTAAGGTTCAATTGTGAGGAAAACACTAGAAACACATACTTCAGGGTTTTTACCAATATCTGCAGATGATGCGTTAGCATTGATCACGGACATACAGCTTTCCACTCATCAGTATGAAATATTACGTCAAAAAATCAACAACGCCGTTCCCAATTTACTACCATCGTATTACAAAATTAAAGAAGCCAAGACGAAATGCTACCCAAATGATAAAACTGTGAGCGAATCTTCTGCAGAATGTCGATTACAAAGTTTAGTAAATCACAGCGTTGAGCGTTTATGTTTAGCTCAAAAAGATATTTTAAATTCTATTGCTGATTTCAAAACGGGTCTAAAAGAAATATCTCTGATTATAAAATGGAGTTGTGATGGTGCTCAACAGAAATCATATAAACAAAAATTTTCGTCTGGTGATCATTCCGATGAAAATCTGTTTTGCATCTCTATGGTTCCGATCCAGATGTATTTCTTAAAGGATGAAACTAAAACAGTGCTTTGGCAAAACCCAACCCCATCATCAACCAGATATTGTCGACCAATTAAATTAAATTTTGCTAAGGAAACAACTGAACTGATCAAGTTTGAGGTAGAATCAATTCAACAACAAATTAAGACCATATTACCTGTTGAGTTTAAGAAAGACAGCTTGCATGTCATAATCAAACCGATTTTTTTATTAACTATAATTGATAGAAAAATTTGCACTGCTTTATCATCTGTAATATCTTCATCACAAACCTGTTACATTTGCGCAGCCAAACCTACAAAAATAAATTACATTTTGCTAAAAAGAACTATATATGTAACAAAATCGGATCATGTGAAACTCAAAAGTCTATGTGGAAAGCTATAAAGGACGTTAAAGCAGAAAAAAGTAGAAATCAGTGAAGTTCGGTTCGGTGATAGATTGGAAAGTGATAGCTCTATAATTGCCAACAAGTTTAATTCTTACTTTATAGAAAGTGTAAACGCTATCAGTAATTCCATAGCGACAAATAATACCTCTTCGATTTTTAATTTAACGGAACATCAAACGATATTTAAGTTTAGACAAATACAATAGATTTGAGTGAACTACGGTTAATATGCAAAAAAAGATTAACAATAAAAATGCGTTACATCTAAACATAAAAATTATTTTGAATTGTTTTGATATTATTGGTCCACCAATACTTCAAATCGTAAACGAGTCGTTTAATCGTGGTGAATTTCCTAGAAACTTAAAAGAATCGATAGTTGTTCCAATACCCAAGGAGTCCGGTACAAAAATGTGTGACAAATTTAGGCCCATTAACATGATGCCTATTCTAGAGAAAATAGTGGAAAAGTGTGCTCATCAACAATTTTATAAATATGTGTGTGATAATAAATTATTGATCGACAACCAATCGGGCTTTCGTCATGATCACTCCTGTGAAACATCCCTAAATTAGTTAGTGATGACCTTTAAAGAACAAAGACACAGTGGTAACAAACTTATAGCATTATTTTTAGATTTTCAGAGAGCATTTGAAACAATTGATAGAGATATATTAATACAAAAGCTGTCAAAATATGGTGTCAAAGGTAACGAGCTTATGTGGTTTAAGTCTTATTTGTTTGATCGTACTCAAAAAACTAGTGTAAACTGTGCAATGTCTAGTGCCAAAAATACATGTTTTGGTGTACCGCAAGGAACTATACTCGGTCCCTTATTATTTTTAATTTACATAAATGATATCTGTAAAGTGTTAAGAAACAGTCAAATGTCCCTGTTCGCTGATGATGCCTTAATGTTTGTAAGTGGTAAAGCTTTAAATGACCTTAAAGAGCATATTGAGAATGACTTAAAAAACCTTTGTGTATGGCTGCAACAAAACAAACTAAAAATTAGTGTAAACAAAACTAAATGTATGGTTATAAATAGCGACGAATGTATTAATTTAAAAATATATGGTGGAGAGATTGAACAAGTTCCTGAAATAAAGTACCTCGGTGTAATATTAGACAGTAAAATGAATTTTTATAGCCATATGATGTACATAACTAAAAAAATTTCCAAAAGTGTCCAACCATTTGTGCAATTAACATATATAATACTATAATTAAACCACACTTTGAGTTCTGCTCTACTATTTTGTTAATGGGGAATAATGAACACGTAGATCAACTGCAGGTGCTGCAGAATAAAGCGATGAGAACAATTCTTCGATGTAGCTATTATACCTCGAGTAGATGGATGCTATCTTGTTTGAAATGGCTAAACATCAATCAGCGTATCATCTTCAATGTACTAACATTTGTATTTAAGAAGAAATTCAACATGGTGCCACAATACTTGACCACAAATTTAATATATACAAGGGACGCTCAACCATATAACTTAAGATCCAACTACGATTTCAGACTACAGTTGTATAGGGATTCTAGAACACAGAATATGCTCTTATATCGTGGATTAAAATTATTTAACGAACTACCTAATGAAATAAAGAATGAAACTGTTTTAAGAAGATTTAAAAATTTGTTAATATCACATATACGAAATAGAGTAACTTAAAAGTAAAATTAAATATTGTTACATAAATTAAGATATACCAAATGAATTGTAATAGTAACTGATACTAAATAAATAAAATATATACATACATAAAAAAAACCATCCGAAATGAACAATTTAGCTAATCTTTCAAGAAAGCATGTGAACCAAGAAGCAATATCCTTTGGATTAAGTCCGCTTCACTCATGGATACGATTTATGGAATGTATCCTTCACATAGCGTATAGACTAGATGTAAAAGTGTGGCAGGTTAGAGACCAAGAAAGTAAAGAAAAAGTCAAAGCCAGAAAAAAATTAATCCAAGAAAGATTTAAAAGTGAAACTGGGTTATTAGTTGATATGCCAACTCAACAGTCTGGGAATACTAATGATGGAAACACGGCTAGAAGATTCTTTAGAGATGAAAGAAAAACTGCACAAATTACAGGAATTGATAAGGAAATGATCAAAAAGTTTCATGTCATATTAGAAGCTCTTGGGTCTGGGTTCCCAATTGATACAAATGCTTTTGAGAGTTATGCTAAAGAAACAAGGGAACTGTACCTTAAAAATGATGCCTGGTATTATATGCCCGTAAGTGTACATAAAATCTTGTTTCATGGAAGACAAATAATTTCTTCTTGTATACTTCCAATCGGACAACTTTCGGAAGAAGCCCAAGAAGCAAGAAACAAGGAAAGTAGGAAGTTTAGGGAACTATTTACCAGGAAAATTTCGCGTATAGATACGAACACTGACCTTCTAAACAGATTGCTTATGACCTCTGATCCATTTTTAGCAAGTTTAAGATGCTTTCCCAAAAGAAAAAAAAGTGTTCTTGAATATGAAGTTTTGCAACTTTTGGATATACCAAATGAGTAGGAAAGTTGAAAATTGCGTGTTTTTATGTGTTATTTGTCTTGAAATTTGTGCTCATATGTTCAAATAATTTATTGTATTGTATTCTGTGAACAATTTCAATAAAAAAAAACCAACAAACTTGAACAAAAACATTTATTTGTGAGCGCTATTAATTTAATCCCGCTAAATCAGCGATTCGTCACACTGTGGGACGGTCTGTTATTATTAAAATTTTTTTTTTAATGATTGTATATTATTTTCTAGTTTAATAAGTGTTGGTAGTTTGAATACCTTAATGATATTTTCTTCTTTATTTTATTAAGTGTTTGTGTCACGAAGAATTGCTAGGGCTTCTGCTGTCACTACTGATGAGTAGTCAGGTAGTAGTCCTTTGGATATGGTATTGCTTCTATCATCAACGACGGCAAATGATGTTCCAACTTCGTTTTTAGAGCCATCAGTAAAAGCCAGATACTAATTCGTTTGTTTATGTTTTTGTTCGATTTCTCTGAACATTTGCTTGTAATCGTTGCTATTTGTTGAGTTTTTAGGAAGAGTTGCAAGTTTTCTTGTGATGGAATTTTGTGGGAGTAACCAAGGTGGGTGTATTTCACATTGTATAGCTTGGGTAGTAAGTGATAAGGATTTCATCAGTTATTGGTGACTTATATGATGTGGATATCTTGGGAATCAGAAGCGGTGTCAGAGATTCGAATCTGATTTCTATCGAGAGGAGGCTGGCTTCCGTTAATAGATTTTTAATAGGTGTTGTCCTGGATTCGTTAAGGCTTATCCGAACGGCTGTATGGTTCGATGGTTTGATGGTTTGCAGAGTTGTTTTGGAGGATTTGCCATAAATAACAAGTCCGTAATCGATTTTTGAAAGTATTATGGATTTAGTGACCCTAATCAGCGTGTTGACATGTGCAGAACTGTTATTTGATGGTAAGTATTTTATAATGTTCACCCTGGTAGCTAGGCTTTTCTTAAGTGCTAAACAATGATCCTTAAAATTATATTTACAGTCGAAGGTTACACCGAGTATCTTTAAGCAGTTTAATGGTTATGCGTTTCAAACAACTAGTTTTATTACATATGTGTAAGATTTTACTTTTTTGTGCAAAAATGTTCGAGCCTGAGGTGTTGCACTAGGTTGCAAGATCCTCTAAAATGTTCGAAAAGGTTGTTATAACGGCTGTTAAGTCTTTACATTTTGTAAATACCACCAAATCATCTGCGTAGAGGGTATATTTGATAGATTTGTGCTTTAAAAGGACGTTAGAAAAAAAAATGCCATTTAATTTGATTCCAAATTTTCGACTTGTTAAGAAAGATTTCCATTTAATAAGCTTATTCAGTATTATATGGATTCCAATACGATCAAAAGCTTTTTCGAAATCAATTGACAGTATTGAAACGTGGTTTTTAGTCGATAGTGCGGAAGTTACGTAGCTATCTACATATATGTAAAAGTGCATCGATTGTGCTACGACCTCGTTTGAATGCAACTTGGTTAATATCAACGAGATTGTGTTTTTCCAGAAACCATAACAGCCTATTTGAAATATTTTTTCCCAAAATTTTTCCAGCACATGGGAGGAAAGATATTAGTCGGTAGCCGTTGACTTCAGTGGATAGTTTGTTTGGATTAGGGATAGGTATGACATTAGCGATTTTCCATATTTGTGGGATGATTCCAGTGTCTAAAATTTTGTTATATAGACATAGTAAACGATGTTTGAAAGTAGGAGGAGAGTTTCTAAGCATGGAATAATCGATACTATCAAATCCGGGGGTTTTTCCTTTTACAGATTTGAGGCTGGCTTCTAATTCTGTTGTATTAATCAGTAAATCAATGAGCGTAGCTGAAGTAGTGATAGTGTACGGAGGGAGTTCGTTATTCACTGATAGATATTTTGCTTGGATAAAATGAGTGTGAAAGTTTGTATCTTCGGAATATGTCGACCAGGTTCTCGCAAAGTGTTCTGCTATTTGGAAGGGGCAGGTCATTATCTGAGGGCCAGATATGATTGTTTTAATGCAAAGGGGACTGTATTGCCCCGTAAGGGTTTTAATATCAGCCCACAATTTCTTCGAAGAGGAGTTCGGGTTAATATTTGATGTAAAGTTTTCGAAACTATCTTTTTTTTGCGATTTTTACGTGTTTTCGAAAGATGGCATTTGATTTCCGGTAACTTATCAGATTGAGGTCGTTCAGATATTTTTTAAAAAATGTCCATGCATTTTGTTTTTGAACTACAGACTTGTATGTTTTGTTCTTTGTTTGGGGTAAAGCTATGTTAGCTGCGTATCGAATGGATTTGGTAACGATAGTCGCCTCTTTATTGATATTAATAGATAAATCGTTTGACTATAGGAAATCTGAAGTCTTGTATTGGAACAACGTCCAATTGGCTTTTAGATAGGAATTTAGAAACTAGCTTAGTATATTTGGAGTTGCTGCCGAGTGATACTGAGACTATTACGGGATAGTGGTCACTGCCGTGTAAATCTGGTAAGATTTTCCAGTTTGTGTATAGGATGAGTTGAGCAGAGACTGGTTAACATGAGTAAAAGTTTTATGAGTCGAGAAATGAGTCGGTCTGCCATCATTTCAAATTATTAAATCCGTATTAGCTAGGAAGTTTTCAATTACTTACCTCTATTACTAATCAACGGTGATCCCCAGAGGATGTTCCATGAGTTGAAGTCTCCAGTTATCAGAATAGGAGTATTGAAGGTGCAGATAATATTATCTAAATCTGATGCAGAGAAAGTTTGAGTGGGATGAATGTATGATACATGGATATAATTGTAATTTTCGTTTTTAACGTTATTTCCGCTGCAATCGCTGATATTTGTGAGTTTATGATTTTGAATGTATGGGGTATGAGTTGAAAGTGAAAAGCATCAAGCCCGTTGCTCTTTGCTTTCCATCAGAGAACTTGGTGAATTTGTAGACGTCGGTCACATTTTGTGCTTTCATTTCAGATACGATTTCTTCTTCCTGCACATTTATAAGCCAGGGGCGTAAACTACTCCTTTTGAGGCGTTTAGCTGGTTGTGCATAGTGATAAAGACTGGACGAAGGTTTGATAGATTTTATGTAGCTATAAACCGATCTGCTATTTTTTGGTTTTTGGTCAAAACAAGTACAACTAAGAGACGGTAACTCTTAGTTGTTTGATTTGTTCATACTCCTTGCTAATGGCATCAAGGGCTTCACTTCACTGATGTAAGGAGTTTATTTTCACTTTCAGGGGCAATGAGGACAAATCTGGAGTTTTTGTAATTTGTTTTTTTGGGAAGTTCGGAGAATTCTTGGAGGGAGCTAAGGGTCATTTTGTTTCGCTTTGCAAGAGGTTCGGAAAGGGAAACTTCGGAAAGCTCGCTGAAACGATTTCCTGGCTTCATTTTTGGCCCTGAGACCATGCGGTTAGGTGTTGCCAAACTACACACGCGAGGGAAAGAGACCGACGCACTTGAATGAAAGAGAAAGAATGCACTTGAATGAAAGTTGTTGGGAGAGGGCTTAGTTAGCACACAATAGAAAGCAACCGATTGACAACGATGTGTACGGCACGAAGGCTAGTCGGTGACTGTGAGATGTTTTAATTATGGAGCATTCATATGGATTGATTGTGTAGTTTTAAATAAAATAAAATTTAATTTAATAAAAAACATATTAAGTCAATACAATACAGTTTTAATCAAGAGACATTAAAATGAATTGAACTTGTAGTTTTAAATAAAATTAAATTTAATTTAATAAAAAAACATATTAAGTCAATACAATACATGTTTTGGGAATAGAACAATCATTTTAAAAATTGTCTGTTATAATTTTCTTTCTATAACTTATTGCTACCCTTATAAAACAAAATAATTTATGCCAGTCTTCTCCATTTAAAATTTCAATGACGTCCTCTTGGTCACATTTGTCGACTAATTTTCGCCAAGATGGGACATTTACCGATGAACTGTAGTACTCGTATGTTCTCTTCTTCGCCGGTATTGCATAAAGTGCAGGTGTAGCTTAAATCGATCCTATGTGGCACGTAGTTTAAAGGTAGTATTTCCCCTCTTGCTCGAAATATCATTGAAAATTTTTCTGTGCTGAAGTTGTCTTTGAAATAATTGTTTTGATTTACGTTGTACTGAAGAATTGAGTATATTTCTCTGTGCTTTGAGTTCATTGCTTTTTCAATATTTTCTTCACTAAATTTAGTATACAGTTTCGCAAGCATGCTGTATAGATACGTCCTCCACTCTTCTAAGCTTTCCAGCGTTAAGTTAAATGACAGGGAGCAAGTTTCGGCGAGATGTTTCCATTCCTCAAATCATGCACTATGCGAGTTTACTACGGCTATTGCAATCCTATTAGCAACCTTCTCGTTGTGCGTATGCAGTTCATAATTATTAATCATAATTATTAAATCAAAATGAATTTTTAGCGAGGTTTCTGATTTAAGAAGATCGGTAGCAATTTTTCAATAGTCTCAGCCTGCGCGGCATAAAACAATATTGCTTCAGATGTTGCTTGAAAAACTTTGTATTTCGAGCTAAACGTTAAAAGCTTATTTCCATATATTTTTTACCAAACTGTACCAGTGTATTTTTCGAGGCTGCCAGTTTCTTCGAGAGGTATTTTTGCATGCAAAGGCGGCTCGTTATAGTAACTCCGAGGTATTGGTACTCTTTAACTGTTTCAATTTGCTCCGATCCATAGAACCATCTTTCATTCGTAACCATGCGCCCAGATCCTTTGCGTAAAACCATTGCCTTTGATTTAGTCAAGTTCACATTTAAATTCCAGTTTAGACAGTAGTCACGCAATATGTTTATCATTAGCTGGAGCGACTCGGGTGATTCTGTTAAGAGTACGAGATCGTCAGCGTGCATTAAAACCTTTATGCTGAATCCCTCTATTGATATTCCGCAGGGCAATGCTTTCACCACATCATAAATGTATGAGGAGAAACTTGGTGGGCTAAAATTACATACTTGTTTTAAACCCACTAGGGAGATGAACCAATCAGATAGATTTTTACAAACCCACACTGAATTAATAGTTTGACTATACCTACATATCTTCAATTATTCTTCCAAATTTCACGGACATTCCTTCCCTATAGAGTTTATAAAAGAGAGCTTTTCTTCTATAGAGTCAAACGAGGCCCGTAAAACAACAAAAAAGTATATAGGCTTGGAATTCGCTTAACAACTGTGAGCCTTCGATCCACTTTGTAAAACGGGACCGCAAGATTTCCATGAAAAATTTCAGTGGTGTGTTGAGAAATGATATGCCACGATAATTTGAAGGCTCACCTTGTCTCCTTTTTTGTGTATCGGGAAGATTATAGATTTCTTGAGTTCCTCTGGTGCTTCTCCACTGTTGAAAATATTATTATAGGCACGTGTGAAATCAGCAGTAGCGTGTTTTAAATATTCGTTCGGTATACGATCAACTCCTGGAGCTTTATTTTTCTTTGCTTTAAAAATAGCGATCTCTACTTCTGCTACACTAATTTCACAATCCAGTATTGTATTTTCGTAATTTGGCTTGCCATATTGTATCGGTTCAGCAAATATTTTTGCATTGACTAGTTTTTTGAAATTATCTTCGAGTGCTGAATCCGGAGGTAGAGTGTTCATAACGAATCGTTTTCCTTTAATCTTTTATATTGTTCTCCAAAATTCTCCTGAATCTTTGCAACCTATTCAATTCTCAGCTTGAAGCTTACTTGTTTTTTTTGGAACTTCGAAGTGACTCTTATGTAAAAAAAATCACTCTTCCCCATTCTTCTGAAGTCTTTGTATTGCCTAGCCCACTGAATTTGTTGTACTATACCGTACCATAATGGTATAAACGGAACACTAATGGATTTAACATGGTGTCTGTCCCTGTGCTTGTTACACGCTTCTAACAAAAATAGTATGTGGTGGTCCAAAAATAGCTAGGAAGAAAATTGGATGGGGATTTTGGGGGCATATTGTACCCCAACAAAAAAATTAATATTTGTAAACCCCATCACGCGGCATACATCAAATTAAGGCTGGCGCACACCGGCGTGATAACGATAACGATAGACCATACAAATGAAGAGTCGCTCGAATGACCTACAGAAGTCACTTATAGCACTACCCTAAGGTTCAACTTAAAAACAACAACAAAATATCAAAAACTAGGTAAGTGGCGATGTGTTTTAAATCTCTTCCCATGTCTTACTGACGTAAAATCTAAACCTACGTGCCGAATTTCATGGAAATCCGTTTAGGAGTTTTTTAGTCGGCTAACAAAGATGATTAAAAGATTTTTGAAACCCCGCCCCCTACATTCCACTTACACTTACACTTGACCCGATTTTGACAGTTTTTAAACGAAATGACCTTCGTATCATAATATATATACATGAATATAAATTAGTTTGCATCAGTCTCTTTAGTGGCTCACAAATGGACAAACATATGGGCAGACATAGAACAAAATGCATTTGCTTGGCCTTACCCTTTCAAATCTGACCATGGCTTTTTCTTTTATACGGAACACTGACCGAGTCCCACTTAACGATTTTTTTTTTTTTCATAGCCTTAATAGGGATTTTTTTTAAATATCTCCTTGCTCTACCTACGGCCCATTTTTAATAGACTCGTCGAATAGTAGATGCATCTACGTGAACAGCAGCTGATGCCGGGTCCCTCTAAGGGTCACCACTTGCCTTTCCAGAATCTATTAGGTCCCTTACGACTCCTTGCTATAAAACCGATTCTTTTATGGAGTGCAATAATCCTTGAAAATCTCGATTTCGAAACTTTAACATCAGTAGAAATCTCCCTATTGCTCATGCAAATTGTCCATCTTAAAAACTAAGAGGACGATTCAAAGGAAACTCAAGAGGTGTAATAGAGAATAAGGTAACCACCCTCGATTCAACCGAAACAAATATTTGTCACAATTAATTCGAAAAGCACACACCAAGCATTTAAAAAGTTAAAAAACGCAGCCTGCTTACGATTATGTAAAAGAGAGTTCTCCCAATCAATCATCCACAGCACTGTTACTTATTAAAGTGATGGGAAGCAATGAATACAAGAGTGCAACGAAGAACTATAGAAGTATGTATGCACAGGCTTTTTTGTTCTTTTTTATAAAAGTATAAATGCACCGCTTTAAGCAACAACAGATCTAGCGCAGTTACTTGTTTTCCCGACCATAGCTAACCTATGTTCAGTTCAAAACAAAACCATTCCTTAGAAATAATGAATTCGGTATTATAACGTTCCATAACTAATAGCAAAAACACCTTTTGAATCAATCAAGTTTCATACCGAATCCACTCATAGGATCAACTATTTTTTGTTCATAGGTACATATGACAATTCTTGAATGACTCATGTATGAACGCACGACCAGATTACAAGTATTGAATGCTTAAAAATATGTTTTAAGTATTTCAGATATGCCTTTTGATTTCATTTGAATACTGAAACATAATCTTACCTAATACTAGTCTGTCCTCCTAGATCCCAGACTTGAAACTTGAGGTTTTTATAAGTCACTTGCTCCACATTGAAGCCTATCGTTGGAATTGTTGTAACAACTTCTCCAACTTGTAAACGATACAATATTGTAGTCTTTCCGGCACCGTCCAGGCCTAAAATCAAAATTCGCATTTCCCTTGATCCTAGAAGACCTCGAAAGTAACTAAAAATTCCACCTGCAAGGATATTGGGAAAATATTTGCAATTAGATTTTTCTTTCTACGTGTGCTGCTTTAACTTCAAATATATAAATTGACCAATTAAACTTACCCATTCTTATGACCAATTATTATAAATGCGATATAGCGATATAAATTGAACTCGAACAAGATTACGTGTACCTATATAAAATAATAGCAATTTCTATTTTACTTCTTCAATTGTAAATATGCCGAAAATGATTTCTTTCCATTCCAAATTTTGACGGCCATAAGTTGTCAATTTTGACGTTAGTTAAAAGTACAAATGACGTGTCGAATGTTTTGCATGGCAGTGCCATGTAAAATGTTTACTACAGGGTGATATTATACATATATTATTGGTATTGCTATAATTTTAAAGGTTACTGGAGTTCAATAGGAGTGTTTCACTAAAGTCTAGAACACATTTAAATATATTGTATTTACCCATGAACAAAGTTTTCCATCAAACCAAAACACAAAAGTATATAGAAAGTTTTCTGTGATTGGAAAACATTAGCTTGTCTATTTGGAAAGACCCCGCGTGCCCATACTAGGCAGAACATTTAGCCGCAAAAAATAAGAAGATACATCGACGGAATCTTTTTGGTCTTTTACGTAGACGAAATAGTTCGATATTTCTACGCCGGAATGGAGCGTCGATGACCAACGTCGATATGCCTAAATATGATAGCATTGAACTAGTACATCGATGTTGTTTTTATTCTTATTTATTTTTCTTTATAACTCCTAAAAAAATATCATCAATTAATTAATCACCTGCTGATTTTGTAAGAAATGAATGAAAAAATAGAGAGAAATTCGACGTTGCATTTATATTTTGTTTGTTTTTTGTTTTTCATTTAGCAGCTGATTTTTCCTGATGCATGCGTGTAAAAAGTATTTATTAAGGCTCTTTTCTGACTATAGTTTGAAATTTAGTCTAAATTTTCTTTTTCTTACATACTAAACTGCCGGCTGTAAGAAGCAATGTTCAGAATAGTTTTGAAATTAGCAGAATGAAACATTTCGAATGGCATTAAATAAATAAAATAAAATAGCTTAGGAGCTAAATTACAAACGTCCGAAAACTGAATATAGGTGTATACAGGGTTTAATACGCACAACACTAGTATTCTTTGATCAGTTGTTGAATATGTTACAAAAACCTAGAACGCTGCTTAAGCCAAACGAAGAGTAACAATCAAATTTACCACAATTTAATCAGTATGCAGTTCACCGACGGACAAATTGGCATTTTCATTTCCACAAACATGAGCCGAATTTGTTCATTTTTAATAAATTACAATGAAATGAAAGGGACAACAAATTAAAATAAAACATTGTAAATGCAATTGTATTGCAATCAACTTCTCAAAGAAGCCCCACTTATTTGTTCACGAATAGCATTCGCCTTAATTAGGACTTTTTTGTTGATCGATATGGAATTTGATATTTGACTGAATATTTTGGTTTCCCTTATAAAGAATATTACATAACCTCTCATCTCTCTTGGCTATGATTCTCTCTTTCTTTCAAGACAAATTTCTTTTACGGCGCATTTATTTTAAGACGCCAAACTGAATCCAGCTGGAATCCAAATCAAAAATGAATTTGAAAATCCAAAATAAAAGAGTATGCGTTATGTTTACAGAAAACAAACACACCATTTTTGTTTGTAGTTGTACAAAAAGTTGTACAACTAAACTAAAATTCGAATTTGATCTTAAATTATGTGATTGAAGAAATTTGAAGACAGGTTTTCTGGAACTGCATATAGGCAATTCTCTGCATAATAAATAAACATGACAACAACCACTGGAAAGGTATATAAAAGCTGCATTCAGGATTATTTACATTACTTTGCACTAAAGAGTTTGTTTAAAATATTTTTATTATTGTGTTTCTCTCTTTCGCACTAATTTACAGCATTTTGTCTTCTTGAACATTTTGTTTTCCCATTTGCAATCTTTGAGCATTCTATTCTGTTCTATTCTTGAAAAAAAACTTTGCACTCGCCCTTAGGCTCTGATATCTACCGCTTATATTTATAAACAAACCTGTGTAAAAAAAAAATTGAACAACAATTTGTATGAGTAGTATTATTTACATAAAAAGCAGCTCATTAACATAACGTCGCTGTGCGGTTGCTATATCGGGCCTTACACGTAGTATTACCTCTAGCAACAGTAATGCTGCATCAAGAGTTTGTGGGTAGAAGTAGTGGGAGAACTCCGGGATTGTCAGATATACATGCGCATTTTTTAACGTTTTTGTCCTCACTCTTCTCATTCTGCGAATTAGGACTGCGTAAAATATATAAAAGATTCAAACTTGGAGACAGATCAAGGATTTTCTCGTGAATTATAACCGGCAAAGAATAAATGTCTGCATAAACTCAAATTTAACTCAATTCAACTTAGACTGTTTCATTTCATTAAGCTCCAATTCAGCTTGAATCTCGTTTCCATAGATGATAGTTCAAACTTAACACGGGTGCAACGGAATCATGATAATAGAAGTCTTAATTTCAGTGAGACAAATGTTATGGGATTGAGTTATTATTACTTGTCGCCACAACTCTTTGAGTTACTTGGATTTTGACAGACGTATAAAAAAATGTTGTGCTTAGTTTATGAAAATGAAAAAATAAGGTATACCGCGTACAATTTCTTGTATCACGTTCAAAAGTGGGCTATGATTAAATTTTTGACATTTATGGAAATCTTATTTAAAATTTTGGGAGAATAGTACATAGGTAGTATATAAATAGTCCCGGGCCTATGGTTAAAGATTTTGCTTCGCTTAAGATCAAAATAAAAACCATATATTTTTTTTAAAATATTACTCTATGCCTTGAATGCAATTGATTTGGTTATTTATTGCACTACATAAGCTGAAAAGACAGATGGAAAGCGAGAAAGAAAGACTGATGTAGTGCTTTGAAACTCAGATGGTATTAAGTTTCAGAAAACTCCGAGGCTGGCGTCCAGAGAGTATCATTTACAAGAGAGCGTGTAGCAGCGCCAGTCTTGACAGACCTTAACGTTAGCGGAGGTTAAGTAAATGAGATGGTCAGCTTGCAATCCCCTGCCCTGTGCACCAGAAACTTAATGGAAAAGGATTTCTCTCTAAAGGTCCAAAGAGCGATAAAAATAGTGTGCATATTATAAAGTGTAATAATTGTAACAAAATCAGCTTAGCATTTTTGTTTGATATTCAGTAAAATATTTATTTATTATTGTAATTACTCCGAAACCCTCAGCACATGAAACACTTTCATACCATTAAGCTGGTTCAATTCTAAGCCTAACTAATGCAGTATGCATAGCAAAGTTTGGTAGCATTGGGTAATTGGCAAATGTCAATCAAATTTTTATTCTGAAATGAAAAGATGGAATTGAATTTACTTTAAATTGTCTTTCAATTCCTTTTTGTTCGTACTGATCTTAAAGGCATTTTTTTCTTTTTAGTTTTCCCACAAATCAGTTGTGAAACATTGAAAAAACGATGCTACTTGATGCCAATTTTGGATTTTTTTTTTTAATTTTTTTTTTTTTTTTTTTCAATTTTGGGTGATCTACCAGTTTATTTCAATAACAAAAGACTGAAATCCAAACAAACAAGAAAAAACATTGATGAATTTCGACGGACTCACGACTACTGGCAAAGAAAAATATTAATCTTGTTTTCATGATCAACTAGGCAATGAAATCTGAAGTGCCCAATCGAAAACCATTTAAGATTTTATGGCAGAAAATAGAAGAACTCGAAGATAACCATCTCATTAATAAATACTTTATCTCTGAGAAAACCACAGCCTAAGTTACGGAAATATTTCTCGACAATATAATTAATGTGATTCTTTATTCACTTCACAGAATATTTGGTCACGAGGACTAATACCGAATTCCGAATGTCTGAAGATTTAAAAAAACAAATTAGCATTAAATCTTACTGTGCAACTATTTTTTTTTTTTTTTTTTTGATTTCAATCAAATGTGACTCAAAACTAAGATAATTAAAATTATTTAAAATTCTCTTTATTTACTTTGAATTTATTCCACCTCGTGAGGTAGTACGATCGTTCTGAACAACCAGAATGAAAAAAATCGCAGTTTTCATTCACGTAATATTCGGAATGATTAAAGAAATGCACTCAAATACTCTCGAATTATTGTAAATTTAAATAACCTAAATAATATGACTGTGAATTTGCTGCTCTAAATAGCGGACTAGTAAAATGTGAAACATTGGTTTCAAAAGTGCGACAGCGATCAGCTAATAACAGTTCTATACTGTGTATTTACATTTTTTTTATGGAGATTTGGACTTTTGCCTGGCAGTACCTTTCGATGCCAACATTCAGGAATGAAACAAAAAATAGTTCCGTGCATAATAGGCGGCGGCCATTAAAGTTTTCATCGCGTCGTTCTCGGTTTTTTCTCGCCCGAAATCTATGGGAAATAGTATAAAGTAATAATATTCTACATAGAAAATCGTTTTAATTGCGGGCGAAATTAACTTTTAAACATTTTCCTCAACGCTATTGAGTGGTTAAGTGATATTGTGTTGTGTATTTCGGTTGAAATGTTGAATTAAAGATTCGACTGCATATATAATAAATGCGTTTTTGTCTAGTTAAAGGATCGATTGATTCTGTAGATTTTTGAACGAAGAATGGCATCTCCTTCACCGGTAAACAGCCCTATGCCACCACCACAAGTTCCGAGTCCGATGGGTCCACCTTCGCAGAGCCCAGCACCTTCACCATCACCACACAGTCCGTATCCACATCAGCAAGGGCCACAGGGCCAACAACAATGTCCGCCCATAGGTCCTCCACCACATGGACCTCTGCAACATGGGCCACCGCAACATGGACCACCAACATCTGGGCAGCATGGTCCACCACAGCTTGGTCCACCAGGTGGTCCACATATTCCACCTCCAGGTCAGCACGGTCAACCTCCGCATCATGGTCCACCGGTTCCTCACCCAGGTGCTCCATATGGTGGATCGCATACTCACCCACTTACTCAACACGGTCCACCTGGGCCTCATGGACCCCAAAGTCAACATGGGCCACCACCTGGTCAGCATATTCAGCATGGTCCATCCGGTCAGCACGGACCGCCAGGTTCCCATGGACCACCAGTTTCTCATGCCCCTGGAACACATGGACCACCAACTGGGCCGCATCCTTCAGGTTCTCATGGACCCGCTGGAGGACATGGTCCGTCATCACATGTACCTACAGGATCCCACGTTCAGCAAAGTAATCAAGGCCCATCTCCGCACATGAATGGCCCTCCAGGTCAACCACCGCAGTCTCATCATATGCCACCGCACCACCAGGGAATGGGTAATTTATAAATATAGTGGTGTATAAGTATCTGTGGATTAATATATACCATTTCTATACGAATTTTCAGGTCCCCATATAGGCATACAAATGCCACCACAAGGGCCATCAATGTCACCAATGGGGTACCAGTCGCATGCAATGCCTTCCAATGTAAGTAAATTTATGTAAATACCTGAGTTTTAAGAATACAGTAGAGGCTCGCTAGGATTAACGAATAAAAAACCCGTCCGAGTCATGATTTCGAAAGCGTTCAAAACGTTCATCTTTTCGAGGTATTTTTTATATGGAATTTGTACGTCAGGAGAGGTGTAAATAGCTTAACGAAAGCGCATTTTGTACCTATTATTTTTTTTTTTTTTAAAAAAAACACATTTCTGTTTGTCGCCCAGCAGAAAGCTGTTTAACAACGGTCTTTTCTCTTAATCTTTTTAGAGACAAAATTGTGAGAAGATAAGTCGCAAAATCAAGCACGCGTTGATCGCTAAAATTGCGTCCTTTGGGCTTATGGTTGGCAGGTCGTCATCTTAATTACGCTACTTTCCGAAGAAGAATTTTCATCCTCTTCAACGTCTGAAGGTATGGCTAATCTATCTGCATTCCATTCAGGTACTATGTCTTCTGTTATGGCGTCTCCCTATGAACAATCAACATTAATATGTGGAGTGAAATGTAGAGCCAGAGTAGTTTTCTTACATCAGGGAAAATTCCGTGTAGCATATTCAACGTTCTTGCTGAAGCTTCTGCCACTTCATCGAATGCCTCCTGCAGCATTCTTTGTTGTAAAACGGAGCCAGCGGAACTTCATCTTCCTCCTCTTCAACGGGTTGTAAAAGATTGCGCCAACATTTTTCAATCGTTAACGGTGTCAATTTTTCCCAAGCTCCTTGGAGACATAATATCGCATATCACAATGTGAACTTTTTTAAAATCTCACCAACATTCCCATCTTTGGAAGCTAAATCCGCCAAGAGACTCTTGCGGTAGTGTAACTTCGTTAGCCGTATCACATTCTGGTTCATAGGCTGAATTAGTAGCGTTGTATTCGGAGGCATAAACTTACATGTGGGACAAATTCTGAATGAAACCATTTTTTAAAAATTGGTTTTATCATCCATGCTGTTTTGGAGTTAGTGTATGTCATGGAAAGATTGAAATTTTGGGAACACCGCGGTTTTTTTTTGCCTTGCCAATGACTAGCAATTTTATTTTATGCTCCCCTGTGCCATTGGTGCACGTAAGAAAAGATATGCACTCCTTTGCAATTTTCCGGCCAGGAGCTGATCTCTCATCTTTGTGAACATAAGTTTTGCTGGGAATAAAATGCCAGTAAAGCCCGCTTTCGTCGGTATTATAAACCTGATCTTTAGTAATCCCGAGTTCTGTTATCTTCTCAGATAATTGTGCCTGAAAGCCGCTAATGGACAAAAATCGGATTCCACACCTTGCTTTGAAATTCTTCAGCCAACCTTCGCTGGCATTGAAAGACAACGTTTCTTTGTAGACTGAATGTAGCTGAATTGGCTTTCGCTCTAATCATGGTCCTCGATATTGGCACATGTCGATCTCGCTGCTTCAGGAACCACCTGTATAGAGCAGCCTCCATTGTTGGCATCTCGCCTTTTTTAAGTGTTTTCCGGGTTTCTGTTCATTATACAGTTCTTTTTTTTTTTGCTTTAAACTTAAGAACTTAACTTTGCCTTTGACCGGTGACATTTTCCGCATGAAAATTCACTTCAAACTAAATAAGAAGCACAAGCACAACGAACGCAAATGAGGAAAAGTAGAATGCATTACGCAAAACCACAATAAAACTAAGTCCCGTTATTTTTCAAACCTACGACCATCAACCATGGAGCACCTGCATAACGAAAGCGATTCTTTCCAGACAAACAAAACGACATAGTATTTTGATAGAGATAGATTCGCGTGGTTGTGCAAGGTAGATGGGTCACAACGTTTTGCTTAGTACATAGTGCGCCCAAATGTCTCATTTCTAGGAATCATTCGTAGTATCTAGAGTAGAGACATATAGCTGTTATCAATCTAGGTTGTTCTTGTAGCAGCTTCTTATTCGGCAAGATCGTTCAGTTGTTTCCAGATCAAGGAATTGGGTAACGTCAATTGGGCGGGCACACCTCCCTTTTGAGTACAGGCTTGTAGGTTTAGCCAAGCAGTTGAAGAGGTGTTTTGGAACATGGGGAACATTGCTGCAGTTTGGACATACATATGTATGTCTTGTAGGCTTGGATCGAGGCGAGATAAGTAGTTGCTAAGTAGGCAACACCAGCCCCAGTGAAGTTGGGCTAGGGTTGTTTTAATTTGACGTGGAAGACGGCGTTCTTTGTTCGCGATGAGTGGATGGCGGCCACCGAGGACTATGTTTGAGCCAAGGACGTAGCATCCTTGGATGCTGTAGATGCGGAGCATCCCTTAATTTTTGAAAAATCGTACGAAAAGCGACATTAATTTTGCGTTAACCTGAAATAAAAGTACAAAAAAAAATCTAAGAAGGATTAGTTACACCATTTATAACGGCTGGACCGATTTTTATGATATTTGATTTGTTGGATGTATCTTCGCCCCGAATAGCAGAATAACTATTAAAACATTTTTTTTTATATCGTTTATTTGGCAAAACTTTACCATTTAACAAATTTCATTACAAATCATTAATTAATACACATCTTATATATAAATAAATCTATTTTTTACATATCCAATCAAAGGTTTTTTAAATCCTAGTAAATTTTGTTAATTTTTTAAATCATTGATTAAGCTATTATAAATATCTAAACCTGTATGAAGAACCATATTCATTGTCCTTAAATTCCTATACCTAGGTAACCTAAAATCACCAGCATTACGCAACGCACAAGGTTGTACATCACTGATATAAGATATATATTCATTTAAATAATTAGGAAATATATTGAATTTAATTTTAAACACAAATACGATTACATTATACAAAATTCTTTGGTTCGCACTCATCCAAGATAACTTAAGCAACATTTCTCTTACTGGAGTAAATCCATTGCACATTAATACAATTCTCATAACTATTAAAACATCAACGAAAAAAAAATTTACGAAGAAAATTCATTTTCTCATATATTTGTAAGGGATGGTTTTTTTGATGATATCTCTAGAACGGATTGACTGATTTCGAATTTTTTTTGTTCGTCTCGGCCTCGAGAAATTTCCTCGCGCATTGGAAAAGTAAGAAAATCACAAAATTAAATACGTATGCAACGCCATCTCTGATACGTGACAGAAACAAAAATGAACATGATGGCTTAATTTTCCTCGATTCGTCCGGTGGAACTGGGAAGACATTCCTCATGTCATTGATTTTGGCCACTGTTCGTGCGAGATCCGAAATTGCTGTAGCAGTTGCTAGAAGGATGCCGAACGGCTTATTCAGCGTTGAAATTACCGTTAAACTTTCAAACGACTGAAAAACTGCATGCAACATTGCGAAACACTCAGCAATGGCCAAAGTTTTGGTAGCAAGTAAAGTAATCATCTGGGATGAATGCACAATGGCGCATTAACGCGCATTGGAAGCACTCAATCGAACTATGAAAGATCTGCGCAATGACTCCAGGTGTTTTGAAGGCGCAATGATTCTACTGTTTGCCGATTTCCGTCAAACACTACCAGTCCTTGGATTGACTGGTAGTGTTTGGCGGAAACATCGGAAACATCGACCGCTGCCGATGAAATAAATGCTTGCCTCAAATCATCGACTCTGTGGCGCTATGTGAAGAAACTTCAGCTGACGACAAATATGCGAGTTGCATTTCTAAACGATCGATCTACCGAAGATTTCTCCAAGCAATTGCTGACTATCGGTAATGGCCGTGTTCCTGTCGACGAATCCAAACGAATTGATTTCGTTTCCGCCTATTTTTTTGCAATTTCGTCTCAATGAAAAACGAACTCATCCACAAAGTGTTCCCGAACATCATTGCTAACAACAAAAATCACAATTGGTGGAGTGAACGAGCAATTATTGCGGCAAAGAACAAAGATGTGGATCCCTTAAACTTCACAATTCAAAATCAAATCGTTGGTCCACTGCATTCCTTCAAATCTATCGACTGTGTAACAAACGAAGACGAAGCAACCAACTATCCAACTGAATTTTTAAACTCATTGGATCTGCCTGAAGGCTCGGTAGTCATCATGCTTCGAATTCTGAACCAACCAAAACTATGTAACGGAACGTGTTTGGCGGTGAGAAAACTCATGGGCAATATGATTCACGCGACGATACTCAAAGGAAAGTTCAAAGGTGAGGAAGTTCCGAGAATTCCGATGATCCCAATCGATATGCTATTCGAGTTTAAACGAATTCAATTTTCGATTCGTCTTGCATTCGCCATGACGATCAACAAATCACAAGGCCAATCCTAGAGTGTATGCGGCCTGAATCTAGAAAATTAATGTTTCTCTCACGGTCAATTGTACGTAGCATGTTTACGTGTCGGCAAACCATCCGCTTTGATCGTTCTCGCACCTGATAACAAAACGAAAAATGTCGTATATCACAAGGTGCTTCAATGAAGGGAATCGACCCGAGTGCAACCCATCCAGCAAGTAGTTTAACAGAAAGTAGTGCAACAATGCTACGCGAATCATTTCGATTCACTTCAATAAAGCAAATGCCTTGCTGCTTTTATCTTAATAAAAAACTGAATTTAATTCAGCTAATAAGTTAACACAACGTTTATTGATTCTGAGGCGGTACGAAGTTCGCCGGATCGGCGAGTATTTAATTTGATCTATGCTGATTATCAACCGCATAATTTAAATTGAGGTATTGTATGTATTTCTTTATTTAATAGCTTTTACTATCACAATTCAGTTTTTTAATTTACATTATGGATATAAATTTAAGTATACAGTGTTTTACAAAAGTATAACCGCACCCTGTAAAAGGCCTTCCAGGATATTTTCTTTTGGGATTTTGAACAATAAGAAAAAGGTTTGTCGTCTAGCTTGCAGAAGTATAGCCGCACGATATAAAAACTGCAATTTCTCTGCAGTTTTCATACAGTTTTTATTGCGATTTTGACAAATAAGAATGCCGCATGGTACGCATTTAACGGAAGTAGAAAAGGGACAAATTCTGGCTTTTCGCGAGGATGGTTTGGGCTTTAGAGCAATCGCGAAGAAAATATCAAGATCGAACCGTGTCATTCGAAACTTTCTACAAGACCAGGAGTCTTATGACACAGCAATCCTACCTGGCCGTCCACAGAAGCTTACGAGTCGCGATAAAAGGCGAATAATAAATGCTTGGTCCAATTTGGTGCGTTCATTGTAAGAAATTCGGAGTGAATTCGATTTAGATGTTTCGGTTTCGACGGTTTCGCGTACTATAAAACGCAGCGGATTAATCGTCCGAAGCAAAATGGTGCCTGCTCCATGTCTAGCAGCAGCCCACAAGGAAAAGAGAGTGGAATTCGCTCGTAACAACATGGATCGTAATTGGAAAACCGTAAGTAACATTGTTTTCATTTCCTCTTTTTTTTCAATTTAAAATGTTTTAATCTAATACAATATATTTTTTTAAAATATTATTTTTAGTGACGAAAAGAAGTTTAATCTTGATGGACCAGGCGGCTTTAATGGATATTAGCACGATTTACGGAAGGAACCATTTCGAAGAGGAACTTTGGCAGTGGAAGTTGTATGGTATGGGGGGCTTTCTGCGCTCCCGGTAAGGTTTCACTTGCCTTTACCTCCACAGAAATGGATAGTGCAGCATACACCCAGCTACTCTAAGAGTACTTGGTACCATATTTAAGGCGATATCGGCGATTTGTTCATGTTTTTCAACAAGATAATGCAACGATTCACGTCAGTCATCGAAATTTGGAATACTTTCAAGCCCAAAACATCAGATTGATGAAGTGGCCGGCACGTTTGTCATCCGATAGAAAATCTTTGGGGAATAATTACACGCCGAGTTAATGCATCAGTTATGGATTCATGGAACTCCTTGGAGGATTCCTTACTAAGAAAACTAATTGAGAGTATGCCCAATAGAATTTTTAGTATTATTCAAAAAAGGGGTAATAAAATCCGATACTAATACTGTAAAAACAGTTAGCCAAAATAAAAAAATTGAAAAAGTGTAATACGGTTATACTTTTGCAAGCTAGACGAAACAGTTTTTTATTGCTCTAATTACTTGTTAATTGTAGCCATAAAATAAAAAAATAATAAAGGTCCTGTAACCGTTTAGAGTTTCCTGGAAAAGGCTTTTTACAGGGTGCGGTTATACTTTTGCAAACCACTGTACTCGTATGTATATTATATGAAACGTACATTGGGGTTTCAAATTTAATCATAAATATGTAATGAAACTTAGGATACTGTAGCTCTTATATGTGACATTAGTGATTTGTTTAAACAAATAAAAATAGTTTAATTTTTTTTCTCTAGGTTGTTTATTAAATTATTTTAAAACTACGAAATCATATTTTGAGTACGAATGACTATATAATTGTACTCTAGTACCAGATGATGTTTCATTTTAAATACAAACATTAATACGCTGTTTTATATTTAGCCACTGTAGAAAGGAAAGCAACCATCTGATAGGTTTGTAGAGGCTACATTTGAGTATGATTCGCATAGTTTTGTTCTGCAGAAATTGAAGACGGTTTACGTATTCGTGTTCCCCCATAAACAATATATTAGGTGCGCAACTAAGTTCTCAATGTCAATAGATGGCTCCAACAGTAAGTGCTGGTGGATTTTGGCATATGCAAAACGTCTTGAACCGAGCTTAGACATATGGTAAACAAACTGTTTTGACACATTAGTGATTTTGTTTTGGTGTCATATACTTTTGGTTGTCTGATTTTGTGCCAAATAATCGTCATTTGCGGGAAGTGTTGATTTTCTTTCATTCGAAGAAAATGCGACTGCGAGATGCTGCTCTAAGTGAAACAACGTGCCGTGATTGGCTCCGTCGCTTCAAAGGCGGTGATTTCGATGTTGACGACCGTCCGCGTGAAGGAAGGCTAAAATCCTTCAAAGACCCTGAATTGGAGGTATTGCTCGATGAGGATCCGTGCCAAACGCAAGAACAGCTTGCTTCAGCATTAGGAGTTACACGTCAAGCCATTTCCAAGCGATTGCCTGCGTTTGGAATGATTCAAAAACAAGGAAATCGGCTTCATTATGATTTGATGCCAAGGGACGTTGAGTGTCGTTTTTTCGCCTGCAACAACTGCTCCAGCGGCAAAAAAGGAAGGGTTTTCTTCATCGCATCGTGACGGGTGATGAAAAATGGATTCAGTACAGCAACCCAAAGAAAAGAAAGTCAAGGGGACTGCCCGGTCATGCTTCTAAGACGTCGGCTCGACCGAATATTCACGCTGCGAAGAATATGCTGTGTATTTGGTGGGACCAGGTCGGTGTCATTTATTATGAACTGTTGAAACCCAACGAAACCATGACTGAACTTAGTTGCGCACCTAATACATAGTTGAACAGAACTCAAAATGGGGTTTAATAATTGTGTTATATATGTTGATTCCACATATTATTGTTATGTTTTTTCTTACTCTTCTAAGGAAGGATATTACCTTCGATATTTTACTGGTTATGTTATACGAGGGCAAGGTGAAAAGTTCTCGGCCTGACAATGAAAGACTGCGATTTTCAGTTAAAAAATAATTTTATTATCTTGGTCCAGCGTTTTTCCAACATTAGTATTCCTTCTCGGAAGTGAGAGTCTGGAAGGCTGTGAAAATATTCATCTACGGCCCTCTCAACTTCTGCATTGGATGCGAAGCGTATCCCAGAAACAAATTTCTTCAAATTTGGGAACAAATGGAAGTTTGAGGGTGCCAAATCAGGTGAATAGGGGGGATGGCCGAGCCAATCGTACCCCAAATCCCGCAGTTTTCCCATCGCCAACGCACACTTGTGTACAGGTGCATTGTCCTGGTGAAAGATAGTTTTTTTTTTCTTCAAGCCAGGCCTCTTCTCGCGAATTTTGACATTCAGCTGGTCAAGAAGGTTGGAGTAATATTCGCCTGTAATTGTTCTGCCTTTCTCAAGGTAATAAATTAACAGAATCCCTTTCACATTCCACACATTGGCCATGACCTTTCCGGCAGATGCGATCGACTTCCACCCACTGCTTCGACTGCTGTTTCGTTTCTGGCGTGTAGTGGTGGACCCATGTCTCATCCATGGTGACAAATCGCCGCACAAAATCGGTCGGATCCCTATTGAATCGATCCAATGATTGCCGCGAAAATCGTTTGCGCATTTGCTTTTGATCGGCATTCAGCAAATGCGGCACCCATCTTGCGCAGAGCTTTCGCATCCCTAAGTTTTTGTGCAAGATGTTTCGCACCCTCTCTTACACACAGCCTCAGCTATCTCACTCACCTTCACTCGCCTATCGCTCAACACGATATCATACACTTTTTGTGGTTGCGTGGGTCATCTTCGAGGGACGTGCGACCACGTTTAAAATCAGTTGCCCACTTTTTAACGGTTGACATGGAAGGAGTAGAGTCCACGTGAACTTTTGTCAACTGTGGATGAATTTCCTTAGGGGTTAACCCATCCAAAACGAAGAATTTTATCACCGCACGATATTCAAGTTTATCCACTTTAAAGAAAAACACGCAAGACGTCTACTGCAAAAATTCGTGTAAAGAAACTACTTGAGAGAACAAGTTGAAACTTGTCATACGAACTAATGAGAAGTGCACCCAGGCAGGAAACTTAAATTTTTGCTGATTGGAACGCCATCTCTGCGTCAGGTCGAGAACTTTTCACCTTGGCCTCGTATGACTGTCAAAGCTTAATTTATTGGCTAATTTTACTCCAATGTATTTTATTTCTTGCACTTTGTCAATATCTTCACCGTTCATCTTTAAGTTTAAATCTACCATGATCACTGTTTATCACCATACATTTAGTTCTGTTTGCATTTATTTTCAGTTTGTTTATTTGCAGTCATGTACAAAGGTCAGTTAAGTCAGTTCCAATATTTTTTAAAGTACATTTAGGGCCGTTTTATTCACCATTGTTCAACAAAAATCTAAAGTTGTCTAACTTCGGGTTTGATTTCAAATCGAGAGTTGAACGTCAAGTTGAAAATTGCTTTTATTCACTATTTCAAATCTCGATTCAGCAGTTGCAATTTAAAAGTTGACCTACTTGCAGTTTCTTAAAAAAACCCTGGGATTTTTGTGACAGATGGCACACAATTTGTCGCTCTCAATTTTAGATTTGCATTTTGCGCGTCATTTTCGTTGTACGCCTACAATTACAAATTGCTTTTCGGAAAAATGTCAGAAAAAAGAAAGGTGCATTGAATGGATTGTTTTCAGCTCGATCTGAAATCGGCTGAAAATACGTGTGAACCAATCGAGAGCGGACGTGGTCAGTGGCTGTCGATGTTGCTTCCAAAGGCGTAGCCGAGAGAACATACATATGTGGCGGCTGATCAGCGGATCTGGGCACTTCCGATGGAATTTGCGACTCCGTTTCGTCGATGGCTATGTTGTGCAGGAATTGTACTGTTTCCACTCTACATCTTAAGCCAGTGCCCAACACTGAAAACCGCCTTTTCCAAATGTCATACGAACGTTCGACGCAATAGCGAGTGCGAATCTGCGAAAGCAATTTCTCAAGTTGAAAATATAAATTCCCAAGTTGTGTTCAACTTCGAGTGAATAAAACTCGGAAATTCACCGCGAGCAAACGACTTATTTATAACTCTAACTATGACTGGGCCAATAATATCAAAACATATTATACGTATTAAAGGCATTCTTGGTATTTATCTCTTTGTGTATTAACATTCATACTTACGAGGGGCGGCTGATATGTTCGTGCCTAAGGCATTAAGTCAAAGAAGAGATCCGATTGAAACATTTTATTTCTCAAAATAATTTCCTTCGAGTAAAATGCATTTCTCACATCGGGCATACAATGCCTTAATATCACCGAACAAATATTCTTTTTCTTTGCATTCACAATGACACTACGGTCGCCTTGATCTCGTTCTCATCTGCAAATCTCCGGCCTCGTAACTCCTTTTTCAAATTGGTAAAAAGGAAAAAGTCACTCGGGGCCAAGTCTGGCTGTAGGGTGGATGGTCTACCTTTGAAAAACCTGTGTCTTTTAAGGCCTGTCTCGACCCCCGCGCCGTGTGAACAGGCGCGTTATCCTACAAAAACAACTCTCGGTGCCTGAGTTTTCGTACGACCGCTTCACGTTCCTGAGTTAATAAATTTGCGAAATATTGACCATTCATCGTCCCCTTTGGCAGGTAATCAATCAGCAAAACACCTTCGCTGTCCCAAAAAAACAGTCGCCATAAGCTTCGAAGCCGACTTTTCCACCTTGAATTTCTTCGGCGACCTCTCCCCTATCAAATCACAGCGTAGACTCTTGTTTGGACTCCGGATCATATTGGAAAACTCAAGTCTCATCTACAGTTACGATTGGGTTGCAAATTTCGTTGAGATTGTCCGTAGCTAATTTCAAAAAATCTTTGCAGCACTCGAGTCGTCGTTGCTTGTCGAACGGCGGCGTGAGCATTTTCGCTACGCAGCGCGCACACATTTTTTTTCATGTTTAGATACTCGTGCAAAATTACTCCAATCCGTTCTTTGCTGATGTTCAACTCGTCCGCTATCTGCCACATTCTTATTCTTCGGTCGACCAGAACTGATTTTTAAACTTGTCCGAGGTTTTCTTCCGTCACCACTGACACAGGACGCCTTGGGCGGGGGTCGTCTTCACAGCTCTCTCGTCCTTGTTGAAATAAGCGAGTCCATTTTTTGACCATGGTATACGAAGTCCCAGAATCCTGAAGAGTCGATTACACGTCTTCGAAAATTTCTTTAAGCGATTTTCCCTTTTTCACGAAGTACTTTATCACGGCGCGGTACGAGAATTTCCGTTTTTGGCTGACATGGCGATGTTTATCCTACCACAAATAATAACAAAATGAGATTATTATTGAAACGAGATGATATTTATACTACTAAAGAGTACCGCATTTAGTGCTATCACTAATGAAAAGATGACTCGGTGTTGAGTTAAAAATTAGTAATATCGTTTATACTTTCAATAAAATAGACTTATTGGCAATAATGTAGTTGTTGCTTTCCAAATTATCGCCGAATTGCACTTCACTAATTTCCTCCTTTTGTTCCTTTAAAACCAAATTTTAAATTTTTAGCTTCTCCACATGGACTTTGATTATATACGATTCTATTTTGTTACAAAAGTAATTTCTTTTAGCAATTTTTAACTAATTTTTGTACGTATTTCGTATAATTCTATAATTATTCCAGTCTGCTGATATGTTAAATGAAAACATCGTATTTTTTCTCGTTTAAGCAAATTTAGTTCCTGGGTGAACCATTTATTACTGGTCGATTTTCTTTCTTATTGTTAACTTCGATACACAATACACAATCAAGCAAGTAAGGCTTTTGATAAAATCGTGTTAATCGCTCTGAATTTATTTTCCTTATAGTTAAATAAATTAAAATCTTTTTTAATTTGTTACAACAATCGATTCGTGATCACTAGCTTCCAATTCTGGGATTGTATTTACTGATATTTTTCTTTCCGCGGGTGATATTACGAAGTCCCAACAAATGCGCATGCGTATGTGCCTTCTTAAGTTTTCATACAGAATCGTTTTTTGGTGATTTGGAACGGCAGTAGTGAATTGTATGCTGCTTTTCATTCGATTCGATTTATCTCGTTGAATTTTGATTGATATATTGGGAGTATAATTTGGGTGCATTGCGGGATTTTTCAATTAAATTTTTAATGAATTCAGGAGAAAGTCACAGTGTTGTTAACTATGAACTGGTGAATGTGGTTATGGAGCTGTGTTGGAGTCTGGGTGGTATGTATTGGTTCATGTTCTTTTTCTAGTTTGAGATGCTCTAGCGGATGTTGCGAGGTGGTATTGGTAATGTTCCTAGTACTTTGTTGCGATGTTGAGGCAGGTGGAAGGCCATTAAGAATCCGGTGATCATTCACATGGCAGTGTTCTGATATGCTTTAAGTTTTTCTTCAGCTAATATCGCTTAGTTCTGAGATTTAGATTGGTGCTGCGTTTTTCAAGACAGACCAACCGAATGCTTTATCCTTCCCCCAGCTAATTATTTGCGTATGTTGTTTCGTGTTCTGAGGCGATTGTGGAGTGAAAATGCCTATATGGCAAAAATGAGGACGTTCACTTTTCAGGTTCCTATATTGTTTGTGAAAATCGAAATTATCGATAGTTTTAGTCTTATTTAAGTATAGGGTGACCACATAAAAACTATAGGTAAAAAAATTTAAATAAAACAACAACGGTGTGAAATATCAAATTGATTCTGGTTTTATTTTGAAGCTACATTGATTCCATTATGTATGGGATAGCACATAATTTAAATCGCCTCCTCGGCTTCGCTGGCAGTGCTTCAAGCGGTCGGTCCAATTTTTGATGACTCGGTCCAATATGTGCAGCGTTATTTCGGCAAAATAGCGTTTCGAATGTTGGCCTCGAGCTCTTCCAAAGTGGTTGGCTTGTTAGCGTAGAATAAGGACTTGACGTAGCCCCAGAGAAAATAATCGAGGGGTCTCAAGTCGCATGATCGCGGCGGCCAATTGATGAACGCTCGAAGTGAGATGACCCAGTCGCAAAATTTCTCCTTCACCACTTCGAGCGTTGCGTGGCTTGTATGGCACGCAGCGCCGTCTTGTTGGAACCAATGCTCGGATATATCGATGTTGTCGAGCTCTGGCCACAGAAAGTTGGTTAACGTCGCTCTATAGCGAGGACCATTGACGGTAACGGTGTCTCCTTCCTCATTTCGAAAGAAATAAGGTCCGATGATGACGCCGTACCATAAACCGCACCAAACAGTCAATCTTTGTGGATGCATTGATGCTTGGTGGAACCCTTGTGGATTGTGGTCGCTCCAATAACGGCAATTTTGCTTCCTGACATAGCCGCTGAGTCAAAAATGGGCCTTGTCCGAGAAGATGATTTTTTGGCCAAAATCCGGATCTCCGGCCAACGTTTCCAGTGCCCAATTAGCGAACTCACGGCGTTCACGATCTTATATGGATGTAGGCCCAAATCCAACCGCAAAATAAGCCTGGTTGACATTTCTGGGTCTTTTTCGATACTGGCCGCTACGACGACTATGTTTTCTTCACTTCGCACCGATCTCTGTCTGGTTGGTGGCTAAAGGTCCAAAAGAGTGTACTCAAGCTCTAACTTTTCCACGGCGCGACGAATTGCCTGCGCACTGAAGCCATGATGACGACTGACCTCACGACGAAATTCACATTGCTTTTTTACAACTGAGCCGGAATTTCGATAATATTTTTTAATAATTTTTACACGTTCGGAAAGTGCCAAACGATGCATGATGAAATGGCAAACCTTACTGAATATTTTGACAGCTGTATGTCATTGGTAACTTTGACAGCTGCTGAAAAATAACAATTGGAAAAACTATCATTGCTATCTGGTCACCCTTTTAATTGTTTTATAATAATGTTCACAAGACTGCAACTTAAATTTCTAGTTCTAGTACGTGAACCATTCCGGTTACAGTAGTTCGAACGAACGAAGTTAACGAAAATCAATTTTTTAGGTACCAGTATTTTGCCAGACATACAGATATGAATTTACATTATAATATATGTAAGAATTTTGTTAAAGTGTGAAAGAAAACATGTATGCAGTGATTACTTCAACAAAGCCTTTTTTGAATTTCAGAACAATATACGAACCCCAAAACGATGTTTAATCTACTTCAAATTTTGATTATAATTTCATTTGTCATCCAGCATCTCTTTGGTAACAGAGGTCGATGATTAAGGAATCTTTTTCCTGTATCTAATAAGGCATTTTTTATTTTGTTCCAGCTTAGATCTATTGGTTCATTATTTTCATTTTTGGTTTTAATTCGTTGGAATTTATCATTAATTCCTCTCGTTATCCTATCTCTTGTTTCTTCTTCTTTTAGTAGTTCTAGACCCATTTTCTTATTGTAAGCATTGTTACTGCTTCATTTTTTGTTAACGATATCGCTTGATCAATCTGTACATGGAAGTCACCAACAATGCGTTCATCACAATCAGCTGTTGGCGCATATACTTGTATAATATTGACTGTTGTTTTCGTGTCTTTTATTTTTATAGCAATTACCCTCTCTGATATTCTGGCTACACCGGTCACAAGCTTCTTTAAGGTGGCCTTAATAATAAACCCCACACCATATCTGTGATTATTATCATCTGAACCTGTATAATATAATAGCATAATTTTGTTTTGTTAGTTCTCCATTACCTATCCATTGTACATCGATTATTCCTAGGATATCATTATTTATTCTGTTCATTTCTTGTAGAACATTTTCAAATTTATCTAGTTGGTGCAAACTTCTTACATTCCATGTTGAAATTTTTAAATACCCACCATCTTCGTACCCTCTGACCATTTAAGGTCTGTCGGAGACTGAGGGCCATTTGATTTCTTGTATTCATAGGATGATTTTATACTAGGGAACTAATTAATGTGAGGTGGTTTCCCGTTGCCTTCCTCACTTTTATATGTTGCTATTACTACATACATACATCCCGCGCAACAAAAAAAGCCGCACATGGTAATTTTTAACAAAATGGAAGAAATTTAATAAATGATGACTAATCACTGCGTAGTCACTTTGTATTTTTGATGTTTAACATTTAAGTTAACATATTCCCCAATTTGACAATACATTTCGTAGCCTAATTGAAAAAAAGTAATGATCGTGAAGATCAGACTACAAAATATCAGATATTACCCAAGTACTATCAATATACATAAATTAAAAAAAGAGCAACAATTTGAAAAGCAAATTTCTTTTTTCATATTTTTATTAACTAAGAAACCTTTTTACATAATTTAAGACTTTCATAATACTAAAAAATGATTCTAGTATTTCGTAGCACCACCCTTCGCCCTAACAACGTCATGAACTCTGTTTAGCATGGAGGCATAGAGATTACCGAGGTAATTGTTATTAATTTCATTGAACTCTTTAGATGCTGCATGGTTTTTGGTTTTTTATCTTGGATCTTCTTTCCCATAAGAGCCCAGACATTTTCGATGGGGTTGAGATCTGGACTGTTTCCCGGCCAAATTAGGGATTCTATTCCTAATTCTTCTTTCAAAGTTTTAATCTGTGGAGGAAATTAAAAATTAAAATCATAAGATTTTCAAAACACCCATAAATATGAAAAAAAAACCTCGAATTACTCACAGATTTTGCTCGGTGGCAAGGTGCTGAATCATCTTGAAAAATTGGTTTTGATGTTTCTGCTGTTATCATTTCCATACTCGGTACAACACCATCTAAGATAATTTGTTTGTACTGCATGGCGTTAACAGTGCCCTCGAGCATAATTAGAGATCCAACTCCGATTGCGGTGATGCATCCCCACACCATAACATAAGGAGAATGTTTTACGGTGTGAGCTATGCATTCGTCGCTGTAGCGTTCCCCTTTCCTACGACGAACTATCTGCTTCCCATCCGGTCCGATTAGGTTAAACTTGGACTCATCAGAGAACACCACATTTGACCAATCTTGAACACTTCAGTTTTGCCTTTCCTTAGCCCAGCTAAGGCGCGTTTTCTTCATTTTGCTGGTCAGAAGTGGCTTTTTCGCTGGTCTCCTTGCTAGCAAACCCATCTCGTAGAGACGATTCTGGATAGTTCTGACGCTAACTTCAGCCCCAGTAGCTTCTCGCAGGTCAGCTCTTAACTCCGATGCATTTTTAAACTTGTTTCTCAAGCTTAGCCTCTTCAATTCCCGGTCCTCCCGAACAGTGGTACATCTCTTCAATCCTGTGCCAATTTTTCTGTCCAGATTGTGATCCCGACGATATTTGCTACAGAATCTTTTTACAGAACTCTCATTGCATCCAATTTGTCGAGCAATTTCACGAAATGACTGATTCTGTTTGGATAAGGCGACGATAAATGCCTTATTTTCTTTACTCAATTGTACCCTTTTAGACATCGCGATATACTCTTTTTACTTTTATTTAAGAAATACAACTGCACGTACTGTTAAATACTGCCAGAATGAATTCCGACACATTTCAAAATGTGCATTACCTAACCCGGATGCAATAAAATATAATTTGGCGAATCCCTTAAAGGTAATTAGCGCACTCTCATAAACTCACTCACGTAAGCCCACTGCGTGACAAGCGATGATGTTACCACTACACCACGGTCACCATTTGGAGATGTAGTAATTGAAAAGTAGAGGTGATAGCACGTCACCTTGGGAACCCCTTGTTTCATCAAGTACCGTAGCTTTTTAAAATGAGCCGTAAGTAGCATGTCGTAAAGTTTTGACAAATTTCTTTATTGAGGTATGTCATATTGTATTCGTGTTGTACCTCATTTCAATGGTTCCTTATAAAACTATGATAACTCGAGTTATAATACTTATGTCGGAACATGATCTTCAGATTCTATAAAAATGTTATCTCATTGTGACAAAGCTTCTTAATGAACAAATAAAAAACGACAAAGTTATACACACTTTTTAATTTTTACAAAGATTTTATATTTGCAATAAAATCGCATGACAGATTAAAATGGATTTTCTGACGAATGCTGGTTTTCGAGTTATACTTTTGCGTGCGACTATCGATTTCTTACTAAGCACTTTGTACCGCTAGAAACGACTGCCCAAAAATACATATCATCCCTCTTCATAAATGGCAAATGTCAAATATTGGCAGAGGAAGCTAAAAATCGATTCTGCTAAAGCCTTATTGAGAGGGTCGTTTTACTAAATACCTAGCACGCGAGTTAAATGAAAACACTTAGGTTTTGTTTTTTTAAAAAAAATGATAATAAACTTTATTTGATATGAATATGTGCGACGAGGTTAACTACGGGATATAAACTAAAACTATTGCTGCTGATTGAACTTCCCGAAGCTTCGCTTTGTGCGGGAATTTTGCCGAAATTGCATTTTGCGTTTTATTGACCTGTGACTTGGTTATGTTGTCCAGTCGATGGTTATTGACTTGCTAGCATCTGGTGCAATTTCCTTGGAATTGAATGTGACATCTGTTGTAGACGCTGACGTTGGCTTTTTGGTCGTTTCTCGTAGGAATGTTGTTTTGGTTGTTGGTTTCGACGTAACCTCTCCCCCTTTTGGTGTAGAACTCTCCCGAGTTATTGATATTATATTTTTAAACTTATATAATTTTATAAACAAGTAAATGATAGCAAAAATAAATATGAAAAGGATTGTAGTTCCACTATATACAGTACATGTTACTCGTATATGGTTTTTGCTTGAAAATTTAAGTTTTTTAATATGTTCTATATTTTCTATTTGCTTGATTATAATGTCATCAAAAATAAGCTGGCTCTTTGTTGAGTTTATTACAATTCCGTAAGGGATAATAAATTTTTCTTCAAATATATCTGGTATTACTAAATGTTTCATTGCCAATATTAATTTTACAGTTATTAAAGTTTAATAAATAGTTTCCATATAGTTTCTTTATTCTTTCGTCACATGTACTTGATAGATTAATATTTGCAAAGTTCTTTAGTAACAATAATCTATTTTCAATTTCCATAAGTTTTGGTTTAGTGTTTTTAATTTTAAGACAATTTTGTTTGTAAATACATGAATTTAGATCTTTTTAGGTTTTTGAAATCTGTGTTTTCTTTATACAAGTACGTGTATACAACATTATTGATTTTAATAATTTCTTCGTCTTCTATAATTAACTCATTCAAGTGTCCATCTGTCATTGCTGTTATTAAATATTCAATAGTTTTAAAAGTATCTTTGGTATTTTAATAGCAAAAACAATTTTATCATTACCGTACTTAGCCGTTCCTATTTTAATATATCTTAACTTATCGAAATCGATGTCATATTTTTCTATTTCTTCTTTATTTATAGGTAGTATATTACTCGTCATTATACCTATTCTACTTGATGCTATATTTGTTGTATGTGCTCTATGTTATCTCTAATTATTCTGATTTTTAATAGTGATTCTAAGTATATTAGTTTATTAAAAAGTAAATTGCTTCTTCCTTTGGTCGTATTGAATTTATTTAATATTATAATTCTATCTTCTTCTATAGTTTGTTTCAACGTCGAAAAAGTTCTCTTGAATTGGTCGTTAATTAGAATTTGGTTATTGCTCTGCCTAATGATATTGCGATTGTTTTCCTCAGTCAGTCTAAGGTGTTCCTCAATGTTTCGTCTGTCATCGTCGTCCATGGTTCCACATACCCATTTAAGTCCTGTACTTACTATGTTTATGAGTCCTCTCTTGTATCTATGTGGAATAATTGTATGTATTTTGGTTTTTAATGATTCTAGTTCGCCTATTAGTAAGTTTTTTTTTTCCATTTTTTAACTCTATGTTTGATATGTTGTCTTCTAAGCGCTGGACTGTATCTTGTAACTCTGTAGGGTTTATTACATGTAGTATAATGTCATAGGATTTAACTATCTGAATATTTCCAATTTTAATTTCAGTGAAGCCGTTGCTTGTGTCAATCTGTTCGATTGTCAGAGTTGCATCCGTTCTCTTCAATATCAGTAGAAATACCGTCAATATCCAATTTATCTGAAAATTTCGAAGGTCGTCTTATATTAGTCGGGTGTACGCCTAAAAGATTTAGCTTACGATACTTAGGTTGGTGTTTATGTCTTAATGATTTGTAGTTTTTTACAAAGCCCTCTTCTCTTACTTCCCGATAGTCTTCTCTAGTCTCATTCCTTTTTGATATATTGTACTATGAACCTTTTTGTTTTCTATATTTTGCCTAACGATTTCTTTATCTATTCTACAATGTTCTACTTTTAGCGGTTCGAATTTTGTTGTTGAGTGGATGGATCTATTGTACCATTCAAGACATTGATATATTTTCTCTTGCGTTGATAATATAGATTTTTCTACAATGAGGATTCTCATCTTTTCTCGCATTGTCGGAGTTCCCAGTGTGATTATTAGGTTTTGTAAAATGTACCTCAACATTTTCTTCTCTTAAAAATTCTTTTATATTAGTGTTATTGAATTCATTATCCGAAACTATTCTAATCGGTCTCCCTTTAATAGAAAAATATAACCTTAGTTTTTGTCTAATAGTAACGCTACTTCTGGATGGAGGATTGTTGCGTGCTTCGAGAATTTATCGATAAAAGTAATAAAATTATTTTTATTGTTAGTGTAAATATCCAAGTGGACTATCTGATTTATGTCGTATCCGTTATTTTAAACTTCGGTTTAACTGGATTCCTATCATACTTGGCCCTATTACATGTGTCACAATTATTTATATATCTCTGAATTAGTTCCTTAAGATTCGTGAAATAAATAAGCTTTTTGAGACCTTCGTAATTTTCGTTTATGCCTGAGTGTCCTGTTTCATACTTATGATATTTAGCAATCTGTTTGTATGTGTCGTCTTCGTTTTTCATGTCTTTTGCGTGATATGCGCACTTGAAAAATTTCATATGGTTATTTGGGATACAAAGTTCTATAAGCTTCTGCTGAACTAAGCTGTATTCATGTTCACTTATTTCAGAATATATTCCTATTCTTCCTTTCTTTATTAGTCTCCTAAATATATCAGCCAGTTTATCTTGTTGTATATCACTTGAATTGATCTAAATCTTTCTTTTATTGTTAACTATCTCAATTTCTCTAGATTTGTGGTTTGAGAGGATTATTTGGGTTAAAATCTGTTTACCGCCGTATCTAAAATAGGAAAGTGGTCATTTGACTCGTCTTTTTGCGAATGGATAGTGTTTTCCATACCAGCTTTATTAATCTCAGGTACTTCCTGATGAATGAACACTCTCTCTCCCTCCTTTTGTGTGGTCGTCCCGACTACATTAATTTCACCTGTGTCTGAATTTAATCGACTTAAGAAATCCGCTGTTACGTTTTCCTTTCCTTTGATATAATCGATATTGATGTTGTATTCGCCCAGTTTTAGTAGCCACCTTTGCAGCCTTGGGTTAATATCTTTTCCTTTATGTTTGGCTTGAAGCCACTTGAGGGGTTGGTGAAAGGTCTACCATAAATGTATGGCCGGAAGTAATTTACGGCCCATACGATCGCTAGTAGGTCCTTTTCTGTCGCTGCGTACCTTCTTTCGTGCTCGTTAAGTGTTCTGCTTGAGTAACAGATTGGGTGTCCATCTTGGGTTAAAACGGCATCAAGAGCAACATCACTGGCATCGGTAATAAGCTTAAACTTTTTATAAAAGTCCGGGTATTTCAGAACTGGTGAGTCAGTTAGTATTATCTTAAGTTTCTCGAAAGCTTCTATATAAAGAGGATCATTTAAGTTTATTCTAGCATTCTTCTTTAAATATGTTGTAATAGGATATGCCAATTTGGCGTAGTCTTTTATAAACTTCCTATAGAAACCTGTCATTCCCAGGAATGACTTAATTTGTTTGGCCGTATGTGGTAACTTTAGTTTGTGTATAGCCTCAACTTTATTCATATTTGGTTTAACGCCATCTATAGTAAGAGTGTGTCCTAAGTACTCAGTTTCTCTCGTTAGGAACTTGCACTTGTCGGTTTGTATTTTTAGGTTATTTTCCCTGAGCTTATCAAATACTTTCTGAATGTTAGATATGTGTTCATTTAGTGTTGTGCTGAATATCAATATATCACCAAGATATACGACACATATGTTAATTCTACTAATTCCAGAGTTGTCCGTCTTTTTGGGGACAATCCAGAGTGGACTGTTATATGGTGAGTTGCTTTCTACTATAACCCCTTGCTTCAGCATATCACGAATCTGCTTTGTTATTGCTGCTTCATGAATTTGTGGGTACCTATATATTTTTGAAAATATTGGCTTGTCTACAGTAGTTATAATTTCGTGTTGCACTTTTTCGGTATGCGTTAACTGTTGTCCTTCTTTGTAGAACAAATCTTCATTATGTTTTAAAAGAATTTCTAGCTTTTTCCTTTCTTCGTCACTTAAGTCATCTCTTAGGCGTGTGCTTAGTGATTTATCGGAGACTCTTATAGTATTTATGTGGGGTCACCCTGTAACACCATCTAAAAGTCTACACCATCTAAAAGTTCTTTTGAAATATTTCTTCAGAAATTTCTTTATTAATGATCTTTTGATCTTGCTTCTTTAGAAGTTTCACTTTTTATGAGTTTAAGTTTAGTATCACATTCCAATATCTTTTGATGATAGGAACTATCGACTCCAGTTTAATGAAAACACTTAGGTTTTGATTTTTTTAAAAATTGATAATAAACTTTATTTGATATGAATATGTGCGATGAGGTTAACAACGGGATATAAACTAAAACTATTGCTGCTGATTGAACTTCCCGAAGCTTCGCTTTGTGCGAGTACTTTGCCGAGATTGCATTTAGCATTTTATTGACCTGTGGCTTGGTTATGTTGTCCAGTCGATGGTTATTGACTTGCTAGCATCTGGTGCAATTTCCTTGGAATTGAATGTGAAATCTGTTGTAGACGCAGACGTTGGCTTTTTGGTTGTTTCTCGTGGGAATGTTGTTTTGGTTGTTGGCTTCGACGTAACCCGCGTTGCTCCGCCACAGAATTTTGCAGTCCATTGCGAAAATGCATACAGAGTTTCACTTTTATATATTAACATATATATGTTGTATAAAATACTTAATGAGACTGGTTAAATAATCGGGATGGTGACTTAACCTCCTGGTTATCTCTCCGGTTGAGTTTCTTCACCTCTGCAATGCTATTTTGTTTTATTTTAATCTTATCAAAAACATGAAAGTAACATCCTAAAAGTACTCAACCATAAAAAGGAGTGCGATCAAGATGGAGTACAACAGCAACATCGGATTTTAATAATAGTAATTTAATTATAATAATTTATTTAATTATACAATAATTATAATAATTTAATTATTATTATCGTCATTCTTTTACTAAAAGCCTATAAGGGCTAATTTGCGGGAAAAATGTTGTAATGCAGAACTCTAGTTTAAAAACCGTACGAGCAAACAAATTAACTCTGAAATACATGTGTCGAGATACTCGTAGTTACTGTAATCAAATAAGGACTTCACAAGGGAATCTAAAAAAAGAGTGGAAACTGATATATAATATTATTAATTGAAATGTTTCAAAGCAAAACAGTGTTACTAATCAAAAAAAAAAAAAAAAAAAACGAAAGTGCTAATATAAAAATATGCTATATAATATAGTATACATATATACTACTTACGAGTAGCATCGTTTGGGCAACAGTCTTTTCCGAGTGATTTTACGAATCATTGTAACTGTTGTAATGATCTCAATTTAAAAAAGGGAACAGGAAGGAGCAAAGTAATTACCGACCAATCTCGTTATTGTCCTCAATTTCATTTTTTTCGAGAATTAGTTAAAAACAGGGTGCAGTGCGGATTTAGAGCTGGCATATCTACTGAAGATGACCTTTAAGGTCATGCTTCATTATTCACAAAGGTTTGGATGACAAAAGATTTTGTGCTGAGTTTTTGTTGATATAACAAATGCTTTTGATATGGTTGATCATAACATTCTTCTGAACAAGTTGTACAATGCAGGCTTTCGTGGATTTATGTATAATTGGTTTTTGTCCTATCTGAAAGACAGAAAATAAAAAGTGAAGGTCGAGACTAGTTTCAGTAACTCTAATGTTATCAATCTTAGTGTTCCCCAAGGACGTTCTTGGGACCTATTTTGTTTCTCATATACATCAACTCTTTGTTCGCACAACCATTTGTAGGAAAAGTTAAAGTCTTTGCAGATTATCTTGATGGAGTGGAGAACTTTAATCATTTTAAATACCTAGGTGTTATAATTGACAAGAATTTGAGTTGGTCTAATCACATTTTAGGTTTAAAGCAACATCTGCTCTCCACTATTGTTGTTTTTATCGTCTTAGGAAGCTTGTTCATAGTAATACTTTAAAAACGATCTACTATGAAATATTTCATTCAAAATTGTAGTATGGAATAAACTGTTCGGAAAGTACTTACATGAATAAAGTTCAGCAATTGCTAGTCCTGCAAAAGTGCGCTGTAAGGAAAATGTGTAATTCTTCACGTTTAACACACTCAATGGATCTCTTTAGAAAATTATGCCAGTGAGACATTTATATTATTTTAAGGTTCTGAAGATTTTCTTTATCAGAAGTGGTTACATGCAGTGTCCAATGTCTGTTCGTTATTGTTCGAGGAGTAACCTACAATCTCTAGTTACCATTCCTGATTTTCATACGACATGCTATAGAAATTGGTACCATATTCTTTCCTGCTAATTGTTTAATAGGCTCCCTGTAGATATACGAATCATTGGAAATCTGTTTACTTTCATGAAAAAAGTGAAACAATGGTTTCTTGGTTTTCATTCTGTATGTCTGTATGTACAGTGCTGGCACGCTAATTAGCACACCCTATCATACAAAGTTATGATAAGATAAAACGAATGTTAAAGTAAAACAATTTAATAAGGATCTTCAATGTTTGCTTTTATTGATATTAATACTTAATTAATTTATAAAAAAAAATTTAAAAAAAAACAATAAGAAAAAAATAAAAAAATAAAAAATAAAAAAATATGTGTTTTCGTAACACGCCAGAGTCTCGTCAAAGACATCTAAAAATATAAAAAAATAAATAATAACAAGTTAAAATTAAAATTAACTTATGTAAACTTACCTAGTACTTAGTTGGGTACCCTTTTTGGGTAATTACGGCGGCACATCGTTTATTCAAGGAGCACGTGAGGCGTGCGCACTCTTCCTTTGGTATCTTAAACCATTCTTGATGGATTGTGCCCCATAACTCCTTCACATTTCTCGGTTTTAAAGCCATGACACGTCTCTTAATAATAGCCCACAAATTTTCGGTTGGGCTTAGGTCTGGGCTCTGAGGGGGCCAATCCATTACCGATATTTGGTGTTCTTCAAACCACTCTTTTACAGACCTGGCCTTATGGCAAGGCGCATTGTCCTGCTGGAAACAGCTTCCCGGTACAATGATAGCGGTAAACTCTCAAGATATGATATGAGGTGGTTCGACAACATAGTCTTATATGCTAGAGCATCTAATTTACCTTTTATAAGGACTAGAGGTCCAACACCATGAGAGCTAAAACAACCCCATACCATTACGCTTCCTCCACCAAACTTTACCGTCTTTTTGGTGTACTTGGGATCTAGTTGCTTGTTTGGAGGTCGTCGTACAAAAGTTCTTCCATCAGAACCACAGATATTAAATTTGGATTCATCGCTCCATATCACTGAATTCCATAAAGATGAAGGAGAATCCAAATGGCCTCTTGCGAATGCAATTCGCTTCTTCCTATTACCATCTGTTACCTTCGGTTTCTTAAGACTCTGGCATCCTCGAAGGTTGTTCTCCAAAAGCCGTTGTCGCACCGTCCTAGCCGCGATGTTTACACCATATTCTTGCTCCATGCGAGCTCTAATTTCAGAAGAAGTGGCAAAAGGATCTCTAAGAGCATGTCGGACTATAATGGAATCCTCTCTTTTCGTTGTTTTTCTAGGTCTGCATTTTCTTTTATCCGCAAATGTTCCATGGGTTTCATAATGCTTCAAAGCGTTTTGCACTTTTTTTCGCGAACAATCTATGTTCCGTGCAATTTTGCTGACGTTTTGCTCCTTCTGGAATATTAGCCATATTAACCTCCTCTCCTCCGGCGTAGAACTCTTGTTTAATCCCATAACTATTTCTAAATGCACTTAAACACTTCAAATAATACTTTATAACTCACCACAACAATAGGATGAATGAAAAATAAATTTTTGTTTGGGTGTGCTAATTAAAATGCCAATGCGAAAGGCAATCTATTTTAAAAATAAAAAAAATATAAAGCAAAGCCTACTGAAATTTCAAAATTTGAACATTTCAAAATGTGATTAGAGATTGTTAAATATGTAATATGGACATATAATAATTTATAAATTATGTTGTATTATGAAATAAGGCACAAGTTTATTCTTTTATGAGGGTGTGCTAATTAGCGTGCCAGCACTGTATGTCCGACGGCAGCCTAAACGACTGGATAGATTTCATTCAAACTTCATGTCTGGGGTCGATGAGTTCATAATTCGAGGCGAAATCGGAATTTTCATTTTAACTCCAAAATTACCGGTACTTTACTAATGGCCGATTTGCTCGAAAATAGCTTATGATTTCGATAGAATTTCATATTTAGTACAGTGGATACATGCTGTCAGATGGCGTACCACGTTTTTGGTGAAAATAGGTATAGCTGTACTTTACTTATTGACTGTTTTTTTACGTAAAAGTACGTGCGACACAGTTGTGCACTTTATTTTTTATTTATTGCGCTGCGCTCATAGAATGAAATCCAGCTACATTTTCCTTATCATACAAACCAAGTGTACTGAACGAGTGAAGGAAGTAGCATCGGTTTTCTAGGGTCTGTCGTCGTCGAATTTCTACGACGATGTCTATTGCGACAAAATTTTATCGGTGGTCGGAAGTAGCCAGAACTACAATGCTGCATTGCTCGTAATACTGTCCACTTACGGCCGCCCTCCAATATAAGGGTTCTCGGGAAGTACATTAAATGTTATTTTCTAAGTTGACTTTAACTTATAGTTTGTAAGCGTTTTTAATATTTTGTTCTGAAGGAACTAATAACAGGTTAAAAAGGTTTTTGTTAAATAATTCTTGACATATATTGCTTATTTTGTTGCAGTTGGCAGTAAGATGTTTTGTTGTTAGGGTGTGAATTGATTGACAGAGATGGCAGGTTGGAGGGTTGTCCTTGTTTAAACGATGCCTGTGCGTTATTTAGGTATGTCCAAGGCGAAGCCTAAGGAAGTATTTGTTCATGTTAGATGTTGTAGTTGTTGGATATAATACCAGGTCAGCTCTCGGGTTGATCGTAGTGTAGTAGTAGGTGTATTGGTTCCATGTTTCTTTCCTTTTGTCTTAATGCGCGTTGACTAGTTTAACAAAGTCTTTTTTCGATGGGGGATAGGGTATCGTGCATGGTTGTTCAGTTGCAACGTTTCTTGCTGCTCGATCTGCCATTTCATTTCCTTTGATTACCGTATGTCCTGGTATTCATAGGTTTATTAATTTCGATTGGAGTTTTATGGTGTTGTCTCGGTTGTTTATAGTCCGTATTGCATTTAAAGTGGAGAGGCTGTCGGTGCAGACCAGTGTATTTTTCTGTGATTTATTCACATGTTCTGTAGCTTTTAGGATCGCTAAAGCTTCGGTGGAAAATATTGATAAGTACTTTGGAAGCTTTTTAGCGGATTAGAGAATACCGTTTCCGTTGACAACTGCAAAGCCAGTGCCGTCCTCGGATTTAGATCCATCGGTATATATAATTTCCCAAGAGTTATTTTTATACAAGGCAATCATTTCGTTAAATAGTTGGGTTAAAAGAGGTAAGTTTTCGGTCTTATGAAGCCAACAAATCTGAGGAAAACCGAAAGAAGTTTAAACAAGCCAGAAAAGACTGTAATGCACATATTCGACGTTTAAAATTCTTATATGACCAAAAATTGAGGCAAAAAATCCTACAATGTTCCAAAGGTAGTAACAATTTTTGGTCATTCGTCAAAAATATTAAAAATTCTGCCTCGTCTGCCTTCCCTACGCTCATTTACAATGACATTCCAGCTGCAGGAGTAGTCAAAGGTTTTAACATACACAAATCCGCTGGTCCAGTTGGTATCCCCCTCATAGTTTTGAAGAAGTGTTCTTCTACATTGGCAAAACCTCTGCGTAAGCTTTTCTGTCTGTCCTACTTTTCAGGGCTCTTTCCGAATAGGTGGAAAACAGCATTTGTTCAGCCCGCCCATAAAAAGGCGAATCTTCCTCTCCGTCCAATTACCGACCCATTGCACTTACGTTCCTTCTTTCCAAAGTCATGGAAACGCTGATAAATCGTCAGCTTATGAAATATCTCGATTCACGAAAACTCCTTAATGACCGGCAGTATGGTTTTCGTAGCAACAGGTCCACTGGTGATTTGATGGCTTATCTCACCGAGAAATGGAACCAATCTCTGCATCACTTTGGCGAAACCAAGATGGTTGCGCTTGATATTTCAATAGCGTTTGACAGAGTTTGGCATCGGGCTCCTTTGTCGAAAATGCGTGCATATGGCGTCGATGAGTCTCTTCTTCAATGGATTAGAAATTACCTTTCGGGGTGTTCAATACAAGTTGTTTTGGACGGCTTCAAAGTCTGCAATTCACCAAATAAATGCTGGTATTCCCCAAGGCTCTGTTTTGTCTCCGACTCTCTTTCTTATTTTTATAAATGATCTCTCAACCATTATCCATGGATGGTACATGCATCATTGAATCTGAAAGTTTTGCCATTCTCGGTATGTGTATTAATAACCATCTTCGATGGAACGTTCACATATTCGAGGTCGCCAAAAATGCTGCAAAATGTCTAGGATTCCTTAAACGGTGCAAGATATATTTTACCCCGTCTGATCTAGCTAACGCTCATATCTGGTCTGGTGCACCCTAGACCGTTCTGCACATTCTTGATAGGGTACAGTATCGCGCGTTAAAACTTATAGGTGATAAAGACATTGTGAATTCCATTCATTCACTAGAACATCGGAGAAATGTCTCATGTCTCTCCCTGTTTTATCGTTTTTTTTCAAAAAATGCTCCAGCGAAATAGCCAGCTGCATTCCTCCCCTTCAAAGTTTCACCCGCAATACGCGACATGCTTCTAATGCACATCAGTTCACCCTAAAGCCTAACTTCGGTCGTACTATTAAATATAGGGATTCGTTTATAAGCCGAACAACACGAATGTGGAATGATCTACAAGGCTCTGTAATTCCCCATCACTACAACCTTCAAGCATTTAAAGCCAATGTGCACAGGCTTCTCCCCTGTTCCTCTTCCTAATTTTCCTAAATGCTCGTGTCCCGAAACAGTTTAAGGATATTCATATTCCTTTTGGCGCGCGTGTTAAGTAAGTTAAGTAAGTATCGGATCCAAAATAAAAAAACAACCACTCGCTCTCAGGTTCGAAATCCAACTCCCCGTTTTTTTGTTTTCTCCGTATCAAAGTATCTCCCTGTTTACAATAAATGTTTATTATTAATTTATTGGCTAGATAGCCATATCTCAGCAGAACTACGGAAATGATATATTCATTTACATTACCACAAAAGTGGATTGAACTTATTTATTATATTCTGATTAGTAGACTCATCATTTTCTGGTCGTAAAATGTCAATGTACGTAATTCCTCCCTGCTTTAAATCAGAAGCCTCCGGCTTCATATTGTTTACAATTTTGATGGTCTCTTTTTTTGATTTGTACTAATATTAAAGCTAGGCTTATATTCGAGCCATACATTATTTTCTTATACTATATACTTTAGTTCATTTATTTCTTCTAAATTTTTAACATTTTCTATAATTATTTTATTAAAATCAATAGGTTTTACAAACATTTCATTATTTTTATTTGATGGATAAAAGTACTTATCTGGTATAATAATTTCTTTGTTGGAAAGTTTAGTTTGTTTTATTTTTAATGAACAGTTATTATAATTAACCAAATAATTTCCTGTTAATGTTATTGTAATATGCGAGCTAAGGCTCGAGTAGATAAAACAATATTCTGTGAAATTTATTTCTTTATTTTCTAGTCTATAGAACAATTCAGGTTCACACTATATTATTCTTCGCAATTCTTTGCTTACAATGGTCTCTGTCCTCTCAAATCACTTTATCTCCTTAATTCACAAATCCAAACTAATTACTTCTTCTTGTTAAATCTCAACTTTCAATTTATCACAAAATTACAACTTCGCCCATTATCACTTTTCTAATCTCTTCGCCACAGTTTAAAAACTACTGCTGCTTTCTCAATCGCCATCTGTCCTTATATAGCAGAAGTTTCTAATAGCCAGAAACTTCTAGCAAATTCTTCGACCACTGTAACAAGAGAAATAATTCTTGCAGTTATAATTCCCTTTTATCCCTGATATTATTCGTCTCTTTCGTTGACATGAGCTGTGGAGACTTCGTCCCAGACACGAACCTCGAATGAAAGGACAGTTCGAACCAAAATTCTGCCAGAATGGAAAGTCACTTCGGAATTTGCTGCATAGACATAGGAGCGTAGTTATTATTATGCTACACTGCCCCCCTCTTAGACGTGTTCGTCCCGAACAAGTGCATCCTCATTTCGGCCATTGTATCGACTCAGTCGGTCCACATGAACCACTTTAATTTTGGCCCTCGGTCCTCGCTGGATGCGGTAGACAACATCGTTGATGCGGGTTACTATTCTGTAGGGACCTTCCCAGTTCCGCTGTAATTTAGGTGATTTCCCCTTTTGGCGATGGGGATTATACAGCCACACCAGATCTCCTTCCTGGAATCCTGACGTTGTTGCCTTGTCATCATACCTGGTCTTCATGCGGTCGCTCGTCATCTTAATCTGGCTTCTGGTCCTTTGGTGTATGTCCCTAAGCCTTTCCCTAAGGTCCGCCACGTACTCTTCTTCATTTCTGGGCTCATTGGTAGGAGATCCAAATTTCACCTCACTGGGTAAACGAGCTATTCCACCAAATAAGATTTCGAACGGCGTATGTCGAGTAGTGCTATGCACGGCACTTCTATAGGCCATCAAAAACAAGGGAATCTGCCGGTCCCAATCCCGTTGGTAGTCACCTACGACCTTCGAGAGATGTTCGTCCAAAGTCCTATTGAAACGCTCTACCATACCGTCCGACTGTGGATGAAGCGGGGTTGTCCTTGTCTTTTTGATTCCGAGTAGTTGACACATCTCTTGGAAGATTCTTGACTCGAAGTTCCGCCCTTGGTCAGAATGCAATTCCAAGGGCACACCGAATCTGCTAACCCAATTGTAGACGATCTGCTCCGCCACGGTTCTGGCTTCCTGATTAGGGATCGGAAACGCTTCCGGCCACTTACTGAAGTAGTCCATCACTACGAGTATGTACCGATTACCATTGTCGGTTTCCGGAAAGGGCCCTGCGATGTCAATGGCGATTCGTTCGAAAGGTGCTCCCACGTTGTATTGGTGCATCTTACCTCGAGTTTTGATTCTCGGACCCTTGCTAGCTGCACACACGTCGCATTTTCTGCACCAGTCTTCGATATCTTCCTTCGCTTTTAACCAATAAAAACGTTCTCGTACCTTTTCTAGCGTCTTATTCACTCCCAAGTGGCCTCCGGTCGCCCCGCCGTGCATTTCCTGTAACACCTCCTTGACCCTCGTCCGCGGTACGACAAGCTGCATTACAAACGACTTTCCGTCGGAGGATTCCCATTTTCTTCTCAGAACACCTTCTTGGACATGGAGGGAGTCCCACTGCGCAAAATATGCCTTTAAGGTCGGGCTTCTGTGAGAGATGTCCTGATGATCCGGTTTCTCCATGTTCTCCTTCCAGGCCAGAATCGGCTCGATATCCGGGTCTTCCTTCTGAGCGTTCCGGATCTCATCTACGCTCCAGCCGGCGATAGGTTCGGCTCTCGTTCTTTGGATGGAAACCAGCTCCCGTTCTTCCTGACGCGCACAATGTTTACAATCCGTTCTGCATGGTCTCCGGGACAGTGCATCCGCATTAGAGTGGAGCCTTCCTTTACGATGCTGTATTTCGTAGTCGTAGATTTGCAGCCTTTCGATCCATCTTGCGACCTGACCCTCAGGACTCTTGAACTGTAATAGCCATTTTAAGGCTGCATGGTCTGTGCGAAGAACGAACTTCCTCCCGTAGAGGTATTTGTGAAAATGCTTCGTAGCCAAGATCAAAGCTAGAAGTTCTCTCCTTGTCACGCAGTAGTTCCTTTCTGGTTTATCGAGCACTTTGCTAAAGTACGCAACCACCTTCTCTTGGCCGTCATACACCTGGGAGAGTACGGCTCCTACCCCGACATTACTAGCATCTGCATCCACAATGAACGTTTCCCCGGGAGTGGGGTAAGCCAGTATCGGGGCATCGCATAGCCGTTGTTTAAGTGCCTTGAAGCTCTTCTCACACTCAATGGACCATTTGAATTGTTTTCCCTTTTCCGTCAACTGGTGCAGGCTCTTTGCGATCCCGGCAAAATCCTTCACGAACCGTCTGTAGTAGGTGGCTAGGCCCAGGAAGCTCCTTAGTTGGTGTTTATCCTTGGGGACTGGCCAGTTTTTCACCGCTTCGACCTTCTCTGGATCGGTTCTCACTCCTTTCGCTGAAATTATGTGCCCCAGGTACTTGACTTCCGCTCTAAACATTGCGCACTTCTTGGGGTTGAGCTTCAGGTGGGCACTTCGAAGCCTTTGAAACACATCCCAAACGTTTTTCCTACGACGATGACATCATCCAAGTATACCAAACAGATGCTCACGGACTTTTGGAACTTTCAATCAGACCTTCTTTCTCCATTGCCGACACCATCTCTGCAACTTCTGTCTGCTTTGCCAATGGAGGCGCCTAGCAGGCTGACGAATTGGTTTAGTATCACCAGTGTTTATTCGATGTTGTACCAGGTGTGTTCGGCCGTATTCTCCGTCCTGTGAGGCAAATACATCAGCGTACTCATTGATAAGATTCTCTGCCATAGTTCGCTGCTCCTGATTCAGCTCACTGGACTGGAGAATCGTCTCTCTCGTTTCCGCTGTCCAAGGTGATGGGAGAGGTTGTGGAGCATCACGTTCAGATATTGTTGCGACGGCGGTAATCGGCGTGCATTTTCCAGTCACCTCCCCTCGCCTTAGTTTGACAGTGTGTGGTCTTGCGTTCAAAACTCTTACTGGAACCATGGTGTTTTTTGGTTCGACTAACGTCTTTCCCACGATGTAGTCTTGAGAATTCTTCTCTGGGTCTGGTTCTACTATGTAGAATCGGTGGCTCCCAAGATCACCTTCCAGCTTCGTCCAAATGATTGTCTCTGAAGACGGCGGCAAAACTTCGTCTTTGCTGATGACTGTCCTGAGAGTTACGGCATTCTCATTTCCGTACACCATCGGAATCTCCACATTTCGATACCTCAGTACTTGCATCCCGATGTCCAAGATTACTTCATTTGCTTTCATGAAGTCTACTCCGATGATGCACTCGTCGCATATATCTGCCACCAGAAACGCATGGGAGAACGTCAGTCCCGCCAGAGTAATAGTAAGACGAACTTCTCCAAATACCTTCGCCATTTCCCCTGTTGCAGTCTTCAGGCAGTAGCTGTTGGTGTTGTGCAGCCAGGAGCTTTTGACGATATCTCTTCTTACAATGGAGGCAGTGGCACCTGTGTCGATGGTGGCTACGCACTTCTTCTTGTTGATTAGTGCCTCCACTGTCAGGCTCTTGTTATCCCGTTTGGTTTGCGAAACTTGAATGGTGGTCCTGGGGGCCTCGATTCCAGTAACCAACTTCTGCCCCGCGAAGTTGGTCCTTACGCCTTTCCCGACTAGGAAGTCTGACTGACAGGATGGATGTTATCACCGCCAGATGCTTCCTCTCTGCTTCTCCTACTTCCGCAATGTGGACAATTTCCTCGTCTAGGTGCACTTCTGCACTGCCGTTGTAGGTGTCCTGTTTGGTTGCAATTCCAGCAACGGATTTGACTTCCGCGAGCTCTGTCTTCATCCATGACGGCTGTTCTCTGGCATGAGCATTCCACGACGGACATTTCCCTGACACGGTGTATTCCCTGGTATGCTTGGTCCGCAGCCTTCATTGACAAAGCGAATGCCAATGCCTCGGGGAGTGTTCGCTTTTCAGCCATCCTTACAGCCATTTGCAGTTGTCTGTCCTCTATGGCCTGAATAAAAGCTTCCACCGCCATTTCGTTGATAAGCTCCTCACCGGCTTTAGGGTATGAAAGATGGGCTAGTCGCTCTATATCCGCTTGCAACTGTTGGAGCGTTTCCCCCCTTTTCTGGACTCGACTACGCAGCTGAACCCTGTACACCTGCTGCATGTGTTCATCCCCAAACCGCATCTCGATAGCCTGAACCAGAGAGTCGTAGTTATGCTGTTTATCTTCCGGGATGGTCTGCAAGAGCTCCGCAGCTGGACCCCTCAGTGCAAGTGTGAGTGCAATGGACTTCTCTTCATCGTCCCAGCTATTGGTCATTGCGGCCGCTTCGAATTGTCTTTTATAAATTGGCCATGATGTTTGACCATCGAAGATAGGGGGCTGCATCTCCTTTCTTCTCAGACCGTCAGTGGAATATTCCCGTGCTTTCTGTCTCTTCACGTTGCTGAGTTCCTTAGCAAGATTTTCGACTTGCTTTCCTACTCTCTCGAATTGCGTATCCACTTTTTCAAACTGAGTCTCTATCTTCCCGAACTGAGTTTCATGTTTCTCAAAATTTTCATCGAATCTAGTTTCGACTTTTTCGAGTTGCGTCTCGACCTTCTCGATTTTCTCTTCGATCACTTCGAATTTGGATTCCAAGTTCTTGTTTTGCTCATCAAGTTTACTTTCCAGAGCATCTAGAGAATTCTTTTGTTCGTCCATTGCTTTCTTTTGTTCATCCAGCTTAAGTTCTAGAGAATTCTTTTGTTCGTCCAGCTTAAGTTCTAGAGAATTCCTTTGGTCGCCCATTGCTTTCTTTTGTTCGTCCAGCTTAAGTTCTAGAGAATTCCTTTGATCTTCTATTGCTTTCTTTTGTTCGTCCATGACAAACTTAAGTTGCAGGAGCAGACTTGTTATACCCGGGTCGGCTGCTGTACTTGCTGGTTCCTCTTCCACGTCAAACTCTACGTCGTGCGGATTTTCACCTTCCTGCGTTACTGCTTCTTCCAGACGAATCAGTAGGGCATCTTTTCCCCCAGTTGTGTCGAGGTTCCGCTTACTGAGTTCTGCCTTTAGTTGAGTTATAGTTAGTTTTCCCAATTTGCGACCCATTTTGCGCAACTAATTAACTCAACACAGAAATCGTTTTTTTTTTTGCTTGTGCAATTTCACACCACGGAAATAGTTATTCACAGAATAAGTTTTATCCCACTTCTGACACCAATGTAATATGCGAGCTACGGCTCGAGTAGATAAAACAATATTCTGTGAAATTATTTCTTTATTTTCTAGTCTATAGAACAATTCAGGTTCACACTATATTATTCTTCGCAATTCTTTTCTTACAATGGTCTCTGTCCTCTCAAATCACTTTATCTCCTTAATTCACAAATCCAAACTAATTAGTTCTTCTTGTTAAATCTCAACTTTCAATTTATCACAAAATTACAACTTCGCCCATTATCACTTTTCTAATCTCTTCGCCACAGTTTAAAAACTACTGCTGCTTTCTCAATCGCCATCTGTCCTTATATAGCAGAAGTTTCTGATAGCCAGAAACTTCTAGCAAATTCTTCGACCACTGTAACAAGAGAAATAATTCTTGCAGTTATAATTCCCTTTTATCCCTGATATTATTCGTCTCTTTCGTTGACATGAGCTGTGGAGACTTCGTCCCAGACACGAACCTCGAATGAAAGGACAGTTCGAACCAAAATTCTGCCAGAATGAAAAGTCACTTCGGAATTTGTTGCGTCATATTTTTAGGGGGCGTAGTTATTATTATGCAACATTATATTTCTTTGATCACAATCTTGCCAAATCACTTCATTATACATATTCTTAAGCAATACAGTTTTATCGTCTATTTCTTCAATGGTTGTTACATTATTGTATACTTAATAATACAATTTTTACTTTTCTTTAAATTTTTAAAAAGGGATTTCTCTTCGTATTGATACATATTTTCTTTTATTTCTACAATCATTTCTTCTTGTTCATTGATTTCTAAATGATCAGTGTTTGGAATTGACTTTATAATTTGTAATTCTGTTGATATATAATTTACAGGTATTTTGATAGCAAATATTAATAATTTATTGTTATATTCCATAACTCCTGCCTTTAAAAGTTTAATTGTATGAAAATCTATATTATATGACTAATACTTCCAAAGTAAGCATACTCGGGTGAATAATATCATTATTAGCGGCCATTATGTTGTCCAGAATTTGATTTACTTCATTCTCAAAATATTTTAGTTTAGTAGATTGTTCCAAAAGTAATAGTTTATAATTCAAATTACGAATGTATTCATTCGTCATGTTAAAAGGTTCTAAAATTTTAATTCTATCATTTTCTAAAATAGTCTTTAAATCTGACAGCGATTTGTTATAATGGTCATTTATTTTTATTTGTTTATTAACGTTAGTTATAGCTTCATGATTATTTTGATCAGTAACTTTAAGATGTTCTAGAATTTCTTCACGATCTGTATCGTCCATAGTGCCAAATAACCAATTTTGAGCTCTACCAATGATATTAATTAATGCATTTTTTTCTCTTATTGTCCTAAGTTTGTTCTTTATTAACCTTATTTCACGGTAAAGTGTCTGCTTATCTTCCATTTTTAAAAGCTCTATGTTTACTTCTAATTTGTTAAAAATTTGTACCAACTCTCTTGGATTTATTATTTGTTTACTATATCTACTTGTCTGATCCTGATTTTAGTATACCCGTTCTCCTCTGGTATGGGATGAACCTGCAACAACCCTTGTACTGAGGTTATCAGCATCGTTAAGATCATTATTATCTGCAAATTTAGATTTTCTTTTAATATGTGAAACATGAATATTTTCTAAAAGACTTAATCTATAATAAGGTTCATCCTTATATATCTAAGCCTTTTATAATTTCTAATATGTCCTACATCTATGTTTTCTGTGTAATTCTCTCTACTTAAATTTCTTTTTCTAATTATATCTTGTTTTGTTTTTTCTATTCTTGCCCCTAAATGTTGGCTACTTTCTATATCTCTTGCCTGTCTAGGCGAGCATTTAATTGTCGTATGATATCGATCGTTATAGTTTCCTATAGCCATCTATATCTTCATTTCAACTGAGAGCTTACTTCCCTCTATTGCCGTTATTATTTCTAATAAGGTTGAGTGAAGTCGCTCTATGTCTGCATTCCCTGTATGGTTGTTCGGCTTTGTTAAATGAACTTCAACGCCTTCGGCATTGAGAAATTCAATTAGTTGTTCCGCTCTAAATTCATTACAATCTTTTTTGGTTTACCAAATTTTGCTAACTGTTCCATAATCAACGTTTTCTTTGCTCTCCAGTTGCGATCGGTAATTCGATATGCTGCCGCAAATTTTGTTAATTTCTCTATTGTAGTTACAAAAGCATGTTTTTTAAAGTGAAATATGTCAAGATGAATAATTTCACTTTTTTTAACGGAGTTTCAGTTAATTCAAATTTAGCTTTGATGGGCTTCCTATCATATTTTACTTCTCTACATTTACTGCAATTACCTATTATAAGACTAATTTGATCTCTTAGTTTGGGAAAATAGATTTTATCTTTTAAGCTATGATAACATTCATTTATACCGCTATGCATTGATTCTTTAGTATAGTAGAATGACAACTGCTTATGCAATTCTGCTTCCGTCCTAATTTCTTGTGCTCTTTTTGAACATCGTATGAACTTGATATTATTGTCTGCTGAAAACATTGATGTCAAAATTAATTGAACTTTATTATAATCTGAGTATTAACTTCTGAGTAAATACCTACTAAACCTCTCTTAATATATGTATCTATATTTCATTCTAAGATTGTTCTTTTGTGAAGTGTTTGGTTTCATGTTCTGGACTATATGTTAACCAAATCTGCATTCTATACTAATCGACTTAAATAATCGGCAACCTTATTCTCTTTACCTTGTAAATATTCAATTTCATAATTGAACTCCTGAAGTTTCAGCAACCATCTCTGATTTCGTTGCGAGAACTCTTTTTCTTTATATTTACCGTTAAGATACTTGATTGGTGCATGGTCTGTCACAATTTTAAATTTATTTCCATATAAATATGGTCTAAAATAGCTAACAGAGTAAACAATCGCTAAAAATTCCTTGTCCGTGGTACTATAATTTTGTTCGTGACTATTAAGGGTTCTTGGAATGAAACATACTGGGTTGTGATAAAACTGCTCCTATGGCATAATCACTAGCGTCTGTTGTTACGACAAACGGCTGGTCATAGTCCGGATATTTCCGGACAAAATTAGACTTTTTAGGTCTAAAAAAAGAAGATATGTACTGCGGATTGTTCACATTTATTTCTCTGCCTTTCTTTAAATACTTAATCATAGGGTATGCTATTTTGAATAATCTCTAATGAAATCCTATTGTTCCTAAAAATCCTTTCAGTTGTTTTGCAGTCTTAGGAATTTCAATTTCTTGTACGGCTTTTACTTTTTCAGGGTTTGGCATCATACCATCTTTAGTTAAGACATGACCCAAAAATTCTGTATTTGTCTTTAGAAAGCTGCACTTATACGCTTTGATTTTCAAATTGTGCTGTTGGAGTCTTGTGAAAATATTTCTTAAAGATTTTATATGCTCTTCTAATGAAGTCGAAAATATTAAGATGTCGTCTATATACACGACACAAATCGTATTGATATATTCGCGAAGAATATCAGTCAACATTCTTTGAAACGTGGCTGAAGCATTCTTCAGCCCGAAAGGCATCCTAACATATTCATATAGACCACCAGGAGTTACAAATGCAGTTTTCTCAATATCTTTCTCTGCAACCATAATCTGATGATAGCCTTTTGCTAGGTCTACCGTGCTAAAATATTGGACTTTTTCTAATTTGTCGTGAATACTGTCAATATTTGGTGTCGGATACTTGTCATCTACTGTAAATTGATTCAACCTCCTGTAATCTACAACGATTCTAAATTTTTGAATGCCTGACCTGTCTTTTTTATTTGGTACTACTATAATTGGTGAGCTATATCTACTTTTACTCTTTCTAATTATACTATTCCTTTCCATCTCCTCCATCTGTTTCCGTACTTCCATTTCATGTACTTTCGGATAACGATAGAGCCTAGAGTTTATTTGCTCATCTGTTGTGGTTCGAATTTCATGAACTATATTATCTATTTTTCTTCTCTCAACTCCGTTTAAGTTTATTTAAATTTGAATTGTTATGATAATACCGTGATTGCATTGGCTGATTAGTATTTCGGACTGTATGTGATCCAATACGATCTTTTCCTTTGGAATTTAAACTTGACCTAAAATATTTTAAATTGAAGTCATCTTGGCCAATAAATTTATTTATAACCGTCCTAATATCTCCAAGAACATATTTGTCATAAACTTCGGACAGTTGCTCATGCAGTTAATTCTTTAATCTGTAAAATAACCACACTACTAAGGTTAATAACAACATTTTTGGAGTTTGAACTATATACTGCACATTAAGCAATAGCATCTACTATAATTCTAATTTTTTCACTTAACTCTAAGATAGAACTTACTTTCAAATTATTAATCTCTCGTATTATTGCCGTTTCGGTTCTCGAGGCTTGGTAGTGCAGTTTAAGTCTGGTTTTCGTCTCGTCCCATGAAGTGATGGAGGTGAAATTGTCAAGAAGTTCTTCGCTGCTCCTGTTATCTTTTCATTAAGAATGATGGCAAACACCTCTGCGGACTGTGCTGCGGAATATTCTCCAAAAATGCAGTTCATCGCTGTGATGAATGATGGTAAGGTTCCTTTGGTGCCATCAAATGTGGGTGCAAATTTCAAATCCCGTTGAATCTTCCTTCTTAGAGATTCTGGCTCGTTTTGTCTACCGACCATCTCGCTTAACACTGCCAAACACCGCTCTGTTATTGTTGGGACCGCCATTCTTCTTTCGTCGAATAATTGTTGTCTTTTAGATAATTTAACTTTTCGCTCCAGAATGAGTTTCGGTTTGCTTTGTTATTTACTTATTTTTTTTTATTTTTCTTTTCGATATGTTACACTGATTGGCAATTCGTATTCATCACTTAATTAAAGGAATTTACACTTTAATATTCGGGAGGAGGTGGGGACGTAGTGTCAAACACAAAAATCAAAATTTTCTTTAATAGCTTCGTGTCTTCACGATTCATAAATTGTTTTTAAATCGCTTCGTATCAACTTTTTTAAGATATTTTCTTTTTGCGTTCTTTTTTTTCCGGTTCTTTTGTTTCGACTGCGCCAGTAAAGTAAGTTAAGTAAGTATCGGATCCAAAATAAAAAAAACAACCACTCGCTCTCAGGTTCGAAATCCATCTCCCCGTTTTATTGTTCTCTCCGTATCAAAGTATCTCCCTATTTACAATAAATGTTTATTATTAATTTATTGGCTTATGGCTATCTCAGCAGAACTACGGAAATAAGGTGTTCATTTACATTACCACGAAAGTGGATTGAACTTATTTATTATATTCTGATTAGTAGACTCATCATTTTCTGGTCGTAAAATGTCAATGTACGTAACTCGCGCGAATTATCAAAAAAAAAAATTTTTCCTTGGGCGTAGAGTCTTTTTTAAGTTTGGCGAGCTCCATGTTTATAGCTTCTGGTGGGAGTAGTCAAGGTGAGTAGCTTTCGGTGGACGGTGGCTTTACTGCTAGTGGGAGGCCTATATTCTTCAGGAAATATAAGGCGTAATATATGTATTTGAAGCACATTTCGGTATTCTTTTTCGTTTCAAAATTCTTTTTGCGTCCTAACATAGGCGAGATGTTAGGATGTGCCTGCGATCCTCAATCGATGGGAGGCCAGATTCGGTGAGCATATTTTTTATTGGAGTAGTTCTGAATTCTCTTAAGCTTGTTCTGATGGTTGCGTGATATGATGACCTTAATATTTGCAAAGTTGATTTCGGACACTTGCCGTAGATAAGAGTGTTTATATGAACAAAGAAGATAGAAATTTAATATAGTGTCCGTCTTGGTTAAGACGTCTCCTTCCCTATACAACAGATATACTTAACCTTGCAGTTATTTTTTTTCTTAGATCTAAACAATGTTCTTTAAACTTTTTATCATCCTAAGATAACTAATTTATCAACTTGGTATTTGAATATTCATAAAGTTAATATATACATTGGGACAATTTGTTTTTTTTTGCAAATGTACAAAACTTTGCTTTTGTCTGGGAATACGTAGGGACTAACAAAAGTTCGCTTAGTTGATTGAATAATAAAACACAAAAATAATTTTAACTTTAGATATTTAATCTTCATATTTTTTTTTAATTTCTCCACATAATTCCCATGTATTTCAATACATTTCTTCAGCCGATAGGTCCATCTTTCAAAACTGATTTCAAAACAGCTTTCAAAATCCTCTTTTTGGAGCTTTTCGATTTCAACATTGACTGCATTAATAATCTCCTCATTAGATGTGAAAATTTTTTCCCTCAAATTTTTTTTTTTATTTTCGGAAACAGCCAAAAGTCACACGGAGCTAGATCCGGAGAATAAGGTGCTGGGCGAATTTCATTGATGCCCGAGAGCGCAAGAAAGTTGTTGGATTTTTCAGCAGTTTGCGCAGCACATTGTCGTGGTGCAAAAAGTTGCGGCGCAGCTGCTCTTTTTGTCGGTGTCCTAGTAAATTTTGGAAAACTTGTGGTAAGCAAGTTTCAGTATACCAATTAGCAGTGACTGTCTGACCAGTTTTAAGAGGGATCTCGGTGACAATTTTCGCCATGGTGAAGTACATCGACATCATAACTTTTGTCGCTGACTTTTGTTGTTTGGCCTTTACTGGAGGATTTGCACCTTCTGGGCTCCATACCATAGACTGCTGTTTGGTTTCCTAGTCGTACTTGTAAAACCAAGATTCATGGCCTGTAACGATCTTATTGAAGCAGGTTGACTCTCCATTTTCAAACTTATCCAGGAAATATTGAGCAAAACGAACACGAGCCTCTTTTTGTTCTGCATTCAAAATTTTCGGAACCCATCGAGCTGACTTCTTCGAATATTTCTGGTGATAATTTAAAATTCGTGACACAGCCATGGGATTCAAGCCCAGTTCATCAGCTATTATCTCCTGTGTCAGCCTGGCATCTTCGTCCATTTTAGCCTTCACCAGGGCCACATTTGTATCGTCGGTCGAGGATTTGGGCCGACTTTCACGAGATTCGTCCTTCACAGAAAAATGGCCAGTCTGGAATCTTCGAAACTACTTTGAAATAGTAACAAGAGATGGTGCATTTATTCCGTATGCATTTTGGCATTCGTGCAGAATTTTGACTGGCGTGAGTTGACGTCGAAATCCGAAGAGAATGGCAAAATTAATTTCTTCCGAATTTCCTCCTTTCTGGAGACTTTTCTCTTTCTCGTCTCCATTTTTATCTATTATTTACCTATATACGAGTAAGCTACAGAAGTGCATCTTTTTTCCATTTTAATAAATGGTTTTTTGGTCAAAAGTCTTTTCGAAATCCAGTGATAGGATTGAAGCGTGGTTCTTGCAAGACGGGGCAGAAACGACATATTCATCTATGTGGAGAAGGGCGTCAATTGTACTTCGTCCATGTTTAAAGGCTACTTGGTTCGAGTTTATAAAGCTGTTCTTTTCTATGTACCAAAGTAGCCTTTTAGAAATGTTTTTTTCTAATAGCTTACTGGTGCATGACAGCAGTGAGATAGGCCTATATCCTTTGGTTTCAATTGTTTTTTTATGTGGCTTAGGGATTGGGATGATACTTGCAGTTTTCCATGCCTAAGGTATGATACCGTGGTCAAATATGTTATTTTATAGCCTTAAGATACGTTGGTAGAAGGTGGGTCGTTTTTTAACATCGGGTGGGAGATCCGGTCGTAGCCTGGTGTTTTCTCTTTGACGGAACTAAGACAACATTCTAACTCGAGCATATTTATTGGCAACTGAATGAATTTCGCTGACGGACTTAGGTTGTATGGTTGGTTAATTCTGTTCAATGCTTTATGTTTAGAGTTTAGGAATTGCAAGGAGAAAGAGTTTGAATCGCTGGAGTAATTAGAAGAGGTTTTGGCAAAATGGTCGGAAATTTCCATTGGGTTGGAGAAAACTTAATTTTCTGTGTTTATTGTTTTGATACAGTATGGGGTAAGTTATCTGTGAGGGTTTTTATATCCGTCCAGATTTTTTTACTGGATGAGTTGGGGTTGATGTTTGCAGTGAAATTTTGGAAGCATTCTTTTTTTGATTCTTTTGCTCGTTTCCGAAATAGAGCATTTGCCTTGTGGAATTTAGTCAGTAGGATGATTTTTTAAAATTTTCCATAGACTGCTTATTTTTGCGCAGCTTGTCAAGCTCAGAGTTCCACCATGGTACAAATGATTTGTGTAGTGTGTTCTTTGTTTGTGGGATTGAGATATTCGCTGCAAAACGGAGAGCTTTGGTAATTGTAGCTGCTTCTTTGTTTGTATTTGAGGATTGTTGATTGGTAATCAAGAAGTGGCATGTTTTGACTTGGAAGGTGGCCCAGTCCGCGCGATCGGTTTGAAATTTACCTGCTGGCTGTTTGGTATTTGGTTGACTTCCTATGCGAATGCTTGTGAGTGATTGCTCCCGTGAAGGTTATCACATACTGACGTAGAAGAGGCAATTGGGTTCAGTTCTCTGTATATTTGTTTCGCTTCTGCCATGCTACATTTTTTTATAGTTTTTATTTTTAATGTTTCTTTGGCCTGCAGATAGCGTTTGCATGTTCTGGAGGATGATTTGCACATGAAACACATGAGCATTTATCGTGTGGGGCGGAAGATTACATCTTTCGCAGGAGGCATTTTCCTTACATCTTTGTGTAGTGTGGCCCAGTAATTGGCAGTTGCGACAACGCATAGGATTGGGGAAGTACTCTTCGACTTTTGCATTGTACCATCAGACCAGTGGCACATTCGTTGCTGTCTGCGAATTTCTTGAACTTGAGTTCTTCCGTGACTCCCTGGGATTGCATTTCGTGGACAATCTCGCTTTCATGTACGTTTATCAAATATGACGCATATACTGTGCCTTGCGACGAATTCAGATTTGTGTGGAGGGTTACGGACATTGGACAGAGGTTGAATAGAGTTTTTTTTTTTTGGAAATGAAGAGATCTGCTACTTTCTGGGATTTTACGAGAATTAGGAGACTGCCGTCACGCAGTTGAGTAATACGAGGGCAAGGTGAAAAGTTCTCGACCTGACAATGAAAGACTGTGATTTTCAGTTAAAAAATAAATTTATTTTTCTACATATTTTCCCTTGACTTCAACACACTTGGTCCAGCGTTTCTCCAACATTAGTATTCCTTCTCGGAAGTGAGAGTCTGGAAGGCTGTGAAAATATTCATCTACGGCCCTCTCAACTTCTGCATTGGATGCGAAGCGTATCCCAGAAACAAATTTGGGAACAAATGAAAGTCTGAGGGTGCCAAATCAGGTGAATAGGGGAGATGGCCGAGCAAATCGTACCCCAAATCCCGCAGTTTTCTCATCGCCAACGCACACTTGTGTACAGGTGCATTGTCCTGGTGAAAGATGATTGTCTTCTTCTTCAAGCCAGGCCTCTTCTCGCGAATTTTGACATCCAGCTGGTCAAGAAGGTTGGAGTAATATTCGCCTGTAATTGTTCTACCTTTCTCAAGGTAATAAATTAACAGGATCCCTTTCACATCCCAAAACACACTGGCCATGGCAGATGCGATCGACTTCGCTTTCTTTGGCGCTGAACCAACGGCTTCCACCCACTGCTTCGACTGCTGTTTCGTTTCTGGCGTGTAGTGGTGGACCTGTGTCTCATCCATGGTGACAAATCGCCGCACAAAATCGGGCGGATCCCTATTGAATCGGTCCAATGATTGCCGCGAAAATCGTTTGTGCATTTGCTTTTTATCGGCATTCAGCAAATGCGGCACCCATCTTGCGCAGAGCTTTCGCATCCCTATCTCACTCACCTTCACTCGCCTATCGTCCAACACGATATCATGCACTTTTTCGATGGTTTCGGGTGTGGTTGCGGTTTTTGGCCGTCCTTCACGTGGGTCATCTTCGAGGGACGTGCGACCACGTTTAAATTCAGCTGCCCACTTTTTAACGGTTGATATGGAAGGAGCAGAGTCCCCGTAAATTTATGTCAACTTTGGATGAATTTCCTTAGGGGTTAACCCATCTAAAACGAAGAATTTTATCACCGCACGATATTCAAGTTTATCCATTTTAACGAAAAACACGCAAGATGTCTACTGCAAAAATTCGTGTAAAGAAACTACTTGAGAGAACAAGTTGAAACTTGTCATATGAACTAATGAGAAGTGCACCCAGGCAGGAAACATACATTTTTGCTGATTGGAACGCCATCTCTGCGTCAGGCCGAGAACTTTTCACCTTGCCCTCGTATACTCGTAAGCAGTGCTTATATTGTCGCTTGCTTTTTTTTTTTTTTTTTTTTTTTGTAAGAAGACGCTAAATGACGACAAAGGTTTACCTGTATCTGATGCAGAAATGACGATGAATTTTGGGTTTTTTGAATTGCTGTGGGTTGGGATAGCATTGCTTAATTTGATTGCGGGGGAAATTGTTTTTTTTTTTTTTGTTCTTGGTTTCGATAGGCGGGTCTGGGTCGAACGCTCTAAATCGATTGCCCATAAAAGCACTTGGTCATAGTAAATGTTTTGTGACACTCTCTAATTAGTATGTTTCACTCACTAACGAGATAGAAAAGGAAAATGAACTGGGAGTAAGCTATGAAAAATAGCGGGAGTATGCACCAACCAAAAATTAGCGAAGCCCAATCAGAGAGAATTTTATCTTGCCGGCTTGGAGGTTTCAATCCAATTCGGTTTCTTTATACATATATATAAAAATAAATTTAGATTTATACAAAAAGAAAAATTTACATGCAGTTAATACATAAAGAATAGTAAGTGACTTCTTTATTTAATAAAAATAGAGATAATGCCACATTATAATAATTTTAACTTTGTGTTGGGTGAGGTTAGTCGGTGACTGAGCACCAAGCCTTAATATTGGGGGAAAATATGTAAGTGGAAAAGTTTCCCAATAGCCCAACAAATTGTAATACATATAATACGTAGTGAGATATAGGTATCGTCCAAACACGATCAACGGGACAAAAGTAAACGACAGTTCTCGCGTTACTCAAACAAACAGTAAATTGCTAAAACGATATCGTTCAGTCGATATTATTGTTTCATGTTTACATTTACCAAAACTATCGCTAAAACGATACCGCTAGACGATTGTCGTCGTATGCAATTATGGCTCAGATTACTGGTGCTAGGAAGGTGGTGCTGCGTGCATCGGATTCCTCAAAATATGTCAACGGCTTTTTATTTCTACAGGCTTGACTACAAACTTATGTCTGAAACTTGAACATAAAACTCGCATGCTTGGGTGAGAGCTCCCACCACTTGCTTGAATTTCCTAGTCTTAGATTCGCAATCAGTGGTGACGGTTGAAAATCGTCTTCCCGTTTTACAATAGTAATAAGTAATCTTTCATTTATCTCTAGAGTGCTAGTTTGTTTTTATTCCAAAATGCCATGTAAATGTAGATTAAAAGTTGATCGTTTCAGTTCAAAAATTCAGTGCGAAAAGTGTAAAATTTACTTCCACTTGAATTGTGTGAATATACAAGCATGTGATTTGGCCTACATGAAGAAGAACAATTTACCATATCGATGTACTTCTTGTGAAAAGCACAGGTGTAGTTCTCTACGCTCACCGCCTCTCAGCTATTACCATGACAAGAATAATCAGCTCTCCACCCAAACAACAGCGGATGATATGTTACATTCTTCTTCTTTCTCCCCATCACCAACGGTATGTGCCCAAAACAACTCTCCTACAACCATCACACTGGACGTTGTGCACAAAGAGATCATCGCTCTCCAGCAAATAAATCGCAATGCTTTGGTAGAAATCAATGCACTTAAAATTGAAAACAAATTTCTGCTGGCTAAGGTCAATGATCTTCAACTCGCTGTTAATGTTCTCCAGCAGAAACCTTTGAACAAATGCATTGACATAATTGGTATACCGAATGTCGACAGTGATAATGTACTTAGCTCTACTATCAAGATCTTGCAAGAAGGTTTGAATGTAAACATAACGCATGATGAAATTAAATCATGCTATGTGAAATCCATCAAAAGTGCATCAGCTGGAAGCAAAAACAACAACACAACTGTTTCTACAACTAAAACTAATCCATTGAATATTGTTTGTGTAAAGTTAAAATCACTGGAGCTTAAGCGGAGCATTTCAACCAAGAAGAGGAAGACGAAATTAACATTGGGCATATTCGGCGAAGGAAATGTAAATAAACCAATTTTCATCAATGATAGCACTGATGAATGCTATTTGATGATATTATTTAAAAGAGCTAAACAAATCCAAAAAGAGAAACATTTTGCTTATGTCATACAAATTTGTTCATTTGAGGATTTAACTACTTTAACTTTGTAATTTTAAGATGCTTGATTTAAACAACCTTATTGATGATTCCTATAATAACTATCTAGTTACTCCCTTTTGCCAATTTGATAGTGAGCGTTGTAGAAGTGTTTTTCATTGTGCGCAATCAGTCAATGACTTTTTTATAATTCATCAGAATATTCGTAGCTTACGAAAAAATTTTGATCTTTTTTTATCTCACTTCGAGTCATTTTTAAATAAGTCTGATCTGATTTTTCTCTCCGAAATATGGATCTTTGATTATGAAAAGGATACTTACGAAATACCAGGGTACAAGAGCTTTACGAAATGTAATAACTCATACGCTGCATGTGGTATTATTGTTTATGTGAATGATAACTCTAGTTAATATATAAGTGGATGTGATAACCTGAATCTTAGGTGTTCAGATATAATAAAAGTTAGTTGCACTGTTGATGGTCAAAATGTAGTTTTTATTGGTTGCTATAGACTTCATAATATGAATAGAGATGCGTTCATTGATGAGCTACGCGCCTTATTCATTGAGGAAAATGTAAGGAATCTTATTATTATCGGTGATATAAATCTGAATCTCCAGTCGTTTTAAGGTACCAGTCTTTAATGTGTGCTAATGGTATTGAATCATGTATTAATGTTCCGACTAGGCAACCCTCCAATACTTGTATTGATCATATTTTCGCTAGGCTTGATTGTAATTCTAAATTATCTCTAGTTAGCAGCACTGCTGACTTTAGACTTTCTGACCATTCCATGATCTGTTTATTCTTTCAATCTGATAAGGTGCAAAGCATTAATAAACAAAATCCATTTCATTATTCGAATACTTTGAACTACACATATTTAAATTTTCGATTACTACAGAAAAGCTGGTCAGACATATGGACATTAACTGATCCTAATATTGCTTTTGAGTTATTTTCTAACATACTTCAAAAACATATTGAAATGTGTTCGGTGACGGTTCGTAAAAAATGTAAAAAACTAAATAAACTCAAGTCTTGGATATCAAACTATTTAGTAAATAAAATAAACAAGAAAAATATCCTAAGAGTAAAATGTAAAAGGCACCCTAATAATGTTCATCTTCGAAATGTTTATGATAGAATTAGTAAAGAAGTTGCCGTTGAAACTTCTATATGTAAAGAAAATTATTACGACAACAAATTCCACAGAGTAAAAGGTAAAGCAAAAAAGGAATGGGGTATCGTCAATGAGCTTTTTAATAGAAACGTTCCTACAGGTATACCATCTTGTATAAGGCACAATAATCACGATATTTTAAACTGTACTGAAATAGCCAATTCTTTCAACTTATACTTTACTAGTGTTGCGGATATTACAATATCTGAAGTAGGACTCAACTCTAGTTCAAATTGTTGTATAACTGGTTGTTTCAATAGGGAAAGAGCAGTTGCTCAGAGCTTTTTCTATGAATCTATTTCATCAGTGGAGATATATAAAACTATCATGTCCTTAAACAACTCGAATTCCTCTACTCATAATTCTTATTCGAATGCTTTTATTAAGAGTATTGCTCATAATATTGTAGATGTTTTGGCTCATATCTTTAACAAAAGCATCCTCTGTGGTAAATTTCCCGATATGCTAAAAATTGCTGAAGTAATACCTATCTTCAAAAAATGTGACAATAAAATATTGAAAAATTATAGGCCTATCTCGCTTTTTCCAGTATTTTCCAAAGTATTCGAAAAACTGATCAAAAAGAGAGTTGTGTCATATCCTAACTCTATTTCATTTCTTAGCCACAGACAGTATGGCTTCAGAGCTGGTAGATCAACTGAGGATGCACTTCTAAGTTTCTGCAGCAGTATATATGATAGCATCAATAGTAAGAAGTTAACTGCTGCTCTCTTAACTAAAGCCTTTGATACTGTTGATCATACCATCTTACTAAATAAATTAAACAAAGCTGGATACAGGGGGTTTATACTTAAGTGGTTTGAATCCTATCTCACGAACAGAAAACAAAGGGTTAGAATATCAGGTACATTTAGTGAATGTTGTGATATAAAAGCTGCTATTCCCCAGGGCTCTGTTCTTGGGCCAATACTTTTCTTAGTATTTATAAACTCCATCTTTACTCTAAATGTCAAAGGCTATTTACGGGATTTGCTGATGACGTAGGTTGTTCATACTGCAGCAATTCTCTCTTAGACCTGACTGCTGATATCAGTCATGACTTAGAAATATTGAGACATTGGACCCGTTTACACAAGTTAGTTATCAGCTACGTCTGGTCTGAATTTACAACTTTCAGATCTCACGCTTCATAGTTCGTACTGCAACAACTTTTTGGTAAGTTCTTATACTTGTTGTGTATCACAATCTCTAATGACATTTAATAATACTAAAAGTTGTTCACCGAATTGTTTTGTTATTGGTAATGTACAAGTTTTTAAGTATCTGGGTCTTGAAATCGACAATATACTAAACTGGAGCTCTCATACCACTTCCCTAAGAAAGTACCTGCAAAAAACAACTAAAATATTATACCATTTGAGATTATTTTGCACGAGGAAACCCTTAGAAACAGTTTATTATGGTCTGGTCCAATCCAAATTGCAGTATGGTTTGATTTGTTGGGGCGGCACACACAAAAACAAAATGCAACCTTTGCTGGTAGTTCAAAAACATATTGTAATATGCAGGCTACGGCTCGAGTAGATAAAACGATATTCTGTGAAATTTATTTCTTTATTTTCTAGTCTATAGAACAATTCAAGTTCACACTATACTATTCTTCGCAAATTCTTTTCTTACAAGGTCTCTTTCCTCTCAAATCACTTTATCTCCTTTCAATTACTTAATTCACAAATCCAAACTAATTACTTCTTCTTAAATCTCAACTTTCAATTTATCACAGAATTACAACTTCGCCCACTGCACACTTTTCTAATCTCCTCGCCACAGTTTAAAAACTACTGTGTTCTTTATTGATCGCCATCTGTCCTTATATAGCAGAAGTTTCAGATAGCCAGAAACTTCTAGCAAATTCTTCGACCACTGGAAATAATTCCAAGATGACAATCATTTCTTCCAGTTATAATTCTCTCTTTATCCGTGGCGTTGTCAGCTATTGCGAACCTCGAATGAAAGTACAGTTTGGAATGGGCTGTAGGAGCGTAGTTATTATTCTACATTATTGTTGCATACTTTTAGACGATGTTACACTGCCCCCCTCTTAGACTTGTTCGTCCCGAACAAGTGCGTCCTCACTTCGGCCATTGTATCGACTCAGTCGGTCCACATGAACCACTTTCATTTTGGCCCTTGGTCCTCGCTGGATGCGGTAGACAACATCGTTGATGCGGGTTACTATTCTGTATGGACCCTCCCAGTTCCGCTGCAATTTAGGTGATTTCCCCTTTTGGCGATGGGGATTATACAGCCACACTAGATCTCCTTCCTGGAATCCTGACGTTGTTGCCTTGGCATCATACCTGGTCTTCATGCGGTCGCTCGTCATCTTAATCTGGCTTCTGGTCCTTTGGTGTATGTCCCTAAGCCTTTCCCTAAGGTCCGCCACGTACTCTTCTTCATTTCTGGGCTCATTGGTAGGAGATCCAAATTTCACCTCACTGGGTAAACGAGCTATTCCACCAAATAAGATTTCGAACGGCGTATGTCGAGTAGTGCTATGCACGGCACTTCTATAGGCCATCAAAAACAAGGGAATCTGCCGGTCCCAATCCCGTTGGTAGTCACCTACGACCTTCGAGAGATGTTCGTCCAAAGTCCTATTGAAACGCTCCACCATACCGTCCGACTGTGGATGAAGCGGGGTTGTCCTTGTCTTTTTGATTCCGAGTAGTTGACACATCTCTTGGAAGATTCTTGACTCGAAGTTCCTCCCTTGGTCAGAATGCAATTCCAAGGGCACACCGAATCTGCTAACCCAATTGTAGACGATCTGCTCCGCCACGGTTCTGGCTTCCTGGTTAGGGATCGGAAACGCTTCCGGCCACTTACTGAAGTAGTCCATCACTACGAGTATATACCGATTACCATTGTCGGTTTCCGGAAAGGGCCCTGCGATGTCAATGGCGATTCGTTCGAAAGGTGCTCCCACGTTGTATTGGTGCATCTTACCTCGAGTTTTGGTTCTCGGACCCTTACTAGCTGCACACACGTCGCATTCTCTGCACCAGTCTTCGATATCTTCCTTCGCTTTTAACCAATAAAAACGTTCTCGTACCTTTTCGAGCGTCTTATTCACTCCCAAGTGGCCTCCGGACGCCCCGCCATGCATTTCCTGTAACACCTCCTTGACCCTCGTCCGCGGTACTACAAGCTGCATTACAAACGACTTTCCGTCGGAGGATTCCCATTTTCTTCTCAGAACACCTTCTTGGACATGGAGGGAGTCCCACTGCGCAAAATATGCCTTTAAGGTCGGGCTTCTGTGAGAGATGTCCTGATGATCCGGTTTCTCCATGTTCTCCTTCCAGGCCAGAATCGGCTCGATATCCGGGTCTTCCTTCTGAGCGTTCCGGATCTCATCTACGCTCCAGCCGGCGATAGGTTCGGCTCTCATTCTTTGGATGGAAACCAGCTCCCGTTCTTCCTGACGCGCACAATGTTTACAATCCGTTCTGCATGGTCTCCGGGACAGTGCATCCGCATTAGAGTGGAGTTTTCCTTTACGATGCTGTATTTCGTAGTCGTAGATTTGCAGCCTTTCGATCCATCTTGCGACCTGACCCTCAGGACTCTTGAACTGTAATAGCCATTTTAAGGCTGCATGGTCTGTGCGAAGAACGAACTTCCTCCCGTAGAGGTATTTGTGAAAATGCTTCGTAGCAAAGCTAGTAAGATCAAAGCTAGAAGTTCTCTCCTTGTCACGCAGTAATTCTTTCTGGCTTAGAGAGCACCTTGCTGAAGTACGCAACCACCTTCTCTTGGCCGTCATGCACCTGGGAGAGTACGGCTCCTACCCCAACATTACTAGCATCTGCATCCACAATGAACGTTTCCCCGGGAGTGGGGTAAGCCAGTATCGGGGCATCGCATAGCCGTTGTTTAAGTGCCTTGAAGCTCTTCTCGCACTCAATTGTCCATTTGAATTGTTTTCCCTTTTCCGTCAACTGGTGCAGGTTCTTTGCGATCCCGGCAAAATCCTTCACGAACCGTCTGTAGTAGGTGGCTAGGCCCAGGAAGCTCCTTAGTTGGTGTTTATCCTTGGGGACTGGCCAGTTTTTCACCGCTTCGACTTTCTCTGGATCGGTTCTCACTCCTTTCGCTGAAATTATGTGCCCCAAGTACTTGACTTCCGCTCTAAACAGGGCGCACTTCTTGGGGTTGAGCTTCAGGTGGGCACTTCGAAGCCTTTGAAACACATCCCTTAGATTGTCTCGGTGTTGCGCAAACGATTTTCCTACGACGATGACATCATCCAAGTATACCAAACAGGTTTTCCATGTTAACCCTTGCAGGACACATTCCATCAATCGCTCGAAAGTCGCCGGAGCATTACACAGCCCGAATGGCATTACCGTGAATTGCCATAGCCCATTTCCTGCGGTGAAGGCGGTTTTCTCTCGGTCTTCTGGATGGATCTGTACCTGCCAGTAGCCACTCTTCAAGTCGAGAGTGGAAAACCATCGGGCTCCTGATAGTGTGTCTAGCGTGTCGTCAATCCGTGGCAGAGGGTAGCTGTCTTTCTTGGTGACGTAATTGAGCTGCCGATAGTCCACGCAGAACCGCGTGCTGCCATCTTTCTTCTTAACCAGTACAACCGGTGATGCCCACGGACTTTTGGAACTTTCAATCAGACCTTCTTTCTCCATTGCCGACACCATCTCTGCAACTTCTGTCTGCTTTGCCAATGGAAGGCGCCTAGCAGGCTGACGAATTGGTCTAGTATCACCAGTGTCTATTCGATGTTGTACCAGGTGTGTTCGGCCGTATTCTCCGTCCTGTGAGGCAAATACATCAGCGTACTCATTGATAAGATTCTCTGCCATAGTTCGCTGCTCCTGATTCAGCTCACTGGACTGGAGAATCGTCTCTCTCGTTTCCGCTGTCCAAGGTGATGGGAGAGGTTTTGGAGGACCACGTTCAGATATTGTTGCGACGGCGGTAATCGGCGTGCATTTTCCAGTCACCTCCCCTCGCCTTAGTTTGACAGTGTGTGGTCTTGCGTTCAAAACTCTCACTGGAACCATGGTGTTCTTTGGTTCGACTAACGTCTTTCCCACGATGTAGTCTTGAGAATTCTTCTCCGGGTCTGGTTCTACTATGTAGAATCGGTGGCTCCCAAGATCACCTTCCAGCTTCGTCCAAATGATTGTCTCTGAAGACGGCGGCAAAACTTCGTCTTTGCTGATGACTGTCCTGAGAGTTACGGCATTCTCGTTTCCGTACACCATCGGAATCTCCACATTTCGATACCTCAGTACTTGCATCCCGATGTCCAAGATTACTTCATTTGCTTTCATGAAGTCTATTCCGATGATGCACTCGTCGCATATGTCTGCCACCAGAAACGCATGGGAGAACGTCAGTCCTGCCAGAGTAAGCGTAAGACGAACTTCTCCAAATACCTTCGCCATTTCCCCTATTGCAGTCTTCAGGCAGTAGCTGTTGGTGTTGTGCAGCCAGGAGCTTTTGACGATATCTCTTCTTACAATGGAGGCAGTGGCACCTGTGTCGATGGTGGCTACGCACTTCTTCTTGTTGATTAGTGCCTCCACTGTCAGGCTCTTGTTATCCCGTTTGGTTTGCGAAACTTGAATGGTGGTCCTGGGGGCCTCGATTCCAGTAACCAATGCAATGTGCTTCTCTTCATGGACTTCTCTTCATCGTCCCAGCTATTGGTCATTGCGGCCGCTTCGAATTGCCTTTTATAAATTGGCCATGATGATTGACCATCGAAGATAGGAGGCTGTATCTCCTTTCTTCTCAGACCGTCGGTGGAATATTCCCGTGCTTTCTGTCTCTTCACGTTGCTGAGTTCCTTAGTAAGATTTTCGACTTGTTTTTCTATTTTTTCGAACTGAGTCTCTATTTTCCCGAACTGAGTTTCATGCTTCTCAAAGTTTTCATTGAATCTAGTTTCGACTTTTTCGAGTTGCGTCTCTACCTTCTCGATTTTCTCTTCGATCACTTCGAATTTGGATTCCAAGTTCTTGTTTTGCTCATCAAGTTTACTTTCCAGAGCATCTAGAGAATTCTTTTGTTCGTCCATTGCTTTCTTTTGTTCGTCCATTGCTTTCTTTTGTTCATCCATTGCTTTCTTTTGTTCATCCAACTTAAGTTCTAGAGAATTCCTTTGGTCGCCCATTGCTTTCTTTTGTTCGTCCATCGCTTTCTTTTGTTCATCCGTTGCTTTCTTTTGTTCATCCAGCTTAAGTTCTATAGAATTCTTTTGGTCATCGAGCTTATGACTTTGATCTTCTATTGCTTTCTTTTGTTCGTCCATGACTAACTTAAGTTGCAGGAGCAGACTTGTTATACCCGGGTCGGCTACTGTACTTGCTGGTTCCTCTTCCACGTCAAACTCTATGTCATGCGGATTTTCACCTTCCTGCGTTACTGCTTCTTCCAGACGAATCAGTAGGGCATCTTTTCCCCCAGTTGTGTCGAGATTCCGCTTACTGAGTTCTGCCTTTAGTTGAATTATAGTTAGTTTTCCCAATTTGCGACCCATTTTGCGCAACTAATTAACTCAACGCAGAATCGTTTTTTTTTTTTTTTTTTTTCTTGTGCAATTTCACACCACGGAAATAGTTATTCACAGAATAAGTTTTATCCCAGCTTCTGACACCAATGTAATATGCAGGCTACGGCTCGAGTAGATAAAACGATATTCTGTGAAATTTATTTCTTTATTTTCTAGTCTATAGAACAATTCAAGTTCACACTATACTATTCTTCGCAAATTCTTTTCTTACAAGGTCTCTTTCCTCTCAAATCACTTTATCTCCTTTCAATTACTTAATTCACAAATCCAAACTAATTACTTCTTCTTCTTAAATCTCAACTTTCAGTTTATCACAGAATTACAACTTCGCCCACTGCACACTTTTCTAATCTCCTCGCCACAATTTAAAAACTACTGTGTTCTTTATTGATCGCCATCTGTCCTTATATAGCAGAAGTTTCAGATAGCCAGAAACTTCTAGCAAATTCTTCGACCACTGGAAATAATTCCAAGATGACAATCATTTCTTCCAGTTATAATTCTCTCTTTATCCGTGGCGTTGTCAGCTATTGCGAACCTCGAATGAAAGTACAGTTTGGAATGGGCTGTAGGAGCGTAGTTATTATTCTACATTATTGTTGCATACTTTTAGACGATGTTACAATATATACTGGAAAAAAAGGCGCCATGAGCATAGTTTCCCACTATTTATGAATTCCTTCATACTGCCTCTAAAACATCTTTACTTTTATAAAGTTTTAAAAATATTTTTCTTCAGAAGCGGGTATTCATTGAATCCTGATCCGAATGCCTATAATCTTCGCAGCTCAGCTTTTAATCTTGCTGCTATTGCTCCACATAATACTCATATCTTCTTAAGTTATTATTCTTCCTCGTATATTTAATAAACTACCCATTGAACTAAGATGTCGAAATATCTTTTCGTTCATCAGTAAGGTAAAGAAGTGGCTGTTTAACTATGACCTTAATGAGATAGATGATCTATCTAAGTTAATTATCTAGTGATATATATTCACTATGAAATTAAATTCACCTCACTACAGTATTAAAATTTGAATTCAAACTTAAATTTCGTCTTTGCAATCTAACTCGATACATTCGCCACTAGTTTTACTAACTATAGAATGTATCTACTTATTCATCCTCCCATGGAAAACACTTAAAATTTACATACTATAATAACTGAAGTTTTTTTTATATTTGATTTCATCTTCATTTTCTTTTAATTATTCTGCAACTTAATTTGTTTGTTAATAGTCCTTGTTAATTTTAAGTCAATCATAATGAATAATGTATATCTCAATGTATTAAATGAATAAAAATGAATAAAAAAAAAATTCCTCTACCATGATCAACGAGAAGTGTGACGAAATCGTCTCTTCTGTGAATGAATCGGCAGTCGATAGTGGTATACACACACTGATTCCTTAATACTTCTCATCTGTTGCGATTCCTCTACCTACAGTAAAACTGTACTGCTGCTCAATGTGCTTCTATCCTACAGAGACACACACTGCTTGCCCGTTGTTCCTCAGCAACATTCTGCAGATCGGTATAGTGCCTCTCACGACTAATCGGAAACTGAGAAGAAACTTGATTGATGTTCTCAAAACAAATGTATGATGAGTTTAACAATTTATGTATATATTATTTCACTAAATTGTACAAATTTATTTTATAAAAAAAAATTACATTTCAAGAAAAAAATAAAAAGAAAAACAAAATAAACGAAAACAATTATACATATTTTTCCTCTCACTGTGTAAAACATCGGCTAAGATGAGAAAGTTGATTTCGTAACATCACGAAGATGGTAAATCTGTTAGGGAAATCGCTAAGATCATTTCGCAATTTAAAAATGAAAATCGAGTGCATAATATGAGCAGGAAAGGACAAAGAAAAAAATTCGATGATAACGATGAGAAGTTTTTACGAAAAAAAAAAATTATGAAAATCCGTTCTTATCATCGCAATCTCTAAAGAAATATATTATAGAGACAAGAAATAAGGAAGTGAGTAATGAAACAATACGTAGAGTCCTTAAAAAACATGATTTCAACGGTCGTCTGGCCCGGATAAAGCCATGTACATATAAGTGATAAAACCCAAAAGAACGCTTATAATTTTGTAAGGACAATCTTCAAAAGGATATGACGTTTTGGAGAAAGGTAAAATTACATTATTTCAGTGCTATTTGAAGTGTTACACTTAATAACACTTAAAAACATAGGTTTTGTTCATAGACGAAAGCAAATTCAATCTTTAAGGCTCAGATGGGAAAATGTATGTCATGGTTTGGGGATGTATGACGAGTTTTGGTGTGGGAACCTACATTTTATTAAAGGCAAAATGGACCAGATGGGTTACATCATTGTTTTGAAGCAAAATTTGAAGGGAAGTGTCGAGAAACTGGGAATAGCTTGCAGTGTCCGATTAGTCGTGAGAGGCACTGTACATTCAACCGCAGTTCACATTTTTTTTCTTTCACATTTATTCATATTCTCAACGTGTTGACACTAGTGCCAAGAATTTAATTTTTCGTCATTCTTTTATGTAGATCTATTATCGTTAATCTTTTTCGTGTTTCTGCCATTTGCAACTAATTTCTTTTGTTTTTTTTTAAATAAATAAATAGGTTCGAGGGTGGGTCAATAAGTCCCTGAAAATTAACACAAATTGTGTCGTCACGTTACATATATTTTTTTTTTATTTTTATTTATTTTTTGCGAGAAAAAACTATCACGCAAACCAAACAAAAGCTTGACAAATATTATGGGGATTGGAACCATTCACTCACTGTTTACTCAATTTCGGTGCGGTCGTTCAAGCACAAGTGACGCCGAACGTTCTGGTCGCCAAATTGAGGTCACCACACCAGAAATGGTCGACAAAATCCATGGTTTGATAATGGACGATCGGCGAGTGAAAGTGCACGAGCTTGAAGAGGTCACAGGCTTATCACATGGCTAGTAGTGATTTCGATTTTACATAAATATTTGGACATGAAAAAGCTTTCCGCAAGATGGATGCCGCGTTTGCTCACAATCGACAACAAACGCATTCGTTTGACAACTTCAAAGGTGTGTTTGGCGATGTTCCAGAAAAATTCGGCAGAGTTTTTGCGCCGTTTCGTAACCGTGGATGAAACCTGGATTCACCACAACACACCAGAAACCAAGGAACAGTCAAAACAATGGACTTCTCCTGGTGAATCGAAGCCGAAGAAGGCCAAGGCGACTCTGTCAGCAAACAAGGTCATGGCGACAGTTTTTTAGGATGCGCGCCGTGTTATTCACATCGATTACCTTAAAAAGGGTAAACGATCACAGGAGCTGCTGGATCGATTCCAAGCCGATTTGAAGCAAAAACGGCCGCATTTGGCGAAGAAAAAAGTTATTTTTCACTAGGACAACGCACCGGCGCACAAGTCCTCAGTCGCAATGGCAAATTGCATGAGTTAGGCTACGAACTCCTCCCTCATTCAGCATATTCCCCAGATTTAGCCCCTGTGACTATTTCTTGTTTCCAAACATGAAGAAATGGCTCGGAGGTAAGAGATTTGGGTCGAATGAAGAGGTCATCGCTGAAACAAACGCTTATTTTGGGGGGCTCGAGAATTCGTATTATTTGGGGGGCATCAACAAATTGGAGAAACGTTGGATGAAGTGTATAGAGCTAAAAGGAGACTATGTTGAAAAATAAAATGTTTTTATACCGAAAAGAGTATTCCTTATTTCATTTTTCAGGGACTTATTGACCCATCCTCGTATTCCTCATTTTATTATATTTCTTTTTTTTTGACCCCTGCTATGTACAAGAATTATGTTCGGCGACACAGTCTACTATTTTTTTTTTCTTTATTCAATGTCCACAAACAACAACCCTTAAGCCCAATAGTGGTATATCCCATCGAGCATATGCAATGAACACTCAGCAACGAGTGCAACTGAACACTAAAGGGAACAAAACAATTAAAGGTTGACTGCGTTAAATCGCTGCTAGTCTTGACTGCTCTTTTCCTTAATTGCTCACTTAGATCGCTGCTCACTGAAAATCACACTTTAACCCATCTTTAATCGAATTTCGAATTCAAAACTGTAATCAAAGTCATGTACATATATGGATGGGTTTAAATTTGTTATTCATTTACTTGTAAATTTGAAAACAGAATTATAGTAACTGGATAGTAACTGTAGCAATCTTCTGTAATGGCAAAACATTATCGCATTTTAAGAGCTTTTCCAGGTTTCAAAAATAATTTGCTCGTCAAATTATAGTAATCTTCTTGTTGTAAAGTGATTTTCAAATTGTTCTTATTTAACTAAGGATTTAAAAATATTTGTATGTGTTTTTTCAACCAAACTATGGTTGTTGGCTTAATCTAAGTAATTAAGTGCTGCAACTTTTAAATGTCCAAAAAAGTGCTATACTTTATCACTGCTGGAATATTGTATGCTTACCGCTTCTTTACCGATATTTTCAACATAATTGTTTGGGAAAAAATACATAACATCGCTTTCCGAGCGAAAACGTTGTATGTGCTATTTCGCACGGGAATACGTGCACATCTTAAGATAAAAGTTGAGTAAAGGATATTGAAGCTTACCGCTCTTCTTCATAAATAAAGGGTGGTCAAATTTTAAGGGCCGATGTTGAATGTGAACCACACCTAAACGTCAAATTTTTTTCTGCATTTCATTTGACATTTCTTAATTTCAGACTAACTCAATTTGAACAATGGAAAGATACACAATCGAGCAACGCGTTAAAGTTATTCAGGCTTATTATGAAAATGGGCGTTCAAATCAAAATGCATATCGTGCATTTCGTGATTCTTTCGGTCAATTTAATCCTCCAAATGTGCGTACAATCGGAAAAATCGTGCAAAAATTTGTGCAAACCGGGTCTGTAGGAGATGTGAAAACACCAGTGCATGCTCGTACAGCTCGTACTGCAGAAAATATTGCTGCTGTTCGCGATAGTGTGGCTGAAGAGCGGTCCACCTCAACTCGTCGTCGTGCCCAACAATTGCACCTCTCACGCACGTCGTTGATGAACATTATGCATAAAGACTTGCATTTACGCGCTTACAAGGTGCAATTGACTCAAGAACTAAAGCCTCTTGACCATTTCAAGCGTCATCAATGGTCACAATGGTGGCAAGAAATGGCAATAGTGGATGATCAATTTTCGAAGAAAATCATCTTCAGTGATGAGGCACATTTTCACCTCAGTGGATTCGGCAATAAGCAGAATTGCCGCATTTGGGCGAATGATAATCCAAGAGTGATTGTCGAAAAACCAATGCACCCACAAAGAGTGACTGTTTGGTGCGGTTTATGGGCTGGCGGCATCATCGGGCCGTATTTTTTCCAAAATGAGGCCGGTCAGGCAGTTACTGTGAATGGTGTTCGCTATCGTGAGATGATAACGAACTTTTTATGGCCCGAATTGGAAGATATGGATGTGGACGATATGTGGTTTCAACAGGATGGTGCCACTTGCCACACAGCTAACGAAACAATGGCTCTTTTGCGCCGTGTTATCTCACGTGGTGGCGATGTCAATTGGCCGCCAAGATCATGTGATTTGACACCGTTGGACTTCTTTCTTTGGGGTTATTTGAAAGAAAAGGTGTACGTCGATAAGCCAGCAACAATTCAAGAGCTAAAGGATGAGATAATTCGGCACATTAACGGCATAGAACCTCAATTATGCCTCAGCGTCATTGAAAATTTGGACCATCGGATGGAGGTGTGCCGCCGAGGTCGCGGCGGCCATTTGGCCGATATTTTGTTCCATACATAATTGAACCATACCAATATTATTATAATAAAAAGAAATGACAGTAATTTCCTAAATAATTTGTGTTTTATTCAAAATTAACATCGGCCCTTAAAACTTAACCACCCTTTACTTCCACCATAATTATTTGGGAAAACATACAAAACATCACTATTTCGCATGGGAATGCCTGCATGTCTAAAGAAAAGAGTTGAGTAAAGGATATAGCGTGCGCTCAGTTACGGGCGACTTATGTGTAGGTCAATTATTTCCCGCGCGATTTATATTTTAATACCACACACCACACGTGCGACCGATATCGCACCCGTTCGTTACCACAATATGGTGCGTGCGGCGATGGATAAATATTCAAATATATGAAGCTCCAAAATATACCCGGATCTTAACCCAACTACATTTACCATACACAAGTTAAAGCAAACCAATTTTGATCTAAATTCACTTCCCGCTTATCTTCCATTGTATGCCTTTATGTATATCGTTCAGTAGTTTGTAAATTAAACGTGTGCCAAAGAACATTTTTCTACATTTTCAAACTTCACACATCAAAACCGACGTTGCCTTTTAAGAGAGCAGAGCCTACACCAGATTCATGTGCTCTTTCAAACGGTTTTGCCGAATAGAGTAGGACAGTGTCGTTGGAGATTGGAACTCAACTTTAACGATTTTATTCCATTGACTCTCAAGATTTCCAACAAATACCACATGAATTCATTTTCAAGTTGAATGAATCGGAGTTTTGTGGACCTTCTTTGCGTTACGTTACGTTTCTGGGCTAGTATTATCTTAATAGTCCGTATAAGGACTTGAAAATATAGTCACGAAGGACTATCACGATTGAGCCAGTGATTGACAAAAAATATTTATTGACAACCAGCCATTTTTACCCCCAAGACTGATTGAATTGCATTAGCTTCATTCTAGTTCTTCCACTTCTTAGCATATTGAATCCTCTTATTAGCGTCACCCACAGAGTGGTTAATCATGAAACTTATTAGATATCATACCTTATTTCATAAAAAAAAACAGGAATATTCATAATTGTTTAATAGCAGCCTATGAACCGCGATCAGGAATCGAATAAAAAATATAAATTCATTTATTTAACTGTATATTCTGTGATTTCATTAGCCTCCTGGATGAGTCGCATTACATCTCTAAGTAATTCTGGTGTGCTGGCTGCTGTCAAATTGGGTTTCATTATATTAAATTCAGAACCGTCACTGTTTATAATGATTCCACCAGCTTCACGTAGAATAAGAGCTCCAGCCGCAATATCCCATGCTTTTAAGTCTTCAACATGGTATGTGTCTATTGTGCCCTTTGCGATGTAGCATAGCGTTAAAGCAGCGCTACCAAAACATCGCGTTCTGTAAAATTAAGACAATTTTTAATACTTGTTATTTTTTACAGTTCATTAGGGAACTTACCCCGTGGCGTTAGCCGCTAACTTTGATAATCTCTTAACATTTTTATCTCGTACACTCTTAACGTGTATTAATGAAATTTCATATGCGATAACAGAATCATTTATCTGAAAAGAATGATGGAACACCGTTGGTTTGGGTTTAACAATCTGTTAATAAATAAATATAGACCCTAATTAACGCTGGCTTAATTCTATGTTAGAACGAACATTTTGAAATTTCATACATACTGTGTATTGCTGTTGACATCTACATACTATGTATGAGTTTTTTTTGTATCTATAGTATAAATTGTATGTAGGTACATTTACAAACTACGCAACAAAAATAAACCGCCACACGTCGCAGTTTTATGAAATAAATAAATAAATAAATAAATAGCAACAGTGTGGTATGTACATAATTGCTTTTCAGTCTTCTTGTTTAATATGTAAGCGATTATATAGCCCACTTGAAGAAAATATCGTGTACCATAATTCAAAAAATATTGCCCAAATAGTAATTCAACGAGTGCCTGCCTATTCGACACAATTTATTTCGCAAATATTACTTCGCATTTATCAAAACAAATTCTGTTTGTTTTGCAATAGTTGTTTCGCAAATTTTCATTTAGTCTGTGGTGTATACCACTTATTTATTTAATCACTTATCTATTTAATCTTTAATTGTACTGTTTAATTACTTGTATACTGGACCACGGTTATTCGTTGCGCACGCCTCGAAGGTTAAACGGAGAAGAAAGTTCTATATATATATTGCTGACATTTGTTCTCCGGTTCGTTCCTGTCCTGTCATTGTCATTGTCATTGTCATACGAGGGGCGTTTCTGGTGTGTAGAAAATTGGTTTGTTAGCGCGCTGTGTTCATTATGTGCATCGCCACATTACTCCCCTCCTAATAGAAACGTTGCGGCTTACGGACGATTCTTCCTGACCTTGTTACTGTAGGCTTCGAGATCTCCGTTGCTGCTTAATTTTTTTGGTTCGCCGTACTGGGTTGCAAAGGTTCTATTTTGCTGGTTGACTCGTGTCCGACGTTTGCTGAATCGTTCTCCTCGCCTTTGAATAAGAAAGCGGGCTTTAGGCGATCAATTGATATCTTACGCGGTTTACCCTTTATTAAGATACTGAAATACTTTTTTTTTCGCTTTATCACTTCGAATGGTCCTCGGTACGGTGGAGTGAGTGATGGTCTTAGCGCGTCGTTGCGGACAAAAACATGTGTCGTATTGTTTAAGTCCTTGTGGATGAATACATGGTCATCACCGTGCTTCGATGTGGCCGTAGGTCTTAGCATCTCCATTTTGCATTTTAATTTCTTGAGGAAGTCGGAATGGTTAACGTCTTCATGTGATTCGGTAAAAAATTCGCCTGGCAGTCGTAAGGGCGTCCCGTATACCAGTTCTGAAGCAGAAGCCTTTATGTCGGGCTTAAACGCCGTTCGTATTCCCAACAAAACAAAAGGCAGAACGTCGCTCCATTCGAGAGTGTCATGGCACATCAAGGCCGTCTTCAGGGTTCGGTGCATCCGCTTGACTATTCCGTTTGCCTGTGGGTGGTAAGGCGTTGTCTTAAGATGCTTCGTCCTCAGGAGTTTGGTCAGTTGCTGGAAGACTGCGGACTCGAACTGTCTTCCTAGATCCGTGGTAATTTTCGTCGGCACACCATATCGCGAAATCCATCCTGTCACGAGATTCTGTGCTATTGTTTCGGCTGTGATGTCGTACATCGGGATAACTTCTGGCCAGCGAGTAAATCTGTCGATTATTGTGAGACAGTATCGAAAACCTTTAGATGGCGCCAAAGGTCCAATTATATCTACGTTGATATCGGAGAATCTCTCCTCGGGAAGTTCGTACACACCCAAAGGACCTTTCGTATGTCGCTGCACTTTAGCAATTTGACAGTGCTGACACTGCTTGACGAACGTTGAACAGTCTTTCCTAATGCCGTACCAAACATACCTGTCGCTTACTAACTTGATTGTTGATCGTGTACCCGGGTGTGACAGACTATGGAAATTCGATATTACGAGCCTCCTACAGCTCTTTGGAATGTATGGTCGGATTGCTCCGTTCGAAATATCGCTATAAATAAGATTGTTCGAGTTAGGTATTTTGAAATGGGATAACTGTAATGATGTTTTCGAATCGGGTTCGGTCAGTATTCGTTGTAACTCCTCGTCGGATTGTTGCTCGTTGGCTATTTGGTCGTAGTCGATGTTTTTGGATTCGGCGCTTATCTCGTTAACTCGTGACAAAAAATCGGCTACCTTATTTTCCTCCCCTGGAATATGTCGAATATCGCTAGTGAATTGGCTAATTAGATTCAAATGTCGCATTTGGCGCGGGGAAGCTTTGTTAATATCCTGTTTAAAGGCGAATAGCAGCGGTTTGTGGTCGGTGTAAATAGAAAGCTTACGTCCTTCCAGCATGTAGTTGAAGTACTTTACACCGTTATACATCGCTAAGAGTTCGCGATCGTACGTGCTGTATTTTGTTTGCGCCTCGGTCAGTTTCTTAGAGTAAAAACCTAAGGGTCTGGTATCGTTATCTATTGTTTGATTGAGGACCGCTCCTATTGCCGTATCCGATGCGTCTATAACCAATGACAGCACTGCATTTTTAGCTGGATGGGCTAGCAATGTTACATGTGCTAACTCCAGTTTGCATTGTTGAAAAGCGCGCGAAGCCTCTTCGGTCCATTCTATTTCCGTCCGGTCGTTCTTTTTGTTTCCGGGTATCAGTGCCTGTAGATGCCTTTGATTTTTAACCGCGCCTGGTATAAAACGGCTGTAAAAATTGATTACGCCCAAAAATCTTTTTAAATCTTTTGCCATTTTTGGCTTCGGAAAATTAATAACCATTTGAATTTTCTCATCGAGTGGTTTAATTCCCTCTTTCGTTACCGTATGCCCCAAAAACTTGACTTGCTCCTTGCCGAACACGCATTTCGATACGTTAATGCGCAAGTTGTTTCGTTGGAGACAATCGAAAACCATTCGTAGGTGCGCTTTATGCTCTTCTCTATTGCGAGATGCGATACAGATGTCGTCTATATATGGAAAAGCGAAATCCAAATCTTTTAAAACTTGGTTAATGTGCCTCTGGAATGTCTGCGCGGCGTTGCGCAATCCGAAGGTCATGTACTGGAATTCATAAAGTCCAAATGGGGTCGTAATTGCCGTCTTCGAGATGTCTTCCGGCTGAACAGGGATCTGGTGGTACGCTTTTTGTAAATCCAGAGTTGAAAAGATTGACTTGCCGTGCAGAATGTTGGAGAAATCCTGAATGTAAGGAACTGGATATCGGTCTGGATCAGTTATTGCATTAATACTTCGGTAGTCGCCGCAAGGTCTCCACTCTCCATTTGACTTTTTCACCATGTGCAATGGACTTGCCCAATTACTATTCGATGGGCGGCAAATTCCTTGTTCAACCAAACTTTTAAATTCAGCCCGTGCTGCGTCTAACTTCTCCGGCGGTAATCTTCTCGGTCGTGAAAAAATGGGGAGTCCCTTCGTTAAAATTTGGTGTGTAATCGTGGCGTTCGTTGGTTCCGCTATTCTGCTTGCAGGAGAAGTAATGATCTTATACTCGTTCAAAATTACAGCAAACTCATCTTTCGTGTCGATCATTGTAATACTCGTTTTTGTATACTCGTGGCTTTCGTTCGTTACGCTATTTTTTAACTCGTTGTGGATTAATTTTCGGCGCTTACTGTCTATCGTCAACTCGTAGTGAGCTAAAAAATCGAGGCCTATAATCGGACTTTTAACATCGGCGACTATGAATTCCCACGTGAAATATTTATCTTTTTCCAGCTGCAACCTCTTTCGTCGCTTTCCGTATGTTCGGATAATAGTACCATTCGCAGCGTACAGTTTTAAATCTTCTGGGTTTTTCGTCTTATCTTCAACTGAAGGTGGGATGACTGAAATATCGGCTCCAGTGTCGAGCAGGAAATCTGTAAAGGTTGATGAATCGGTGACATAAATCCTATCTATACAAACGTTAGCCGATTCTTCTAACGTTTGCTCTTCTAGTTTCCCCTTGGCTGGTTCTCAAACCGGCAAGGAGGGCGGCATTTGGTAGCGTTTTTACCGTGTTGCAGGTGATACCAACACGTGTTGGTTGCGTCGCTTCGTAGCGCATTCTCGCTTGTCTCTCCCCTCTGTGTGCTTGTATGTCGCTCCCTTGTTCGACTTCGTCATTGCATAGTTTCTCTAGCCTCACTATTCGAGCTATCATATCGTCCATTTTTGCTTCCAATGACGAACGTTCGTCCTTAAATCTGATCTGTCTGGCCGGCTCAGCTGTTCGAGTTTCTGCTATCTGGGTGAATTCTCCTACCTCCATAATTTTGTCCGCTAGCACCGCTAATTCGCTCAACTCGTTGTACCTGCTTGTACCTGTGTGGGTAGCCTCTTTAACCATAAGGATTTCAAAAAATTATCGTTGATCTTGCCTGCGGCTAAGTTCTTCAGCTCCATATACAGTTGGGATGGACGTCTCGTTCCTAGCTCTACTTCAGACAACAATTTCTTTATCTTCGTTTGTTCTGTGTCTGTGAAAACAGAGAGTATTCTTCTCTTCAAATTATCGTATTTGTTAAGAGCCGGGGGGTCTAGGACCGCATCTGAAACCTGCGTGAGTATGCGGCCTTCCATATTGCCTACCACGATGCTGAATTTTGCTCGATCTGATGTCACTTTGTGTGTGACGAATTGTGCCTCCACCTGTGCAAACCATATTTGCGGAGATTCGGACCAAAACGGGGGAATCTTCATCGATATTCCCGTTATATTATTTTCCCGTAAATCGTGTCCGTGCCCCGCTTCAGTTCCTTTAGCTGTGCCTGACCCGGCGCTTCCACAATCTGACCCACGTGTTGTGTCTTTTCCACGTGTGGCCTTACTCTTATCTTCGCTGTAGTCTTCGTCTGTATTTGTCATAGTCGTTGAGTCTGTACTACTATGTTTATATAATGATATGTCGTTTTACTTTAACCCGAGAATTGTATATATTTATTTTAGAAAAAATAATCTACTTATCTTATGCGGTTAATTACGTATATAAAAAATTAATTTGTGGAGAACAGATGTATACAATATATATAAAGAAAACTAATATCTACGTGCGTTCTTCAGCGGCTGCTCGATGTCGTTTCTTGGCGATTCGTTCAAAAAAATCCGACGCCGCCGTCACAGTAGACATGTGCTCGGGTAGTGCTTCTACCCTAACCTCGTTCTTGCTGATCGCCTTTTTGTTTGTATGTGTTATATGTATGCCGTGTGCTCCTTGCACAAGATGGCGTCCGTATGGCGAGAAAAAATATATTTGCTTGTTGCAAATACGCCTTTCCTAAGCTTTTTTTTTTTTTTTGGATTGCGCCAGGGATGTGTAATCTTCATAGATACTAGTAGCCCGAGTGCTACTAGCATGCACGATTCGCAAACCTGAGTACTCGATGCCAGGAATACGCCTACGTACTAAACACACACCCTACACACTTCAACCACTCTCCCCGCGGGACTGCCGTTAGGTATTACTTCGCGGGGCTGGTTAGCAATTCATGCTATGCTTCTTGTATTGCTGCTTCTGATGCTTCTGTTGCTTCTGCTGCTCTTCTTAGCTTTTCTATTCTCCGCAGCTCTTTTTGTAGAGTTGTTACGAAAGAACATATTGCCATCCAATTTTCTTCCAACCGTAACATATGGTCGAGGAGTAATGACGGACTTGGCAGAGTAATTCTCCATGCCGTGAAACGTGTGCAGTAAAACACTGCGTGCTCCGTATCCTCATCTTCACCTGGGCATTCCGGGCAGGATGGTGAGTTGTCGTGTCCGAATCGGTGTAGATATTTGCGGTAGCCACCGTGGCCAGACAGGAACTGCGTTAGATGGTAGTTGCAGTCTCCATGCTTTCGACTTATCCAATCTTGGATTGTCGGTAGAAGTTTGTATGTCCATCTGCCTTTTGTTGTATTAGCCCAACGAGCTTGCCACATAGCTGCTGACGCTGCCCTTTCTTCAATTTTTATCACCTTGATACCAGTGGCGTCGTGATGACTCAATGCTCTTCTGTTATATATCCTCAGCATTTCATCTGCGAGAATATCGATGGGGACCATTCCAGCTATGACAAATGCAGCTTCGTCAGAGATGGTTCGAAAGCCGCTGATTGTCCGTAGCGCACAGAGTCTGTATGATGACGATAGTTTCCTTTTGGTCTCCTTCGTCCTCAGTGCCTCCGCCCAGACTGGGGCGGCATATAACAGAACTGAGGTGATAACTCTAGAGAGTAGAATCCTTCTAGCGTATCCAGGTCCACCGATGTTAGGCATGATACGCGAGAGAGCTCCCTGCATTTGCGATGCTTTTTTGGTAACAAAATCAACATGCGTTTTAAACCGTAGCCTGTTGTCCAGCATTACTCCAAGGTATTTAATTGCCTCTTTCGACCTGATGGTTTGGTTACCAACCTGAAAGTTGGCAAATTCGACAGTTTTCCGGCTGGTTATAAGAACAGCTTCTGTTTTATGGTCAGCTAGTTCTAGTCCGGCGGATACTAGCCAATCTTTTATCCGGGCAATTGCTTCATTTGTAGCTGATTCTACTGCACGGATCTGTTTAGCTACTGTCACGACTGCAATGTCATCGGCGAATCCAATTATCGTTACTCCCCCAGGTAACGCTAATCGTAGTACTCCGTCGTACATGATGTTCCACAATAGTGGCCCTAAAACCGATCCCTGTGGAACTCCCGCAGTTACGTTGTAGTATTTTACGCCTTCATCGGTATTGTACCTCAGCTTTCTGTTGTTGAAGTAGTTCGTCACTATCCGTAGCAGGTAATATGGCGTATCCATCCTGGCAAGTGACCTTCTAATAAACGACCAGTTCGCAGAGTTAAATGCGTTTTTAATGTCCAGCATTACTACTGCACAATACTCCTTTGTGCCGTAGAGCCATCTTTCTCCTTCGATGGCATTTTTGGCGATATCGACTACCGCTCTTATGGCATCAACAGTAGATCGTGCTCTTCTGAAGCCAAATTGGTGATCTGAGAGGGCTCCTTTCTCTTCTACTACTGCGAGTAATCTATTATAGATTATCTTCTCGAGGATCTTTCCCATGGTGTCTAATAGGCATATTGGGCGATAGGATGATGGTTCTCCTGGGGGCTTCTTTCCTTTTGGCAGTAGGACCAAATGCTGCGTTTTCCATTTTTCGGGAAAGGTTCCTTCTTCAAGGCACTGCTTCATTGTAGTTATGAAGAGGTCTGGTCTTTTTGTTACAGCTGCCTTTACTGCCTTGTTCGGGATGCCGTCGGGTCCCGGAGCCTTGTTGTCACCTATCTTGCTGCATGCCCTTAGCAGTTCCTCGTGAGTAATTAAAGGAATATCTTCTGGATTGACTTCTCGTATAATATTGCACATAGCAGCAGGACTTTGAGGGAAGAGGTACTCTACTATGGATCTCAGCATTATCGGACATGTTATTTGAGGAGTCCTATAGCCCTTTAATTTTGTCATCACCATTCTGTATGCCGAGCCCCATGGGTTGATGTCGGCTTCTTGACAGAGACGTTTAAAGCATGCAGTTTTGCTTTCCTTAATGGCTCTATTTAAGCTACGTCTCGCCAGTCTAAGGGTGTCCAGGCATTGTTGGAAATCCGCCCTCCTTCTTGATCGTTGGACTTTACGCCGGGCTTGCAGACATTTTGCCCGGAGTTCGAATATTTCCTCGTTCCACCAGTAACACGGTGATGTGTTCCTGGTGTTTGCTCTCCTAGGCATTGATGCGTCGCACGCTGTGGTGATGGTGCCTGTGAGGTGGTGAGCGAGGGTCTCCGCTGTTCCGCTTGGAGCTTGATCACCGTTCAACATCTCTTCGAATGCATCCTTATCGAAAGATCTGTCATTCCATTTTGGGCCAGTAAGTTTTGGGAGCTGGACTGGTTTTTTCCCTTTTATTTCCAGTATTATCACCTGATGGTCGCTGTGTGAATATTCCTCACTGACCCTCCACTTTATGGTTTTCAGGATGGAGTTGCTCGCAAAGGTGATGTCAATAATGGACCCTACTCCAGCCTTCCGGTAAGTATTTGTCCGGCCCTTATTAGCAATGCCTATCGCTAGGGGAGCGAATGTCTCCAATAAGACCTGTCCTCTGGTGTTGGTGAGCCTGCTGCCCCATTCTGTTGCCCACGCGTTGAAGTCTCCTCCTATAACCACTGGGGCTCTCTGGAGCGCATCCGTGGTTAGATTATCCAGCATTAGTTGGTACTCGCTGGCCGTCAAACTGGGTCGGGCATAGCAGCTATAAAAATGGATCCCATTTATTTTCGCCCGCACGAAGCCGACTGTTTGGTCGTTTGTTTCTTGAAAGGCATAGCGTCCACACATCCATATCGCCGCCTGTTTTGCCTTATCGCAGATCCAATTGTTGTTCTCTTCGGGACATTTATATGGTTCACTGATCATAATAACGTCAGCGCTTTCGTCCTTGGCCGTTTGTGCTAGGATGTCCTGTGCTATTCTACAGTGATTAAGATTTATCTGTAGAATCTTCATGGTATTTTGCTTGTAATAGCTCTCCGAAATACTGGGCATTTGCTACTGCCGGCTACATGCTGCGCGGCGTCCGGGTGGTCTTTCTTGCAGAACATGCAGGATGGATCCTTGTTGCAATTCTTCGCTATGTGGCCTTCTCCTCCACATCTCCTACATAGCTTGGAGCGGTCTTCCTCGCTTTTGCATTGCCAGGCAAGATGACCAAACTCTAAACATTTGAAGCACTTTTTAAGGAGGGTTCGTTCGCGCATGCGACAGTTAACCCAGCCGATTTTAATCCTTCCTGCTTCTAACAGCTTTCTTACGTCTACTGCGGGAAAGCTGATCGTTGCTGTTTGTGTTCCTCCGTACGCCCTCCGCAGGGACAAAATATCTGCCGGTGAAACTTTCACTCCAAACTGGGCTTCGATTGCATTGATTACGTCATCTATAGTCGTGACCTCATCGATGTCTTTGATCTCAAGGGTAGTGCGATGCGTAATCGAACTTACATTCGCTTGCTCTGCTAGAGCTTCACTAATGACGCCTTTAAATTCCTTTGTCTTATTTCCCGTCTCCTTGAATTGTATAAGGAGGTCTCCCTTCTGTGTCCTCCTGATTTTAGTTACCGCCTTTCCCACTGTTTCCAGTTTGGGGTCTGCCTTCACCTTGCGTAGTATCTCCGCGTATGAGAGGGACCCCGTCGCTTTAATGACGATAGCGTCAGGTCTAGGTCTTTTGACCTCTTGTTGCTTCTTTTTGGCGATCTTCTTTTTGGTGGTATTTACCCATTCTTCTTCTCCTGCCGCTTGCTTCTTGTTTGTGGCTGTAGCTTTTTTCTTAGGTCTGACCACTGGGGTCTCTACGCCGGTGGTCTCATCCTTCTCCTTGGTGTTTATCAATGCAGTTTGTTTTTGTTTACGCTTTGGCTCCGAGCGCTTTTTGCCTGCAACATCGTTTGATGTATTTTTCTGCGTCTGTTTTGGCTTCGGTGGTTCGTTGTCTGCCGCGCCACTCGGTGGCTGTTGCTGTTTTCGTTTTGGCTCCGGGGGTTCGTCGTCTGCAACTTGCCTTCTCTTGGGTTCAGATGTTGTTTTTAGCCATGGCGAAGTTTGCGACGAGTTGTTCCGGCGAATCACTTGCTTTGCTTCCTCATCGTGTAGCTGAATCGCCGAGAGCTCATAGAGAGCTCTGATGTTTTCAATAGCATCTCGCATCGCTTGGTGGATTGAACGCCTTTTGCCATCTTCCAGCATTTCTACCAGACCTCTAATTTGCTCACCTAACTTGTGGAAATCAGTTTTATGGGTTGGTGGTTCGACCGTCACCTTTCGTATTGCGGGTGACTCGCGTCGTTCCGCACTTCTTTGTGATGCTGCTACTTGGTCAATTGGTGACCTCAGCATCCTTGATCCCCTCTGGAAGGGGTTCTCCTCATTCTCCTCTACTTCAATTTCTCCGGTGTTTTTGTTTGTTTTTGTTGTAATCATTTCTAGTGGATCCCCACTCAAAGCCGCTATCTATGTTCGAATGTGTAGTCACCTAAGGATCCCATGGTTGTCTTTGCAAGCAGTGAGGCCATGCGAGGGTTGACACAAGCCCTTATGGGGTTTTGTGCCAGAGCCGGATCGGTGCTAACCAGGAATGTTACATCTGAACCTACACCACCAACTTAATGGTGACGAAACATTGAACGTACTTTTAGGCCTGCCAAGGTTTTAACGGGATGGAGGCGCTTGTAGCATTAGCCTGAAAGCCATTTCTGCAAGATTTCACTCTTGCTTACTCAGGTAACAGAATACTACAAACGTCAGCCCTCATAGCTGTCATTCCAATTCGTTTTCCAGTATGCCATAATTAAGACCTTACTGGGCTCAGTCTTAATGTTTTAGGGTAGTGGTTATGGTTATTTATATATATATATATATACCTATGTATATACATATATATATGTATGTATATATGCAGCATCCCTTTCGGGCAAAGAAGCTGCGCATTTTACGATGTGGCGGGTTTGTCCGGATCTCGCCATTTTCTCCTTTCTGTATCCCTCGTAGCCACCTTGAGGTGGAAAGCACATATATGGAAGACGGTGCTTACTCGTCTTGTCGCAGAGAGTTCATAGGGGTTCCTTTAACCTTTTCAGCCAAGCCCTCCTTCTCTGCCGCTCTTGGTCGGGGACTGCTTATTGGGTATTCGCAGTTAGCCTCCATTTCTGCAGGCCGTTAACTATCCGCCACCTGTGACCCCCACAGTCGCCTGAGCTTAGCATCACCAGCCCGCCCGGCTTGGTGTCTGTGACGCCTTTCCTAAGCTGTGCGTTTATTATTGTGTTTTTTTTATGCGGGGTCACCATTTGTGGTGTATACCACTTATTTATTTAATCACTTATCTATTTAATCTTTAATTGTACTGTTTAATTACTTGTATACTGGACCACGGTTATTCGTTGCGCACGCCTCGAAGGTTAAACGGAGAAGAAAGTTCTATATATATATTGCTGACATTTGTTCTCCGGTTCGTTCCTGTCCTGTCATTGTCATTGTCATTGTCATACGAGGGGCGTTCCTGGTGTGTAGAAAATTGGTTTGTTAGCGCGCTGTGTTCATTATGTGCATCGCCACAAGTCTTTCATTTATCTCGCGACGCAATCATTCCATTACCAGTACTTGAGAACACTGCTATTGGTACTTGAAAATGACAAGTATCGGTATTTTTCAAGTACATGGACACAAGTACCAAGCCCACTTACTTAAGTATTTGAAGTACCAGCACCAGTATTTTCAATTTCAACCACATTTCAAGTACTTTTCAAATACTTTCAAGTACGAGTGTATTTTGAAGAATTTATTTATCAATGTAAATTCCTAAATATATTTATTTAATGAGTAATGGGTCGTGACGACTTGTAAAGTATTGGTACTTGTCTTTTTCCAAGTATCAGTGCCAGTACCTAATACTTGTACTTGAAAAGACCCTAGTTTTCAAATACTTAAGTACTTTACAGCTCTAGTTTGAACTAATATGTTCTTTTTGGACATAGCTTTGCAACAGACTATCAGAAAAAAATATTTTTTTCTTTTGATAGGTCACAGGATGAGGAAAAATATATTTTACATTATTAACCTAAACTTGCCCAAAAAATAATTTGCTTATTTTTTCCTGATTATGTTATATTTGTCTCTTATGGTTCAATAGTTACTTGCATGTAACTGTCAATGTTCTATACGTTTTATTTCTGCTAGAATTTTGTTATTCCTTTTTTTTTTTTTTTTTTTTTTTTTTTTTTTTTTTTATATTTTCATTTACTTTTACAAAAATTGCACTTTAAGATTAGTAGAATGGATTGTTTGATTTCAAACTTGGATTTAGTTAATCTATGTATACAAACAGATGAGTCTTCCTGGAATCCCATATTACCACGATCTAATATTTTTAATATTAGATATACATATGTGTATATGAACACGGTTCCTTGTTCAATAGAGCTTGCTTATTGTGATTACTGTTGAATTAATGAGTCGGAACTATTTCAAGATACACTTCGCAGTCCGTGGAATTTCTATGGACAGACATTCACAGTTGATGACAAGGTTAATACGTGTTCCAACACATAATTCAGTCATTTTTTGAACCAATTAAATCTAGAAGAGTTAAGAATGCTACAGTTCCATGGTTTTCAGAGTATATGAAGAAGTGCATTGCTGAAAGAGACAAATCGTATTTTCGATAGCGTCGCAATCGCAGCTACTGACGAAATTACACCTCTCTGAGAAACAGAGTGACTGCTGAAATAAGCCAAAATGGCTTACTACTCTTTAAAGCTTGACTCTAAACAGCCTGCCTCTATTTTTTGGAAGAATCTCCGAACTTTGAGAGTGCTTGACAGGCTGTCATTGGGATGTTACTTAGATCCCAATCTCTTAAGTAATCATTTCCTCAACGTTGGTTCCAGCAGAAATGATTATAGAAATAGCGCACCGACGTTCCTTGAAAATGACACTTATGCATCAAACTGTCTACATTTTCAATGTGTGTCTGAGTGGGAAGTCCTAAAGGGTGTGACTAATGTCAAGTCGAATGCGGTAGGACTTGATGAGGTGTCTTTAAAGTTTGTAAAACTTGTTTTACCGCACATATACTATACTCTAACAAACATCAGAGAGTAAAACTGTCATGAGAAGCTTCTCTCAATCCAAAAAATTGACCTTCGGAAACGGCATAAAACTGTAGGTCCCAGCCATTAGCGAGGCGCACAGCACGAGTGGCTGCGAGAAGTTAGGCCAGGCCCTGCATTTGGCTATTAACGCCAACATATTATTATTATTATTATTTTACTATAATCTGATACATAATGTTAATTTCTGCATTGTGTTCGGTGTTTCCTAGTGCCTGGAAATATTCTAAATTTCTCTCTGTGCCTAAAAACTCCTCAAGAAGTAACCCGGAAGATTTCAGGCCTATAAGCATGTTTTCATGTCGGTCAAAAGTTTTGGAAATGTTAATAATAAGTTACCAAATCAATGATTATTTAATTAATCTTAGTTATATGCTAATTTCATGTCAATCCGGTTTTGGACCTAAACATAGTTGCCTTTTGCCTGCCGTCGTGTGCACACGCGTGTTCTTAACTCTCTCTAACGTGGTGACAAAAAAAAAAAAAACCAAATTAAAAAATCGCGCGCCAAATCGAATTAGTGAAGTGCAGTGGAAAAAAAAATAAATAAATAAATATGATAAATAATTAAAAAAAAAAAAAAAACAAATAAACAATTCAGTGCCGGTGTATTCCATCCTTTCACCCCCACTCACTCGTTGTTGCGTTGGTTTGTTATCGCAATTGTAGCATGTGCTATATATGTACATACTCCCAGCTGCGATGACTGAGAAAGTGTAACATTTGATGTATAGCGGATTGTGAATGTTTATCCGAATAGCAGACCTTAGCTGATTGTCGTTTGGGCATAGCACCCGCGACAGTTTGTTTTGGAAAACTATTCTTTGGATCTTCACTTCACAACTTCGCTTTTTTTTTTCTTTTTTTTTTTTTTAAGGAAATTTCCAAATCCCAGAGCACTCAGACTCCATTTTGCTGTGTCCATTGTACTACCAGGCAGAAACTCCTTTTTGGTGTAGTGGTTGGAGAAACTTAGATTTTATTCGTTTCTCTTAATAAGGCTCGAACCTGCACAGTTCGGGTCACAAGCGGACACACTACCCACTACACCGTGGCCACCTTCTAACTTCGCTTAGTTACGTCACAGTTGTGTCTTTTTGTGTTTTTATGACGTAGTGATGAGGGTATTTAGGGTTGATTTTACCAACATTCGTGGGCTTCGAACGAATTTCTTCGATGTGTACGCCCACGCCCATTTCCATAAACCAGCTGTTTTGGCACAAAGCGAAACACAGGTAGTAGAAGAATCTTCCAATTTGAAACTGCCTAGATATAACTTAGTGTCATTATTCTTTCCAATTATGTTAATGTTCCAACTCGGAATTTAATTTCAAATGGCTAAAATTCACCCTCCGTACGCAAATAATTCACTACTGCATTATTTACAGAAGCCCTAGTGCGGACAGCAACTCAACTTTTGACGAATTTGATGCACTGTCCGATTCCATCACTCGAATTGTCTCCTTGTACCCTCATACTGAAATCGTCATTGCGGGCGATTTCAATATACACAATTCGGATTGGCTTCAACATTCTGGCCAGACAACAGCCGAAGGAAGGTATGTTGAACTTTTCGCTGAGGTAAACAATTTGACTCAGCTTGTAAATGAGCCTACACGTATACCGGACATTGAAAGTCATTCCGCCAACACTTTGAACTTGTTTCTTACTTCGCACCCTGATAAATACACTATTGATGTTTTAGCGCCTCTAGGTCGGTCTGACCATAATATCGTATCAGCTAAATTCTCGTACTCCGACCACTCAGTTAAAGAAAAAACTCCTAAAAGAAAAGTATGGCAATACGAGAAAGCCAACTGGAGCGGCCTTAATAGCTTCTTTAGGAGTTTTAACTGGTCGCTATGCTTCCTCGATAGTAACGTGGATGCCGCAGCTGATCACCGACACTATCCTCTTAGGTATGAATGACTTTATTCCTAACAGAATAAAGAGCATTAAACCTAAGGCAAACTCGTGGTTTGACCAGCGCTGTAAAGAGGCTATCAGGTTAAAAGAGTTAAGTTTTCGGTCTTATAAAGTCAACAAGTCTGAGGAAAACCGAAAGAAGTTTAAACAAGCCAAAAAAGACTGCAATGCCTATATTCGACGTGTAAAATTTTTATATGACCAAAAATTGAGGCAAAAAATCCTACAATGTACCAAATTTAGTACAAATTGTTGATCATTCGTCAAAAATATTAAAAAATCTGCCTCATCTGCCATCCCCACGCTCATTTACAATGACATTCCAGCTGTCAGCTCCTTAGACAAAGCCAATCTGCTTGCTGCTCACTTTGCAGCTAACTCAATGCTGCCATATAATGCTTTGTCGCCACCTGTATTTGAGTGCGCACTCGTACAGTTGCAGGAGTACTCGAAGGTCTTAGCAGAGTTATGCAGAGGTGTTCTTTTACGCTGGTAAAACCTCTGCGTAAGCTTTTCTGTCTACCCTACTTTTCAGGGTTCTTTCCGAATATATGGAAAACAGCATTAACTGGCAATCAATACTATAACCTTTTTAATTAAAAACCTATTTCCATTGCATGTGTCTTAACTGGATAATATAGTTTTTCTTTCGGATAACTGTCAATAGAATATACTCGTAATAAAAGATATCGACGCGTTTAATTGGAAAGTATCTGCCTTTCGACTATGCCTTGTAATAATGAGCAACAATGCAAAGTATTGCCATTTGCAAATCGCATGTCATGCTTCTCTTCTTTAAAATGGTTTTCAAACATCGCTTGCACTTGCGCGTAATAAAATCTCCAAAGAGTATATTGAGTTAGCTAATAAAGTACGTACTGCCTTCTTGAGTGTTTTATAATAACACTCAAGGAGGCATATATTCATTGTATTTTAAGGAATGCTGAATTCGCAAAATTCCACATTTAACGGGAAAAAACGTGATATCTAAAGTATGTAAAAAAAAACTCCCTAATGTTTTTTTTTTTTTTTTTAATTTTATATGACAGATAGACGTAGATATGTTGTTCGTACGCAATTTGTTGTTTATCTTTAAAATTAAATTTGTGTCAGTTTACATCACTTACTGTTTTTCGATTGCTGACCTTTATCTTTTCGCCATTTAGATATGCACCATGTCCCTTCCTAGCGGTGAATAATTCATTTTGTATTGGATTATAAACGATTCCCAATACTAACTCCTTTTTAATACTCAAACCGATTGATATACAACAATGTGGAATTTTCCTTATGAAATTAGTTGTTCCATCAATGGGATCGATAATCCAAGTCGGATCGTCCGTTAGTTCAGCTTCACGTTTAGAAGCTGCCGATTCCTCTTCTCCGATAAATTTACTAGTCGGAAACTCTGTTTTAATTCCAGCGATGAGTAAATCTTCGATTTGCTTGTCATAAACAGTAACAAGATCAAAAAAAGCTTCTTTTGTTTTAAAATCTGTTTTAATTTCATTGTAACCTTTAATTAAAACTTGACCACCTTTAACTACAAGGTCCACAACAACCTTGTAGTATTTTTCCGAACAATCTGCCGTGGTACTAGACATTTTTTTTTTTAAATTTCTTGTAAATGATCTTACGCCTTGAATGACACTGAAACCTCTGTTGAATTAAATTAGTTTCAATTATTCTGAATGTGAAAAAGCTCAGAAGCGCTTTCGGTCGTGTGCCGTATCATACATACATACATGTACTCGTATGTCTCTATTTTTTTTAGTGCAACCCTTTCACGGTTGGAAAGAGAACCTATACTTTTAAAATACTCACTACATCAATTATTAACAAATTTAAGCTAACTTATCGAGGAGTATAAACACAGTGTTCGTGTTTGAAAAAGCTTTCTGTTATTTGTTCGTGTTGTATTTTATGAAAGCCAGACGATAGATAATAGATTTTTGAGTTTTTTTAGACTGCTTATCATAGGCAAATGTATATTTATCACGTATCAACGTCTCAGTAACTGCTCTATAGATCTTTGGTTTCACTTCTCATTGTTGATATTTGATTAGAATGAGGTCGGCAACAGAACCACTAAACTCGCAGGTAAATTAAAAATACGTGTAAAAATATTTCTTTCAAGCTTTGTGTTTAATCATCTTGAAAATAAATACAGGCTAACAATATTTGTGTGGAAAATACGTAATTTGTAATTTGAAAACAACACTGACAAAGCATAATTTTATTTACTTTTATTGAAATAACGTTAAATTTCTAATTTCCGCCACATGATTTGGATTCATCCGCTATCCTAATGAGATTCATAATTTCACGGCATAAACTCTCTGTACCTGCACAGACTAAATCTGGTTTCATGATCTGAAAATCTCCTCCATATGGGTGGTACACAACACCTCCTGCTTCACGAATGAGCAAGTATCCGGCGGCACAGTCCCATGGGTACATGTCTTCAATGTGATATGCATCTAAATTTCCACTTGCTACATAACATAGACATTCTACAACACTTGCATACGATACCATTCTACAAATGTCAAGAAAAATATTTTGTTTAATTACGAGATTGATTTATTGTTATAAAACATTAATTACTTATTTGTCATTAGTTATTATTTGCTATTTCTCAGTTAATAGTGTTAGAAAAGAACAATCGAAAAATACTTTTAAATCGTTGAATAGATAGAATATGTATGATAGAAATAATATAAAAATGAATTCGGAATTATAATTTACTCGAGCAAAAGAGTTGCGGAAACGCATTTCAAAAATTAGCCCGCAGAATTCTCTGTGGATCAATTTTCATATTATGATTTTGCGGCCCTCTAAGTATGATGTTTTATATAAAACGTATGAGAGTGATTCAGCCGGATTTTTGCGAGGCGGACCTGTTATAATATTTACTTTGATACACTATCGCTCATCTACCTATACAATTTGGACCATAAATACCTTCTTATAAATAATATCTTATTCACTTTTAAAAAGTAATTTGAGACGAGAGAGACTTTCGGACAGTGCCTGTCTATCCGTGTGTCTGTTACAGGTTTGTAACTTTTGAACAGTTTGACGTAGACAGTTGAAATTTTGTAAAAATTTAGCATTTGGTGAACTAAAAATAAAGAAAAAAAAAATAATTTGTTGGCCTCGATTTTGGGCATAATCTACTCCCAAGAAAAATAAAGTGCACGACAGGGTTGCATGTACACTGCCTTCTATAAGTTTTCGGACAATACATTCTGCCAGAGAAATTGATATAAAACTCTTTGTCTTTTTAATTTTAATTATAAAAAATTTATTGTACATGACTTCATCAATATTATATTTATCTAGTTAAATGAATAAATTAATTGAACATAATAAATAAAAGGACTTGGGGTAATAAAATAGAGTTAGACCTCTTTTTCGCCGAAAAATCGATGTTATTGTTCTACAGGCTATTTGAAGGATATCCCAACATTTGTCTTTCTATGTTGGACATTGTCTTCGAACCTCTCTGTCAAGTTCGTCCCAAAGCAGCTCTATTGGGTTGAGATCGGGTGATTGGGCAGGCGATTGCATATTTTTCAGTGTTCCTTTTTGTTTTTCTTGGTCCATGTATCCTCGGCAAAGCTTGGAAGAATGTTTCGGATCATTATCTTGAATTAATGTGAATCCATGGCATATTAATCGTAAACCCGATCCTTATTCATGATTCCTTCGATACGGATGAGGTCTCCAACTCCGGCGGAAGAGAATCATTCCCAGGTCATTATTGGACCACCACTATGGTTAATTGTTGGGGCCACACAACTAGGGAGCATCTTTTCTTCAGCAGACCGAAGAACGTTTATTTTATGGACTCGTTCGTCCATAAGACTTTCGTCCAGTTGGTTGATGTCCAATCCTGGTGCTCTCTTCGCCTTGACTTTGTTACTCGACCGTGAAGGCCTAATTGAGCGCATTTTTGTCCTTACGGTTGGCCGGAGATCCGGATTTTGGCCAAAAAAACGTCTTCTCGGACGAGGCCCATTTTTGGCTCAGCGGCTATGTCAACAAGCAAAATTACCGTTATTGCAGCGACCACAATCCACAAGTGTTTGACCAAGCATCAATGAAGACTGACTGTTTGGTGCGGTTTATGGTACGGCGGCATGATTGGACCTTTATTTCTTTCGAAATGAGGAGGAGACACCGTTACCGTCAATGGTCCTATTCCATAATGGCATGAATATAGCTTCATAATAAAGCCAGAATCAATTTGATTTTACACCGTTGTTGTTTTATTTAAATTTCTTTTCCTATCTGGTCACCCTATATAATTGTGGAAAAATGGTTTGTCCGGAAACTTATGGACGGCAGTGTACCTACATACCAAATATGTATTCGTATATGCTTATATTAATATCGCTCTACATAGCACATTAAAACGTTGTATCTGTACATTGTACAATACCCATATCTATATTTTACTTTTTTCCACTAAGCGCGCATTTCACATTACCGTGAAGCTCCCGATCGATCTCTCGAGTGGGAAATCTGTTTCCTGGTATAAACAAATATAAATTTTTCGATGCTAACAGTCCACAGAGGCCTTGGCCTAAATTTCCGTAGGCACTTCATGACAGTTTTACTCTCGGATGTTTGCGAGACATTGGCGAGAGTGTGATAAATATGTTTGATGTTTCGGCGACTCGAGCCTGAGTCTCCCTCTCATTGGTCCTGGCACTTAATCACTGACCCACGGCGCCAATAGTATCCTGATATAGCTAAGATCTCAAAATGGAAATCGATTTACTATTGGTGAAAGAGATTTGATTTTGAATGACTGGGCTATAAGTGGATCCAACATTGCCTATTTCAGTGATTCGAAGAAATTAAAGATCCCGGTGTCATTTGTCAATGAAATAAATTTCCCACTGCATTATAATTACGCTATTGCCAAGTCAAACTCTATGTTAAGCTTTCTTAAAAGTAATAGGAAAGTCTTTCGAGATATGTATAGTCTTAAAGCTATCTACTGCTCTTTGGTCAGACCATATTGTTATTCACAAGCTTAGATTGGAAAGAGTTAAAAAAAACCACGAGATATGCTATACACATATGAACTTCCTAATTATGACAGAAGGTGCAAAATTGATTGGCTTGCGAAACTTATTTTTTGCAAATTAATTTTTATTAATAAATTATGGTAGTAATGAGCAAATTACAAGTGGCATACGTTTACGTTGCACGTTTAATCAGATTTGCAATGAAATTGATTTTTGAGTAGGTCTTAAAAACAATGTATATACATTGATTTTTGATTAAAATATAGTCTGTAAGATCGGAGATAGGTAGTTGAATTCTTAAACGAGGTACACAAAAAAGTTGTATAGAGATTCTTAGAGCATATACTACGAGAGCGTAGTGTTCTGTGTGATCTGTGATGGAAAAAAAAATTTAACAACATTTGCCACATTTTATCCAAGGCTTCGAAATAAAACTTAAGGCATCTTTTTCTGAACATACTTTCATCGATCAGGAATATTTTATATTTCTTAAAACAAGTTGCACATTTGAACCAAAATATACTTCATTTAATTCTGCATAATTTCTAACGTTTTTGTAATCTACCTTAAAAATATGAGTTCTCTGAACATATTCGACTATTACAAAATTTAGACTTAAACGCTGACCACACGGAATGCATTCTCCGCGTTCCGGGCAATTGAACGCATGGTGCTTATAAAGTATATTGTACAAGAATTGTATAATTTTCGTATAAAGCTTAACATACAGAATGCTCGTTCTATGCCCGCCCGGTCAGAGTGCATGCTGTGTGTATAGCACTTTATATAACCACTTAATTGAAACAATTTATTTGACCGCCCGTTCAGTTGCCCGAATAGTGGACGTCCACGAAAGCTGACCGCAAATGATTATGGTATGAGACTGTGTGGAGGCAAGTGGTGTTCATTGACGGGACAATGAACAAGATCGACTACCTCAGCATTTTAAAAGAAAACCGCCACCAGTGTGTGCAGAAATTAAATTTGGTAACAGTTTCTTTTTCCAACAGGATAATGATCCCAAACACATTGATCACATAGTGACCCATATTCTTCAACTCCCACCCAATCCCTAGATAAAAAGCTGGTCTATTCAATGCCAAAATGATTTTATGAAGTTTTAAAAAGAAATGACTGGGCCACAGATTATTAAGGATTTTATTTTGTAAAAATATTAGTAGCTGTGTGAATAATTTTGTCCATGTTAAGAAAGCAGTTACCCACATTTTTGTTTATTTCTTTTGACTAAGCTAAACAATGTAAGTTTTTTGTATTACCAATAACTGAACAATATTGTAATGAATAAATAAATGTTTGTTATTGACATTTATTTATTATTATATACCTATAAATCTGATCTACTTTTAATTTGTTAACGATTTTACTAAATAATATGCCTATGTGTGAATAATCGTGTCCGTCGTCACTGTATATGTTTTTTATCTACAAATCGCTCAGATTTAAAATTTAAACAAAATCCTTAAATTAAAAAAAAAAAAAATATTTTGAAAATATTTTGAAAATTTTCCAAAACTTGGTATGCCATCTTGTACATGTCAAATATTGTTCAAATATTGATTTCTAGCCAATTCTCATCATAGCAGAGAAATAGTAAATTTTCAAATATCAGTAAATAAGTAAAGTACCGTTATAAGCGTTTTTTTTTTTTTTTTATAAAAACGTGGTGCGCCATCTGTTAGCATATGTTACTGTAACTCAAATATTAAATTTGAATAAAATCTTTATAGACGTTTTCAAGAAAATTTTTTTTTTTTTTTTATTTTACAAAATCAAGCATTAGTAAAGTACAGTCAATTTTAAGGTTAGAATGAAAATTCTCATTTCTCCTCGAATTGTGAATTCACCTCAGTTATGAAGTTTGAAAAAAATCCGTTCAGTCGTTTAGACTGCAGCTCGAGGTACTGCCCTATAGAAGCAAATACAAAAAAAGAGAACTTCAACATACAAAATTTTTATTTTTTTCTAAATCGAGGAATCAAATTAATTTATATTGTTTGCAGTCGATTTGAGTGTATTGGTAAGTGTACAGCGAAGGGCATATAGATTGATCGGTGATCAGTCTATGCAATGAAATTCCTTTTCTCGAACACCGCTGAAATGTTGGTTGCTTAGCGCTCCTCTGCCGGTATATTCATCACAAGTGTTCCGATGAAATCAATCTCGATACAAGTCCAGCATCCTCCGCAAATCCTTTCTAAAGTTTGATTTCAACACGAATGTGGAAACTTTGCTCTATTCAATATTTACAGAAAATTGAAATGTCGTCTAGATTCAAAATTAATACGCATTGTCACATGTCACTCATTCGCTTTGCATTTATTTCCAATTTTAAGCTCTTCCCTAAACCCTTCCATACTTTACGGCGCTACAGTCCGGGGTGAACCTGGTCCTCAACCATCAATCATTTCCAGCCAGATCAATCTTGTGCTAGACGCCTCCAGTTGTTGAGGTCCCTTAGGAAAGAATTCTAAAACTTTCCAGGCCGGAGTGTTGATGTCCTGATATAGCTAGTACATATAGTGCATGTCCTAGACATCTCAGGCGATGAATTCGAACCCTTCTGTCCAGGTCTGCACTATACAACCGGAATAGTTCCTTGTTGTATCTTCTCCTCCATTGTCCGTCGATACAAACGGGATTAAAAATCACTCAACGAATTTTTCTTTCAAAACAATCAAGGGTGGTTTCTTCCTCCTTTGATAACGTCCATGCTTCTGTGCCTTGTAGCCGGACTGGGATTGTACCCCTGTTGTTAGCTTGAGAATTTTGTACAATCAAGTATGATGTTAAAGAAATCACATGGCAGCACATCACCTTTTCGAAGTCCTTTGTCATCAAAAGGCTGGGTGATGTTGTTACCGGCCTTGATGGGTCAGCGTGCATCTCCATCGTTATCCTGCACTGATGGACGAGTTTGGCAGGGATGCCAAGACTGAACATAGCTCTATATAGCTCGTCCCTGGGTTTTTTCCAAGATCTGCCGCAATGTCAATATCTGATCTATGGTGAACTTTCAGATCAGATGGTTGACAAAAGGTTTAAGGCGTCCACATACTTGATGGACTATTACCTTTGTAGTTGGCGTAGTGCAGATGGTCTCCTTTCTTGAGGATCAGGCAACCGATGCTGAGGTTCCATTCATCGGGCATACTTTCATCCGACCATATATTAGAGATGCGTTGATGTATGGTCGGTACTAAATCATACCCACCTGTTTTAAATGTCTCAGCAGTTAGACTGTTGGCACCAACAGTCTTGTAGGATTTAAGCTTAGATATTGGTATCTCCACTTTACTTTGGTTGGGTGGACCGTCATCGTTCGGGTTGGATCATTCTGCCTGACAGCGACGTTTTGGTCGTCACTGCTGTGATCTTTCCAAATTCTCAACACCCACTGTGATTCTCCATAACTGGATTTGCTACTTTAAAGGAATTAGTCCTAGGCGGTGCAGAACATACAAAAAAAAAAAAACTTTCCGGCGGCGTTCGAGCGAAGGGGTTTGGCTATATACATATATATACTGAAGAGTGAGGCTAGTCCAAGAATGGGAGCGTCTTGCGCTAGACTGCGGCTTAAACCTTAGTATTATATCCGACGTAAAAAATGAGAGAAGAGTTGGTAAACTTAAACTTTGTGTAACATCTGTAATTTGAAAGTAATATAATCTTGAAGGAATTCTTCATAAAATTCTTTGGATCACATGTTCTGAAAGTGCATGAAGCAATTGGTATCTAAAACGGAGAACAAGGCTGAGATCTTCTGTACAATTACGAGTACACCGTGAACGCCCCCTTCGCTATAAAAAATGCATCATCGAGGGAGACGTGTAAGCCTTATACTCATGTAATTTATTATTTATTTTATAAACTAAATATGTATTTACCTAATTGTCAAACTGGTAGACGGCCTCAGGCCAAACAAAAAATATACATATATTATACATATATTTAATTGTATAATCACTTAATGAAAAATAAATTAATGTATACTACTACTACTACTACTACTTCTGATGGGTTTTGTCATCTGTGAAGGAATGAGTCGGAATTCGTGTAACAAAAAGGAGGACATTGGTGTAAATCAGCCTTAATCTAATACAACTTGTAATGATGGACCACTTAAAAAAAAAAACTCATTCCATTTCAAGGTTGGTAATGAGGGCATAATGTCACACTCTATCGAAAGCTTTGGAGACATCATGGGCAATAACTCTGCATTTGCCATGACCATGAATGCACTGGTTTAATTGTTCGTACAGTTTTTTTCTCTTTTTTTTTTTTTTTTTTCATACTGACGTTTCCATCTATTCGGAAAAATGCTTGCTTATGCAGAGGTTTGGTCAGAATAGAATTGTGTGGGTAAATTTGTTGTCCTATTTTCTATATGTTCCATTGCTCCAAACTTAGTTTTTAAATCTTAAGTACAACATTTAAGAAATTGCCTTACGTTGTCCATGTCAAGATAAATATCTTAAATACTACTACATAATTCTGTATCTTAAGTAGATGAAACAAAATTCCATGTCAGATGCGGCGAAGACAACCGAACGGATTGCTTAACTATCCATATAATTATTACTCGTCACGAAATTTTGTGCAGAGCATAATCTATATAATTAGTGGCAGAGTGCAATTTGCCCGTCTATGAGAAATAAATTATATGTGTCCTCTCTTCCGGCCTGTAAAAATTATGAGAAAGAAAATACTTGGTGTACGTTCTCTTATCATTTCCAACTAGCAAACAAAGGGGGTGGAAAAGCATTCCATCGGCAGTGTCACATATGTACATACATGCAGAAAATAGGAACAGATACACAAACCAATGGGACGTCCCGACCTTTTGTATGTACGTCGTTTTCATGTTGCTTTATCTTATTTTTACATAAATGTATTGTACATTATTTAGCCACATGGACTTTGCGAAAAAAGATCATTGGTCGTTGGCATTGTGGATTTTTGCATGAAAGAATATAAAACTGCACTGTAAACAGTGTTGCCACGCACTTTCACCGAAAAACAAGGATTTTAGAAAATAAAAAGTTTAAGAAGAAGTGGAGCGAGATCCATTTTGTTGAGTTTCTCTGCAATAGGTACATAGTCACATACATAAACACTCAAAAAGTAATTTCTCGAATATGATTTCGATGATTTTTACGAAAGTCGGTATCTGAACAATGTCTCACACATATATTACGGGACATGCAATTTTGTGCAGAGTATAACTGCTTTGTAAATAACAATGAAGTACGACGAGTGATATACTCGTGCTATAATGCAGAATATCGTCAAAATATCCAATCCTAAAAAAAGTAATACTATCATATATTCTTTTGTTTAGTATGTCAGCAGAGCTACATTTGCAGCACAAGCCACTAGTTACTGTGTATTGCTTGAAATTTAGTTAATTTTTTGCGGTTTTGTACCATAAACCAACTGGAAATTGCATGAACAAAATAATTTTACTGTTTTCGAGAAACTAGATACCTTTAAAGCTCAAATTCAAACCCACCCACGTAAAGTTGCAGGTAGTTTTGTCAGGGTCCTTGGCACTATTCCTCATTTAAAATTGAATATTTATCATTTTCACACTAAGAGTGACTGATTCTCTGAACATGATCAAAATTTTTAAACGTTTTCAAGTGCAGTTACTGAAAGGGTTTAAAACAGATATTTGTCAAAAGTTTTTCCATTTGTTATGTTTCAGCAGCTGTCAAAGTTACCAAAAATTTGGTCGTGAGGTCGGTCATCATCATGACTTCAGTGTGCAGGCAATTCGTCGCACTGTGGAAAAGTTTGAGCGTGAGTAGACTCTTTTGGACCTTAAGCCACCAACCAAACAGAAATCGGTGCGAAGTGAAGAAAACATAGTGGCCGTAGCGGCCAGAATCGAAGAAGACCTAGAAATATCGATTCGGCGCCGATCAACCTGGATTATTTTGCGGTTGGATTTGGGCCTACATCTGTATAAGATTGTGCTGACGCAAGAATTGAAGTCGGACGACCATAGACAACGCCGTGAGTTCGCTAATTGGGCGCTGGAAATGTTAGCCGGAAATCCGGATTTTGGCCAAAAAATCGTCTTCTCGGACGAGGACCATTTTTGGCTCAGCGGCTATGTCAACAAGCAAAATTACCGTTATTGGACCGACCAAGCATCAATGCATCAATAAAGATTGACTGTTTGGTGCGGTTTATGGTACGGCGGCATGATTGGACCTTATTTCTTTCGAAATGAGGAAGGAAACACCGTTACCGTCAATGGTTCTCGGTATAGAGCGATGTTAACCGACTTTCTGTGGCCAGAGCTCGACAACATCGATATATTCGAGCTGTGGATCCAACAAGACGGAGCTACATGCCATACAAGCGACGCAACCCTCGAAGTGGTGAAGGAGAAATTTGGCGAATGGGTCATCTCACGGCGAGCGTTCATCAATTGGCCGCGATCATGCGAATTGACACCCATCGATTATTTTCTCTGGGGCTTCGCCCAGTCCTTAGTCTACGCTAACAAGGCGACCACTTTGGACGAGCTCGAGGTCAACATTCGAGACGCTATTGCCGGAATAACGCTGCACATACTGGACCGAGTCATAAAAAATTGGACCGACCGCTTGAAGCACTGCCAGCGAAGCCGGGGCGGCCATTTAAATGACATAATGACATGAATGTAGCTTCAAAATAAAGCCAGAATCAATTTGATATCTCACTCTGTTGTTGTTTTATTTAAATTTCTTTTCCTATCGTTCATATCTGGTCACCCTATATATTTGAATCTGTGTTGCTTTATTAATAGTGATGAGGAAATTTTCTTAAATGTCATAATTTTGAAGTATTTGCAAATAATTTGTAATAACAAGTGAATCTTCCAAAATTATTATTATCTGTTGTTATGAATGTAATAGTGCTCATACAATTAAGCCACAGGATGTAGAGCAGCAGTTTTTGTGAAAAAATATTGGTTCGTTTGTTTTATGCGTCTGTTTTTGTGTGATCCATGAGTACCGTTATCTTTACTTCAATGCCACAAGGACGTGGAGAGAAAAAAAATTTGTGCTACAAACAGTGAGTAGTTGTTTGTGAAAAGTCAGTAAGAAGGTTAGTGCTCATATAATTAAGCCATTTTATGCGATTAAAGGAAGTTGACTTTTTTTCTACTACCATTTTTACTGAAATTTATTTGACATGAAAAGTTAGTAAAAATGGGTAAGAATAAGAGCTCTAACCCATGCGAAGAGACATAATCTGGAAAGCCTTCCAAAAATACAGATCAATTGCAAAAGTGGTGGATTTTTTAGGTTTTTTAAGATGTAAAGTAAAAAAAACAATTCACTATTACTTCCGCAAACCACACTTTAGGAAGATAGACAGCTTACTCGACTGAGTAAGTCTGAACCTTTTCTGACTTCGTCTCAGCTAAGAGCCCAAATCGACACGGACTATGAGGTAAAAATCTTCGTACAAACATTCCGGAGTCACCTGGAGGAAAATAATTGAAATGAAAGAATTGCGAGACGTAAACCAAACGTGTCAAAAAAAATATTGCACGAAGGTTACAATTCGCAAAAGTACATCTCAACAGCTCAAAGTCCCGGTTTAAACCCCATAGAAAATCTATATATCTATAGGCCATTATAAAAAGGGCAGTTGCTGCAAAAAGCCTGCAAACAACGCCTCTCTGTGCCAAAGTATTCAACAGGAGCGGAACAAGATCACACCCACCCAATGTGGACCGCTTGTCAACACTATGACCAATAGATGCGCCGAAGTTATTAGGCAAACAGGTTTTCCAACCAAGTACTGACTCTCAAAGAGGTAGGACCTATTTTAATAGCTATAGTAACTATAATCTTAACTATTTCAGTAAGTGGCTTAATTATATGGCAACCGAGGTTAGAGCGATATAAAAGAATATCGGCAAAATTTACATTTTATGATTTGTTAAACAAAAAATCCAAGATAATATGAATTTTACGAATAATTATAAACAATCCATTTAAGTCAATTAATCGTAATTGACTAATAAAGCCTTGTTTTGCAAAAAATATTGTGATCGTGTTTATGTGGCTTAATTGTATGAGCACAAGTGTATATATGTATGCACATAATATTAAAGACTGCAGCACAAAAACTAGATTTCTTATTATTCCATCTATTCATTTGTCCGGTGCTGTAAATATGTTAATTTCTACCGGTTAACCTTGAGAATATCATTCACTCTTACGGTAGCTTATTCAAACAGCGAGTGATACAAACATATTGTGGTAACAAAAAATATTTTTTTTTTTAAGACCGCTTATTTTGAGATGCTTTGTTCAGTTCAAGGTTGCATGGTGCCAATTGAGTTGACTATCCACCAATTATTGTCAGTATTGGGAAGCACACCAAAAGCTTACATGTTTTTAATTATTACTTTGTATTCTCATTGTTTCAGTACTATGGGAACGATTGTCGCTCTACTTAAAATATTTTCAGTGTAAACACTTGTCTTTTAATGTGTTTACCTTCTGGCTGCCGATCCTAAATGATACATTCGCTTGATGTTCTTATCGCGTAAAGCTGGAGCGTGCAATAATGATACTTCGTATGCTATATTAGCGTCTTTCAACTTAAAATAACAAAGAATCATTAATTTATGGCACTTGTACTGTGTAAACATTTTACCTGGTTGCAGTCGCTAACATATATCCGTTCACCATTTCTAAATGCACCATGACCCTTGATAGCAGTGTAAATATTTTTCAAAACTGGATTATTCACAATTCCCAGCACAACTTCTTTATTAATACTTAAGCCAACTGATATACAAGTATGTGGAAGCATTTTAATGAAATTCGAAGTTCCATCAATTGGATCGATTATCCACGTTGGTGCGTCAGTTAATACAGACGTATCATCACTCTTTGCGGTTTCTTCTTCTGCTATAAATTTGTGATCCGGATATACGGCTGATATTTGTTCCATTAGAAAATTTTCTATCTTATGATCGTATTGTGTAACAACATCGTAGAAATCTGATTTAATGTCGACATTTTTTCTACTGTAGTATCCCTCTAATAATATCTCTCCCGCTTTAATTGTTAGTGGCTGAATGAATGAGAAAAGCTCCTCCATTTGTTTAAGGTTTACACTTGATTTTGCGGACATTTCGATTGTTGCAGCAGAAAACCCAGACTAACTTGTTTTCACTTGATTCTATCACTTTATAGCAGTTTAGCTATGGAGTCGCCGTGTACACAATTATTTTATTTGTCATGGTGGATTTGTAAATGTGTGGAATTGAATATATTTCTTGTTGTGGATGGAGTACGAGTAGCTTTAAACTTTGGAGTAAAGTTTAGTAAAGCAAATGATTGATATGACTTTAATGAAATTAAAAATTTCTTATCAAAGAACTGCTGTAAAATAAGTATATGAAGTCATAACACAAATTAAACAAAATAAAAAAAGCATTCGTATTTTAACCCAGTATTTTATAACGTCGTCTACGAATTGAAAGGCCATCAATCAAACCATAGGGCTCGATAATGATAGGAATGTTGATTTTTATATCATCTTTCCAAAGCTGCTAAGATTGTAATTTAAATGCATCCAGAGTGTTCAGCTATTATATTAGGTGCGCAACTAAGTTCTCTCTGTTTGTCAATAGATGGCTGCAGCAGTAAGTGCTGGTCGATTTTGACATATCCAAAACGTCATGAACCGAGCTTAGACATATGGTAAAGAAACTGTTTTGACACATTCATTAGTGATTTTGTTTTGGCGTCATATACTTTTGGTTGTATGGAAATGTCTGATTCTGTGCCAAATAATCATTTGCAGGAAGTGTTGATTTTCTTCTTTCATTCGAAGAAAACGGCGGCTGAAGCGCATCGAGAGCTCAAAATTTTACGGAGATGCTGCTCTAAGTGAAACAACGTGCCGTGATTGGTTCCGTCGCTTCAAAGACGGTGATTTCGATGTTGACGACCGTCCGCGTGAAGGAAGGCCAAAATTGCTCGATGAGGATCCGTGCCAAATGCAAGATAAGCTTGCTTCAGCATTAGGAGTTACCCGTCAAGCCATTTCCAAGCGATTGCATGCGTTTGGAATGGTTCAAAGGGACGTTGAGTGTCGTTTTTTCGCCTGTGAACAACTGCTCCAGCGGCAAAAAAGGAAGGGTTTTCTTCATCGCATCGTGACGGGTGATAAAAAATGGATTCAGTACAGCAACCCAAACAAAAGAAAGTCATGGGGACTGCCCGGCCATACTTCTAAGACGTCGGCTCGACCGAATATTCACGATGCGAAGATTATGCTGTGTATTTGGTGGGACCAGGTCGGTGTCATTTATTAGAGAAAGAAACCATCACTGGGAAACGAGCACTACGCGAAAAACGGCAACAATACGAGCAGAGGCACGAAAAAGTGATTCTATAGCATGACAACGCTCGGCCTCACGTTGCCAAACCCGTTAAAACCTACCTGGAAACGCTCAAATGGGAAGTCCTACCCCACCCGCCATATTCCCCAGATATTGCGAAATCCGATTATTACTTGTTCCTTTCCATGGCACATGGTCTGGCTGATCAGCAGTTCCGCTCATATGAAGACATCAAGAAATGGCTTGATTCGTGGATAGCCTCAAAAGATGAACACTTTTACCGTAACGGTATTCGAGCTCTGCCAGAAAGATGGGAAAAAGTTGTAGCTAGCGATGGGCAATACTTTGAATGATTCATTTGTAACCATTTTTTCACAATAAAAAATGCAGATTTCAAAAAACCGCCTAATCATTTTGATTGTATGTGTTGCAGATAGCCTCTTTCTCTTCCAACAATTTGTCCACGTCTACCACCCATATCTATGTTGCATAGTATTGGATCTAACACCAAACAGCGGTGATGTCGTATTTTTGTACTGTTTCATATAATGTCAGGGTGTATAAGGGTATATGATAGTGCAGCTTATATAGTAGTTAGCTTACACAATTAAATGTAAATAGGAAGTGTAAAACTGTATTTAACTGCATAAAAATTGCTCGTGAATCTTAAATAAAATTTAAAACAAATAAATTATTCACATTATAAAACGAATGCATTCAAATACATTTTAATTGCAGGGTCCCCCAACACCCGGTCAACCACCTACGGGAGGTCCAGGACAAGAAAATCTAAGTGCGTTGCAGAGAGCTATTGACTCTATGGAGGAAAAAGGCTTGCAAGAGGATCCTCGTTACTCCCAACTTTTAGCGCTTCGCGCTACATCTAAGCACCAGCATTTTACTGGAAACCAAGTGAATATGTTACGAACTCAAATTACGGCTTATCGTTTGTTAGCTAGAAATAAGCCTATCTCAATTCCATTGCAACAAATGCTTCAACAGCAACAGCAGCAACAACAACAGCAACAGCCTCCACAACAACATCCATCACAACAGCCACCCCAAGGTCCACCCCAAGGTCCACCTCAGCCACCAAATTCGGGTACAGGCCCTCAGTCTCAGCAGAATTCGACAGCTCCTGGTGTTCGTCAAGATGGCACACCACCACAATGCGCTACACCGCCCAGTAGCCCATTCCAGCCAAGTGTTAATAAAATGGGTGGTCAACAGCCAATGCAACCACCTATGCAACAGCCTCCACCTGATCACTCAATGCCTAATGGTGCGAAACCGCCTATGATGGGTGGGGGGCAACCCTCAATTTCTAGCCCAATGCAAGCTAGTATGGCACAAGCTAATAGGCAGATGCCACCTGGAATGCCGATGCAGCAGTGTCCACCAGGTCCAAAGCCAGCAGCTCAGCCGCCGCAACAGCCAATGCCGAAGCCAAATCGAGTGACCACAGTGGCCAAACCAATCGGTCTCGATCCCATAACATTGCTACAAGAACGCGAGAACCGGATTGCTTCAAGGATTTCGCTTCGAATGCAGGAGCTACAACGGCTACCAGCGACAATGCCTGAAGACTTACGTCTACAAGCTGCTATAGAATTGCGTGCTTTACGCGTTTTGAATTTTCAACGACAACTACGCAGTGAAATCGTACAATGTACTCGTCGCGATACGACTTTGGAAACCGCTGTAAATGTCAAGGCCTACAAGCGTACCAAGCGACAGGGCCTACGTGAAGCTCGAGCCACTGAAAAGCTTGAAAAGCAACAGAAGCTTGAGGCTGAACGCAAAAGGCGTCAGAAACACCAAGAATTTTTGGCTGCAGTCCTTCAACACGGTAAAGATTTCAAGGAGTATCATCGCAATAATAAAGTGCAGCTTGCGCGTATGAATAAAGCAATAATGAATCACCACGCCAATGCAGAAAGGGAGCAAAAGAAAGAACAGGAACGCATCGAAAAGGAGCGTATGAGGCGTTTAATGGCAGAAGACGAAGAAGGCTATCGCAAACTTATCGATCAAAAGAAAGACAAACGTTTGGCATTCCTTCTATCCCAGACAGATGAGTACATCTGCAATCTCACAGAAATGGTCAAGCAACACAAAGACGATCAAAAGAAAAAGAAGGAGGAAGAAAGCAAACGTAAGATTCGATACAAGAAAGAGTTGCTTGCAAGTGGTGAATATCAAGCAATCGATGAGAACTGTCTGGCAGCTGATATGCGCGTAAGCGTAATGGAACAAGCGACTGGCAACAAATTAACTGGAGATGATGCTCCATACTTGAAAGACCTACATCGCTGGTTGGAAGCACATCCAGGCTGGGATTGGGTGGAAAGCGATTCCGAAGAGGAGGATGACGAAGAGCGACAAGAACGTGAAAATAGGGAACGCTATGAAAACAGTGAAGGTAAAAAGGTGAAGACTGAAGAAGATCTCACAAAAGAGCTCATTAGGAAAGCGAAAGTCGAAGATGATGAATATCGTACCGAAGAACAAACATACTATAGTATTGCACACACAATTCATGAAAAGGTATACGAACAGCCTAATATTTTGGTCAAAGGCGAGTTGAAGGAGTATCAATTGAAGGGTTTAGAATGGCTGGTATCCCTCTACAATAACAATTTGAACGGCATTTTGGCCGATGAAATGGGCTTGGGTAAAACAATTCAAACAATCGCCTTGATAACTTATCTGATGGAACGCAAAAAGGTGAATGGACCCTTCTTGGTTATAGTACCGCTGTCGACTCTTCCTAATTGGGTGTTAGAGTTCGAGAAGTGGGCCCCGTCTGTTGCGATTGTTAGCTACAAAGGAAGCCCTCAAGGTCGTCGTCTGCTGCAAAATCAAATGCGAGCAACAAAGTTTAACGTCCTCCTTACCACGTATGAGTATGTTATTAAAGATAAAGCAGTCTTGGCAAAGCTTCAATGGAAATATATGATCATTGACGAAGGTCATCGTATGAAAAATCATCACTGTAAGTTGACACAAGTTCTTAACACACACTACATGGCCCCTTATCGTCTTCTTTTGACTGGTACTCCATTGCAAAATAAGTTGCCCGAGTTGTGGGCGTTGCTGAATTTCTTGTTGCCGTCTATATTCAAGAGTTGCTCTACATTCGAACAATGGTTTAATGCACCATTTGCAACCACTGGCGAGAAGGTTGAATTGAATGAGGAAGAAACTATTTTGATTATTCGTCGTTTGCATAAAGTGTTGCGTCCCTTCTTGCTGCGTCGTCTTAAAAAAGAAGTAGAACATCAGCTACCCGAAAAGGTTGAGTACATTATAAAGTGTGAGATGTCTGGATTGCAGCGTGTGTTATATAAGCATATGCAAAGCAAAGGTGTGTTGCTTACTGATGGCTCAGAGAAGGGAAAACAGGGTAAGGGTGGTGCGAAGGCTCTGATGAACACCATTGTGCAGCTACGAAAGTTGTGTAACCATCCGTTCATGTTCCAACATATTGAGGAAAAATATTGCGATCATATTGGCGGTCATGGAGTTGTGTCGGGTAAGCAAAATGAGTTTTACTATTTTGATTTATAATTGTTAGATTATATACAGGATGCTGACAAAAGAAAGGTGTGAACCTTAAGTCTCACCCCACGCCGCCAGTCAAAGTAAGAAATTATCATGAATTTTCAGTTATACCTTCGCTTCCTTTAGGCCTCCTGTTAAATGCGGTTTTACATGATCTGGCGAATTGTCCTGTTCGTCTCTCAAAATATTCCATTAAAAAACAAGTAGTGAATTTTTATTCTTCCACCATTTGGCTCTTATAGACAAATTCTATCAGTGAATGCTGTGATGATTGCATAACATCATCCAAAAAAATATTTACATTGAATTGGAGTACAAGTTTATTCGACGGAATAAGTCCATCGTTTTAGAAGTTACCTCTTTGATATCCGAAAACAAAAATTGGTCAAGTGCGAGTCGGGGCTTACGCGATTAGTGTTCCATACAGTTATGTTACCTGTATCCTAATTTGGCTTCTACGCTAATACAGAGAAAAGGATTATACAGTAACGGACATAGAAACCCCGACATAGTGAAAAAACTAATTTTAGTAGAATAATTTTGGAGGTTTTAAAGACAATGAAGATCCATCTTTGCCGAACGTTAATTTGTTGAAATACATTTTAGATTCGGAAAACAATAAACCAATTTCGGAAAAAAATGTCGGCTTTAATATAAACATTTTCAAATTGTTTTAAGTTTCATTGAAAAAACAAGTGAGTAAATGTGTAAGCATAATGATAGTTTTTATTATTATTCGAGTCTATGATTTTATTACAGGAAACAGGCTTCTCAAACTTCCGAGAACTGAAGATGTTAATACTTTGTAGTCTCTCCTTTTTTTACGATTTTTATCCGGTCGGGCATTGATGTAATCAGGCTGTGTAAAGTATCCAGTGCGATTTCCTCATACCACACCTTTTCAATGAATTTGTCCAACTCGGTTATTGTCCGTGGCTTATTCTTCGGTACCTGAGCCTTAATTATGGAGCAAAGGTTCTGAAAGAAACGTACGGAGCGTTTTCCGTTCGCCAACCTGGAACCTCTACTTTGAGCGGTAGGAAGATTCCGGTTGAGAGTTAAGGTACCGGCTTTTGCTGTATATCGACAACGTTATTAACGAAAACCGTCAGCTAGTAACTGTCGATGCGAACCGTATCGACAACTATTTTTGAGTCGAGTAATGGAGAAAGAAAAACAAGCAGAGTTTTACAACAAGATGATTTACAATGAAATGCTTCAAGCTTTTATTTTCTCTTGGCTTAAATACAATCTTTTGGAAACGGTTTATTCAAAATTCAAAGGTTTACAAATTTTGGTGAATTTAATTTACATATTTTTGGTGAATTTAAATTACAAAAATTATAGCAAAGTTGGCGCGAAATTTGAATAATTGGTGACCTTGCCCCAACAGGTTCTTAATCGGGTACAGGTCTGGGCTGTATCCAGGCCAATCCAATGTTGCAATATTTTGGGGAAGGTACAAAAAATGGCACTTACCAGGCGCAGGATCGTCTAGGAAAATCAGCTTATCTGAGTATGATAAGCGTTCTTCCAATATTTTTTTATATTTTTCTGCGTTCACCGTTCCATTTATTAGAGCCAGCCGTCCAACGCCATGATAGGAAAAGCATCCCCAAATCATCCTTGAGCTTCCTTGTTTCACGGTTGTTGTCACGCACTCATCATTGAATCTTTCTCCAGTTCTTTGCCTCACGTACTGTATTCCGTCAGAATCGAATATGTTGAACTTGGACTCATCTGAGAAGATCACTTTTCCAATCCGTTATGGTCCAGTTTTCATGATCTTTGCCGAACTGGAGACGTTTTAGGCGCATTCTTTTATTTAGAAATAGTTTTTTGGTAGGTCTTCTTGCGTTCAAGCCAGCTTCTTGAAGCCTTCGTCTTACACTCCGTGAGCTTATCTCTGATCCTCCAGCCTCTGCAAAGTCTGTCCTTAAATTTTCAGCAGTTTTGAGTCGATCACGCAGACTTATTCGTTTTAAAAGCCGATCTTCAGCGCTGATGGTCTTTCTTCTGCGACCCGTCCTCTTTTTTCTTTGCAATGAGCCCGTTGCCTCGAATTTTTTGATGAATCCATTATTTCGATTTTTGTTTTTTCACTAATTTTTTTTATTTTCCATATTCCTGTTGGGAATTCCATCCCGAAAGCCTCATACCATGGGAGCCCGAATAACATGGGACTGGCCTTATCGAGTACTACCACTGGCAATGTTTTGATGTGCCACTTAGATCGACGGTTACCAGACACTTTCCCTTAGGTTGTAATTTATGGTCACCATATGCCCTTAGTTGCGAGCCTTTTACTAGCTGCGGAGATCCAATACTTGACCAAAATTTCGAGCTAATGATTGGAAATGAAGGGCCCGGATCCCAGTCCATTGTGCATAATCTGTTGTTGATTCGAATATCTATTTGTTTGTTACGGCTAGCTCTAGTGATATAAAAGATGTTCTCGTTGTCACTGTCAGAGTGCTCACTCTGATTTGCTGCAGCTATGTGATTTGTCCTATGAAATTTCCGGTGTAGTTTTCGATCACAGTTTGGTCCTGGTTTGGTGATTCTCGCACTACCCTTTGTAATGCAGCAGGATCCATAATGTCCGTTTTTTCCGCAGGCTTTACCGATGTGATCACGTGCACGGCACACTTTCCGAGAATGTACAACATATTCCATTGTGACCACATGATTTGCATTGGTTATGTTGAAGTTCGCGAATTTGTTTGCCTTTCAGATTCCTTTTCCTTTTCTCAGTAACGTGTCTGACAGATTCACTGTCACTTGGAATGTCACAGTCCTTCTCAGCTGCTTCTCTCGATTGTGCCACTTCAAACACTTCTGCGTTTGTGACCTCCCGCTCAGCACACTTCTTAATCTATTCTATATATTATATCTATTGTTTTAAGATCTGGCCATTTTTGCTTAAGTTCGATTTCCAATCGTTTATGTTTTACGCCCGTTGCGAATCTCTCTCTTTCTGTCTGTCTAAAATTGAGCCATCGTAACCACAATCGCGGCTGATTTCTTTCAAGCGGTTTGCTTACGCTTCGAAAGTTTGATGACTACCCCTTACTCAATTCCAGAACGTGGTAAGGGCCTTAAATCGTGTTGTCTTTACTTGGTATAACCGAATGAATTTTGCTTTAATCGCTTCGTATTTTTGTTTCTCAAATTCCTCTGTGGCGTCCGCGAATGTCACCTTTACCTCCTTGCACTGCTTGAGTTTGAGAGACGTTAGGAATAATTCCTTTTTCGCGTTCAAGTATTCTTTTACGGTTGGATGCTTGTCGAGACCGTACATGCGACAACGTGTTTCAAAATAATCCACAAAGGTTTCAGCCGATGTTGCCGGATCAAACTTGTCACATCGAAAATTTCTAATTATCCAAGTAATTTCGCTGTCGCTTGTATTTTTGTTTTGGTTGTTCGTCCTATGTATGTCCAACCAAACGATTGATGAGGTCAAAAAATTCAAATAATTAGATTGAAAATTGGATAATTGAGGACCACATTTCTGAGATCGTGGAGATTGAAGAGATTGAAGCAGAACCAATAGAAGAAATTACTTCTTTACCAAGGATAAACATCAAAGCAGATGACGTAATAATATGTTTTAACACTTGTTTAAATTGGGCACAACAGCATGAAATTCCACTTACTGATGTGATGACTCTTCAAAGACTTCGTGAATTAGCAATATCTCACAAATTAAAATGCACGAAACAAACGAAGATTTCAAATCTTTTCGTTGAAAAGTCTGATTGAAATGACATGTTAATTTCTAACTTTTCACCTCCATATGTTGCATGGTACATGTATTTTAAACCTAATTTGTGTTTATACGTTAGATTGAATAAAAGCCTTTAAGTTTTGTATGTTTCTTATATTAAATAACGCAAATATTTTTATCTAAATTAGATATTCAGTAGAAGCAACTCATCCAGTGAATGCAACAGGGTCGGTTTTAATTAGTTGCAAGAATCGAGTTCCTACTGTAATCCTTTTCTCTGTATTAACTTAGAAGTCGAATTAGGATCCAGATAAAATAACGGTACATAACATTAATCGCGCGAGCTCTGACTCGCACTTAACCATTTACCTAATTCAATTCAATTACGAGTATACTTGCTTGTTGGCAAGTCGACATGATATAACCGGAGTAAGGTTTTCCAGATCGATTGACATATTGTTCCTGTCTATATCTACCAACAAACAATCATACCTGGGCCTAACCGTATTCATTTGATGATACATATGAATGTATCTTGAATGTATCATGTTAGCTATTTCCCAAAAAAAAGGAACTTTAATTTAAGGTTGTTTCGATTTTCAGTGATATTCATTTCTTTTTTGTAAATAAATAAATCGTTGACAATATTTAATGGATACTTTATTGTTTTTTTCAGGTCCTGATCTATACCGCGTATCGGGAAAATTCGAATTGCTCGATCGGATTCTGCCAAAGTTGAAGGCTTCAAATCATCGAGTTCTACTTTTTTGTCAAATGACACAATGCATGACGATCATTGAGGATTACTTAGGCTGGCGTGGATTTGGATACTTACGCTTGGATGGTACCACCAAGGCCGAAGATCGTGGTGATCTTTTAAAGAAGTTTAACGCTAAGGACTCTGATTACTTTGTATTTTTACTATCAACACGTGCTGGTGGTTTGGGTCTTAATCTTCAGGCTGCCGATACAGTTGTAATTTTCGATTCTGATTGGAATCCCCATCAAGATTTACAAGCTCAAGATCGAGCTCACCGTATCGGACAAAGAAACGAAGTACGTGTACTTCGTTTGATGACTGTAAATTCGGTTGAGGAGCGTATTCTAGCCGCAGCACGGTACAAGTTGAACATGGATGAGAAAGTCATCCAGGCCGGTATGTTCGATCAGAAATCTACGGGTAGCGAACGCCAACAATTTTTGCAGACAATTCTGCACCAGGACGATGGCGAAGAGGAAGAAGAAAACGAAGTTCCCGATGATGAAGTTATAAATATGATGATAGCTCGCAGTGAAGACGAATTAGAGTTATTTAAAAAAATGGACGTTGATCGCAGAAAGGAAGATCAGGTGATTCATCCTGGTAAAGACCGTCTTATTGATGAATCTGAACTTCCAGATTGGTTGACTAAAGACGATGAGGAAGTCGAAAGATGGCATACCTACGAAGATGAAACGATTCTGGGCAGAGGCTCGCGTCAACGTAAAGAAGTCGATTATACAGACAGTTTAACCGAGAAGGAATGGTTAAAGGCAATTGACGATGGCGCAGAGTTTGAAGAAGACGATGATGATGATCGTGATTCTAAACGCAAGCGCAGTCGCAAGCGAAAGAGTCGCAAAGATGATTCTGATGACGATTCACTTATTATGATGGCAAAACGGCGTAAGCAACCAGTAGACAAGCGTTTGAAGAAGCAAATGCACAAAATTATGTCGGCTGTAATAAAATACACCAATGAAGATGGACGAACATTGTCAGAGCCATTTATGAAGTTGCCTTCGCGACAGCGATTGCCTGATTACTATGAAATAATTAAAAGACCGGTAGACATTAAAAAAATTCTACAACGCATTGAAGACGGTAAATACACTGAGTTTGCGGATTTGGAAAAAGATTTTGTTCAACTATGCCAGAACGCTCAGATATATAATGAAGAAGCTTCGCTGATTTACATGGATTCGATCGAACTGCAAAAGATATTTTCTGCGGCGCGGAATCGAATTTTAAATTCAGCCGAACTTGGTTCTCCTGATCAATCAGAAAACGAAGAAGACGATGAAAATTCGGACGACGATGGTGGATCATCTGTCAAAATGAAATTAAAATTAAATAAAGGAGCTGGAAGCTCAGGAAGTGTACCAGCGACACCAACGCCCGCATCAAGTGCTTCGAATTCAAATTCATCGACCGCCAAGAAGTCGACTCGACGAAAACGTTCCCAGAAAAAGTACACAATATCAGAAGATGAGGACGATGATATGGATTAGGCAAAGCGAACAAGCATTTCAAATGCATAATGATCTGCACATTCAATTAGTTTTAAATGTACAATAAGTATTTCATGCTTTTTCCTTCGATATCAAATTCATCGTTTTTATTTAATTATATGAAATATATACATATGTACTTGTCTGTTCTATTCATAGCTCACCTAATATTTTAAATTTAATCTTTTCATTATACTATATTATCTTTTTTATTTTAATAACGAATCTTTGGCACGATTTATGTATAAAAAAAAGGCAGCCAGAGTTTCTCAAATCTGAAGTACATGTGTTATAATAATTACCAAGAGTAAAAAGTAACCTGTTTGGGATTATTATAGATAAAAAAGTTTTTCCTTAAGAATGTGTTTTGATGTAGAGAACAGTAAAATAAATATATTTAAATGTACACATTGTGTTTTTCTTATAATAGTACATAAGGAGATGGTCTCGTTCGTCTTGTTTTGTTTGCATCTCAATTAAGACTACATATTTATTCACAGTCATCGACTATCTCTCGAGCCGACAACATCGTTCCTCGGTCAGTGTTCTCGCTCTTTTTTCGTTGGTGTCTTTCCTGCTATCTCCATAGCATTCTCTCATTCATTCGCGTATAGTATTCCTTGCGTAAAGTAAAAAAAACTCAACGCATATAGTGGTAAAAAAAAAAAATGGCCTAAGGGCCACGTGATGTACTAGTTGTGGAATCCATGTGGCATTCTCGCAGAAGAATTGCCGTTGGAACCCAAAAGTAAAAGACGCAAAAGACCAAATTTCGAAAATGTCACTCCTTTGAATCCCGATTCTAACACAAAATTCGTTGTAATCACTCCCGCCGATCCCACAAAACCTCTTTCCAACTACAGCATTTTCCTTCTAAAAAAAAGGTATAGATAGCATAAGTACTGCTTATGAAAGTATTAGCCAGTTGCGCGATGGCAGTCTACTGATTCTCGTCAAGTCAGCAAAAATAGCTAAAATGTTCTTATCCAAGAAAAAACTCTAATATATGTGACATTTCCGTGAAACTACATGAACAGCTTAACACGTGTTAAGGTACAGCATATGCCCCGTTCTTAATTAACGTATCAGAGAAAGAAATAGTCGATGAAATGAGTTCACAAGGAGTTAAAGAAGTTTACAAATTTAACAAAACCGTTAACGGGAAACAAAATCCCTCTGGACTAGTGTTCTTCACATTTGACCTTTTCCGACCCCCCACTACTGTTAACGTTGGCTGGTACAACATTAAAGTAGACGAATACTACCCCAACCCTATGCGGCGCCGCAGTTGCCAAAAAATTTACCATACCGGCAAACGCTGCAACGGCACTCCCTTATGCGAAGGTTGCAATCTCCCCCCCCCCCCCCCCCCACTCGCCCGAAAAACGAACACGTATCTCATGTGCCAACTGCTTCGAAAGCCACCCACCATCCTTAAAAAAATGCCCGAAGTTCATACAAGAAAAGGAAGTTCTCAAAATTAAAACCATGCGTAAAGGCACTATGGCAGAAGCCAGGCAAGAGTTCAGGCAACAATACCCTTCACCAACACCCTACCCATCTTATTCTGAAGTCGCTAAAAATTCAGCCCAAACTGTGCCCGCTATCCAACCACAGATAGCCCCCATACAAAATAACATTGAAAATAACTCCAAAGGCTCCACAACTGCTGAGCTTACGTCACATCCCAATGTACATACATCAGCAACTCCCAAGACTCAGATAAAAGGAAAATCGCAATCTCTTACTCAAAGCCCGTTGGTAATTGCCAACGACGACTCTAACACAATCAACTTCAACCAATTCAATCTTACACCAGCAATACCAGAAAAGCTTTAATACCCCTGCTCACCGCTCCCCACCCAGCAGCCCAAAACGCACACACCAAACTAACAATACCCAGCTTCACGCCCCCCCAACACTCTCCCCTATATCTAATCTAACACAAGAACAAATAAAACAAAACAATTATTTTCTTAAAGAACCTGAACGAATAGATGAAGAAGACATATGAAAATAAACCTAACTCCAACAATAACGACCCCGGAGCCCACCAGCTGGATCAACCGAGCTCGTCATTGAGCTCATTTGACCCAGGTTGTGGACATCGGGGTCGAAAAGATCATCCCAAAAATTCGCTCCAAAAAGGCTTCACACAATATGTACCTCAACATACTGTGCCGAAGCCCTGTCTATCTCAGAATAAAGCTCTACTTAAGATTCTCCAATGGAACCTCAAAGGCTATGCAAACAACTACGATGAGCTTAACCTACTGATAAAAGATCAAGACTCAAGTGTAATATGCCTGCAAGAAACCCATTGCCCATTTGACACTACACCAATTCCTCCCAAAACATTCACGCCCTATTTCAATAATCTGCCTTCCAACAACACTACAAAGCAAGCTGTTGGTCTGCTGATTAAAATTAATATCCCGCACAGAGAAATTCTTATTATCTCCAATATACATAGCTTGCTACGCAAAAGAAATTTTACTACCGTCAAAAATTACTATTATTTCGTTTTATATTCCACCACAACAAACCTTTTCAAAAAACGAACTTGAGTTGATGTTGAACCAAGTAAGCCGCCCAGTCATTTTAGCAGGTGATGTTGATTCATAGAACACCCTTTGGGGATCCTCCACCACAAATAAAAAAGGGAAAATTATAGAAGATTTCATTACAGACTCTAATCTCTCTATCTTAAATGACGGTTCACCAACCCATTTTTCCACTCACAGCACACTCACACACGTTGATATCACTTGCTCCTCCCCAGAGCTCCTTCCCAAAGTACACTGGTACACTTTCGAATATCTTCACAATAGCGATCACTCCCCAATAGTCACTGCCGTAAACTTAGAACCATATGCCAAACAAATCCCCCCCCTTAACCAAATTCAAAATCGAAACAGCAAACTGGACGGATTTCAAAAAAGAGATTACAACACTTAACGGGAAAAAACGCATCTGGTAACCCAAACAAAGAGGCTGCAATTATCCAAAAAGCAATCAGATCGGCTGCTAACTCAACTATTCTTCAGACTTCTCCAGAACACCACAAGCACAGTGTCCCCTGGTGGAACAAAGAACTCGCAGAACTCCGCAAAGCTAAAATGGCCGCTTGGAAAGCTTACAAAAAAAACCGAAATCAAGATAATTTAATAGCATTCAAAAAGAGCAATACCAAATTTCGGAGACAGCTCAAAATTGCAAAAACAAAAACTTTTGAAGATTTCACCTCCAGCGTGCGTTCCAAAGGCGAATGGCATGAATGAAGAATTGGCGTTCCGAGACCTGTAAGTAACGCGAGGTGGAACCAACGTCAAAGAACGTTGTGATTGTGCGAATTTTAGTTTTACGTATAAGTATTGACGCTGTTTGGTGGTTATGACTTTGTGTAAGTACTTGGTTGTGCAAAACTCAAGATGCTTTTCTAGTGTACAACCAAGTATTTTCTTAGCATAGGCGGAAACATGGTCGTATCTTCTTAAGCAAAAACATAACGCGTTATATTATTAAATGCAAGTTGTAATTTGCGTATTATAATAACGTTATTGCAACAGAAAATTTGACCGCTGTATGTAATTAGGGGCACGAGTAGAGTTCGTCTTGTATTTGTCGGTGTGAAGTTTTGCGATAAAGATAGATTTCGGAGACATCCATAGATTTTGCTAAGATATGGTTATCCCAGCACAGAGTTTCACTGAACCAAACCCCCAGATTTTTGGCTTTGGGGACAAATTCAATTTGAGCATTTCCAAGATAAATAGGGGTAAAATATTTGAATCAGGCATTTGGATTTATCGATAAGACCGCGTGCACTACTTATGTACAGTTGCACATCGTCGGCATACATATGCACTGCGGAGTTGTGAACAACGTTCGGGAGGTCATTAATAAAGATTGTGAAAAGCAGTGGGCCCAATATGGATCCTTGCGGGACACCTGTCAAACTCGTTAAGAATTCGGATTGGACACCGTTTACAAAAACTGCTTGTACGCGACCTGCCAGGTAGGAAAAAATTAATTTTCCAGCGGATGAGGAGAAAGCAAACAAATTTTGAAGCTTTGCGACAAGAAGCCTATGATCAACCGTGTCAAAAGCCTTTGAAAAGTCTAGCAAAGTTAGAAAAGTAACGTAGTTTTTATCAGTTGCTGCCCTTATATCGTCCGTTACTTTAAGCTGAAGTACAACTGTGATGCTGCCGAAAACCAGACTGGTACATACAAAGAAGGTTGTTTTGTCGAAGATAAGCAGACATTTGATAGTGGACAGTTTTTTCTAAGACTTTGGATAAATATGGAAGTATTGCGATAGGTCGGTATTCTTTGTGTTGCTTTCTTTTTAAGGATTGGGATAATCTTTGCAGCTTTCCAGGACTTTGGGAAATTGGATGTTGTTATGATTGTGTTGAAAAGATGAGTTATTGCTGGAAGGATGTATGGTAGAATTATTTTTATAAAATAGGGGTGGATCTCGTTAACACGAATAGCTTTCGACTTTATTTTGAGGACAGCTCTAACAATATCCGTTTGCTCAACCCTGGAAAATTCAAAGGATCCGCTTGGTGCGATTACCGGAGATACCAATGTTTGTCGATTGAATTTTGATGAAATCACGGTTTAGCTGGTTTGGATCAACATTATCAACTCCTGAATCAATTTTACCACAAATGCCTTGCTGACGTAAGTTCTTCCATAATATTGTAATATGCGAGCTACGGCTCGAGTAGATAAAACAATATTCTGTGAAATTATTACTTTATTTTCTAGTCTCTAGAACAATTCAGGTTCACACTATACTATTCTTCGCAATTCTTTTCTTACAAGGTCTCTGTCCTCTCAAATCACTTTATCTCCTTTCAATTACTTAATTCACAAATCCAAACTAATTACTTCTTCTTGTTAAATCTCAACTTTCAATTTATCACAAAATTACAACTTCGTCCATTATCACTTTTCTAATCTCTTCGCCACAGTTTAGAAACTAGTGCCCCCTTTTTGATCGCCATCTGTCCTTATATAGCAGAAGTTTCTGATAGCCAGAAACTTCTAGCAAATTCTTCGACCACTGGAACAAGAGAAATTCCAAGATGACAATCATTCTTGCAGTTATAATTCCCTCTCATCCGTGATATTATCCGTCTCTTTCGTAGACATGAACTGTGGAAACCGCAGACACGAACCTCGAATGAAAGGACAGTTCGAACCAAAATTCTGCCAGAATGAAAAGTCACTTCGGAATTTGTTGCATCATACTTTTAGGGAGCGTAGTTATTATTATGCTACAATATCTTGCTGGGAAGTTTATAGTTAAGATGTTCACTGTAAAAAATACGCTTGGCTTGCCTTATTTTTGAACATACAAGATTTCTTAGTGCTTTATAAGACGAGAAAAATTCAGGGAGCCTAAAATATTTCCACTTCATGTATACAGCATCTCGTTCATTTTTTAGTCTGAGAATCTCTGGGGTAAACCACGGATTGATGTTGCATTTTGCAAGCTTAGTTCTAAGAGGAACATGGCAGTCAAACAACTGCGTAATCAAGCTTTGCAGATATTCAACTTGCATGTCGGATTAAGGTTCCGAATATATTGGTAGCCAGTTTACACGTTGTACGTCTCGCTCAAGGATATCCGCTCGCATTTTTTGAAATCCCTGTATGAGTATTTCAATTGTTCTATACAAGTGGCGATATTAAAACAGGCAAAGAGGAGATCGTGGAAACTTGGCTGTAAAAAGCATTCTGAGTGTCACTTGCAAGAAATAAGTCCAGGAGGGTACTACTTGAGTCAGTGAAATGAGTCGGAATGTTTGAATTAAGAAGATCAAGATTTAGTGCTTTCATATTTTCAATTAGGGAAAACGAAATAGCAGGATTTAAAATATTGCAGTTGAAATCACCACAAACAATAATTTTCCAAAACGATGTTGTATTATTTTCAAGAAAGCAATAAAGCTGTGAAAGGTCAATGTAATTTCTTGGTCGATAAACGACACCCAGTAGATATTTCCTTCTCTCACATGCAAGTTCAATGAATCAATACTCGAACGGACTATCACAAGGTGAGGTTGCAATTAGCTTTACAGGCAGCGGCCTACGGACGTAAATTGCAACACCCCCATCGATTCGATTTTGCCTATCATCGCGAAAAATGTTATATCCTGGCATTGAGTAAGCACAATCAGGTATTTTCGGATCAAACCATGTTTCCGAAACACATGCTATATCTACATTGGAACCGACAAACAAACTTCTAAATTCATCAAATTTGCATTTGGACAAACTTTGAGCATTTACGTAGCATACCTTCAGGGCCGCGCGCTGTGTACAGAGAATGTTAATCAATACACGCAAATTATCATTCGTGCCACTGCCAACGGAAGAATTGCTGGTATCACCCATTGGTGAAAATTATAAATAAATGTTCCTCCAGTGCAAGAAAACTCAGAACACAAAACATGTAAACTCTCAAATGGCTAACAGACAATAAGTTACGCTGATACAAAAGATACTTACTAATTACAATATACAAAATAAATATGTAGTTATTAAAAAAGCTTCGATTAGGTAGCATTTCGATGTTCATCGTGGTTGGTAGCTGCAGCGGCAAAAGAATCCAAGCGTGTGATGCAGTCGACCAAAAAAGCTTTGCCAGTTGGTTTTTGGCGTACATACACCCGTCCCCCTCGTGTGAAGACAGGAGACAGCTGATGTTGTTGTTTTAACTCGTGAGCTTTCCGAAATATAGCGAGATTATTTGTCGTTAAGCTTTCGTTGACAGAAATTAGTTTGTCAGATTGAATCCCGATCTGTTGTAAACAAAGTCGTTTCTCGGTTTTTTTGAATGCGGCATTTGCTGAAGTTAATAGAGTGATTTTGTCTCCTACCGATGGAAATTTTACGATAATCGAAGAACTGCGTAGTTTGCCTTTAGGTTTGGTTCTGAAGATCGCTTTGGGTGTAGGTGCTTGAGTACATTCGACAGCTGTACACAGTCGGTTGTAAACACTTTGGAGATCTTCGTTGTTAGTCGTCGGCACTCCATGAATGATAATATCAGTGGCCAGCTTATCACGTTCAACTGAATCAACTTTATCTTTTAAGCATAATACTTCGTTTTCCAGCAGTGAGCACCGGACTGACTCTGACGTTTGTCCGAGGACTTCGACTCGCACTGTGAGCGCAGATATAGATTTGTTGACATCTTCGAATCGGGTGGTGAAATCTGCGACTATAGCGTCAAGTTTTACCATCAAGATGTTATGCATTTCCATTATGGTAGATTTTAGTTGAGAGTTGTACTCCTCAAGCTGTTTGACTAGTCGTGTCTCGAATGATTTGCCAAATTTTTCATCCTTAGACGAATTTGATGTTTGTGGCTTGGCAATTTTTGCCAGCCATTTTTGGTTTCTGGTCTGTGTGGAGCTTCAGTCATTTGGCAGCTGATTTGCGCGCGAAAAGAAACCAACAACAACTGGGTTCCGTATGCAAACAAATAGTTTAGCTATTACACAAAAGAAAATATCGCGAATTGTGATAAAGTAAGGCAATATTTCCGGAAAACACTGTTTAAAGAATACTGTAGCATAATAATAACTACGCTCCTATGTCTATGCAGCAAATTCTGAAGTGACTTTCCATTCTGGCAGAATTTTGGTTCGAACTGTCCTTTCATTCGAGGTTCGTGTCTGGGACGAAGTCTCCACATGTCAACGAAAGAGACGAATAATATCAGGAAAAAAAGGGAATTATAACTGCAAGAATTATTTCTCTTGTTCCAGTGGTCGAAGAATTTGCTAGAAGTTTCTGGCTATCAGAAACTTCTGCTATATAAGGACAGATGGCGATCAAAAAAAGACACAGTTGGTTTAGAACCGTGGCGAAGAGATTGGAAAAGTGATAATGGGCGAAGTTGTAATTTGGTGATAAATTGAAAGTTGAGAGTGAACAAGAAAAAGTAATTAGTTTGGATTTGTGAATTAAGTAATTGAAAGGAGATAAAGTGATTTGAAAGGAAAGAGACCTTGTAAGAAAAGAATTTGCGAAGAATAGTATAGTGTGAACCTGAATTGTTCTATAGACTAGAAAATAAAGAAATAATTTCACAGAATACTGTTTTATCTACTCGAGCCGTAGCTTTCATATTACATTGGTGTCAGAAGCGGGATAAAACTTATTCTGTGAATAACTATTTCCGTGGTGTGAAATTGCACAAGCAAAAAAAAAAAAAAAACGATTTCTGTGTTGAGTTAATTAGTTGCGCAAAATGGGTCGCAAATTGGGAAAACTAACTATAACTCAACTAAAGGCAGAACTCAGTAAGCGGAACCTCGACACAACTGGGGGAAAAGATGCCCTACTGATTCGTCTGGAAGAAGCAGTAACGCAGGAAGGTGAAAATCCGCATGACATAGAGTTTGACGTGGAAGAGGAACCAGCAAGTACAGTAGCCGACCCGGGTATACAAGTCTGCTCCTGCAACTTAAGTTAGTCATGGACGAACAAAAGAAAGCAATAGAAGATCAAAGTCATAAGCTCGATGACCAAAAGAATTCTATAGAACTTAAGCTGGACGAACAAAAGAATTCTCTAGAACTTAAGCTGGATGAACAAAAGAAAGCAATGGACGAACAAAAGAATTCTCTAGATGCTCTGGAAAGTAAACTTGATGAGCAAAACAAGAACTTGGAATCCAAATTCGAAGTGATCGAAGAGAAAATCGAGAAGGTCGAGACGCAACTCGAAAAAGTCGAAACTAGATTCGATGAAAATTTTGAGAAACATGAAACTCAGTTCGGGAAGATAGAGACTCAGTTTGAAAAAGTGGATACGAAATTCGAGATAGTAGGAAAGCAAGTCGAAAATCTTGCTAAGGAGCTCAGCAACGTGAAGAGACAGAAAGCACGGGAATATTCCACTGACGGTCTGAGAAGAAAGGAGATGCAGCCTCCTATCTTCGATGGTCAAACATCATGGCCAATTTATAAAAGGCAATTCGAAGCGGCCGCAATGACCAATAGCTGGGACGATGAAGAGAAGTCCATTGCACTCACACTTGCACTGAGGGGTCCAGCTGCGGAGCTCTTGCAGACCATCCCGGAAGATAAACAGCAGAACTACGACTCTCTGGTTCAGGCTATCGAGATGCGGTTTGGGGATGAACACATGCAGCAGGTGTACAGGGTTCAGCTGCGTAGTCGAGTCCAGAAAAGGGGGGAAACGCTCCAACAGTTGCAGGCGGATATAGAGCGACTAGCCCATCTTTCATACCCTAAAGCCGGTGAGGAGCTTATCAACGAAATGGCGGTGGAAGCTTTTATTCAGGCCATAGAGGACAGACAACTGCAAATGGCTGTAAGGATGGCTGAAAAGTGAACACTCCCCGAGGTATTGGCATTCGCTTTGTCAATGAAGGCTGCGGACCAAGCATACCAGGGAATACACCGTGTCAGGGAAATGTCCGTCGTGGAATGCTCATGCCAGAGAACAGCCGTCATGGATGAAGACAGAGCTCGCGGAAGTCAAATCCGTTGCTGGAATTGCAACCAAACCGGACACCTACAACGGCAGTGCAGAAGTGCACCTAGACGAGGAAATTGTTCACATTGCGGAAGTAGGAGAAGCAGAGAGGAAGCATCTGGCGGTGATAACATCCATCCTGTCAGTCAGACTTCCCAAAACCAGCAGTCGGGAAATGCGTAAGGACCAACTTCGCGGGGCAAAAGTTGGTTACTGGAATCGAGGCCCCCAGGACCACCATTCAAGTTTCGCAAACCAAACGGGGTAACAAAAGCCTGACAGTGGAGACACTAATCAACAAGAAGAAGTGCGTAGCCACCATCGACACAGGTGCCACTGCCTCCATTGTAAGAAGAGATATCGTCAAAAGCGCCTGGCTGCACAACACCAACAGCTACTGCCTGAAGACTGCAACAGGGGAAATGGCGAAAGTGTTTGGAGAAGTTCGTCTTACGATTACTCTGGCGGGACTGACGTTCTCCCATGCGTTTCTGGTGGCAGATATATGCGACGAGTGCATCATCGGAATAGACTTCATGAAAGCAAATGAGGTAATCCTGGACATCGGGATGCAAGTACTGAGGTATCGAAATGTGGAGATTCCGATGGTGTACGGAAATGAGAGTGCCGTAACTCTCAGGACAGTCATCAGCAAAGACGAAGTTTTGCCGCCGTCTTCAGAGACAATCATTTGGACGAAGCTGGAAGGTGATCTTGGGAGCCACCGATTCTACATAGTAGAGCCAGACCCAGAGAAGAATTCTCAAGACTACATCGTGGGAAAGACGTTAGTCGAACCAAAGAACACCATGGTTCCAGTAAGAGTTTTGAACGCAAGGCCACACACTGTCAAACTAAGGCGAGGGAAGGTGACTGGAAAATGCACGCCGATTACTGCCGTCGCAACAATATCTGAACGTGATGCTCCAAAACCTCTCTCATCACCTTGGACAGCGGAAACGAGAGAGACGATTCTCCAGTCCAGTGAGCTGAATCAGGAGCAGCGAACTATGGCAGAGAATCTTATCAATGAGTACGCTGATGTATTTGCCTCACAGGACGGAGAATACGGCCGAACACACCTGGTACAACATCGAATAGACACTGGTGATACTAGACCAATTCGTCACTAGGCGCCTTCCATTGGCAAAGCAGACAGAAGTTGCAGAGATGGTGTCGGCAATGGAGAAAGTAGGTCTGATTGAAAGTTCCAAAAGTCCGTGGGCATCACCGGTTGTACTGGTTAAGAAGAAAGATGGCAGCACGCGGTTCTGCGTGGACTATCGGCAGCTCAATTACGTCACCAAGAAAGACAGCTACCCTCTGCCACGGATTGACGACACGCTAGATACACTATCAGGAGCCCGATGGTTTTCCACTCTCGACTTGAAGAGTGGCTACTGGCAGGTACAGATCCATCCAGAAGACCGGGAGAAAACCGCCTTCACCGCAGGAAATGGGCTATGGCAATTCACGGTAATGCCATTCGGGCTGTGTAATGCTCCGGCGACTTTCGAGCGATTGATGGAATGTGTCCTGCAAGGGTTAACATGGAAAACCTGTTTGGTATACTTGGATGATGTCATCGTCGTAGGAAAAACGTTTGCGCAACACCGAGACAATCTAAGGGATGTGTTTTAAAGGCTTCGAAGTGCCCACCTGAAGCTCAACCCCAAGAAGTGCGCCCTGTTTAGAGCGGAAGTCAAGTACCTGGGACACATAATTTCAGCGAAAGGAGTGAGAACCGATCCGGAGAAGGTCGAAGCGGTGAAAAACTGGCCAGTCCCCAAAGACAAACACCAACTAAGGAGCTTCCTAGGCCTAGCCACCTACTACAGACGGTTCGTGAAGGATTTTGCCGGGATCGCAAAGAACCTGCACCAGTTAACGGAAAAGGGAAAACAATTCAAATGGTCAATTGAGTGCGAGAAGAGCTTCAAGGCACTTAAACAACGGCTATGCGATGCCCCGATACTGGCTTACCCCACTCCCGGGGAAACGTTCGTTGTGGATGCAGATGCTAGTAATGTCGGGGTAGGAGCCGTACTCTCCCAGGTGCATGACGGCCAAGAGAAGGTGGTTGCGTACTTCAGCAAGGTGCTCTCTAAGCCAGAAAGGAACTACTGCGTGACAAGGCGGGAACTTCTAGCTTTGATCTTGGCTACGAAGCATTTTCACAAATACCTCTACGGGAGGAAGTTCGTTCTTCGCACAGACCATGCAGCCTTAAAATGGCTATTACAGTTCAAGAGTCCTGAGGGTCAGGTCGCAAGATGGATCGAAAGGCTGCAAATCTACGACTACGAAATACAGCATCGTAAAGGAAGGCTCCACTCTAATGCGGATGCACTGTCCCGGAGACCATGCAGAACGGATTGTAAACATTGTGCGCGTCAGGAAGAACGGGAGCTGGTTTCCATCCAAAGAATGAGAGCCGAACCTATCACCGGCTGGAGCGTAGATGAGATCCGGAACGCTCAGAAGGAAGACCCGGATATCGAGCCGATTCTGGCCTGGAAGGAGAACATGGAGAAACCGGTTCATCAGGACATTTCTCACAGAAGCCCGACCTTAAAGGCATATTTTGCGCAGTGGGACTCCCTCCATGTCCAAGAAGGTGTTCTGAGAAGAAAATGGGAATCCTCCGACGGAAAGTCGTTTGTAATGCAGCTTGTCGTACCGCGGACGAGGGTCAAGGAGGTGTTACAGGAAATGCATGGCGGGGAGACCGGAGGCCACTTGGGAGTGAATAAGACGCTAGAAAAGGTACGAGAACGTTTTTATTGGTTAAAAGCGAAGGAAGATATCGAAGACTGGTGCAGAAAATGCGACGTGTGTGCAGCTAGCAAGGGTCCGAGAATCAAAACTCGAGGTAAGATGCACCAATACAACGTGGGAGCACCTTTCGAACGAATCGCCATTGACATCGCAGGGCCCTTTCCGGAAACCGACAATGGTAATCGGTATATACTCGTAGTGATGGACTACTTCAGTAAGTGGCCGGAAGCGTTTCCGATCCCTAACCAGGAAGACAGAACCGTGGCGGAGCAGATCGTCTACAATTGGGTTAGCAGATTCGGTGTGCCCTTGGAATTGCATTCTGACCAAGGGCGGAACTTCGAGTCAAGAATCTTCCAAGAGATGTGTCAACTACTCGGAATCAAAAAGACAAGGACAACCCCGCTTCATCGACAGTCGGACGGTATGGTGGAGCGTTTCAATAGGACTTTGGACGAACATCTCTCGAAGGTCGTAGGTGACTATCAACGGGATTGGGACCGGCAGATTCCCTTGTTTTTGATGGCCTATAGAAGTGCCGTGCATAGCACTACTCGACATACGCCGTTCGAAATCTTATTTGGTGGAATAGCTCGTTTACCCAGTGAGGTGAAATTTGGATCTCCTACCAATGAGCCCAGAAATGAAGAAGAGTACGTGGCGGACCTTAGGGAAAGGCTTAGGGACATACACCAAAGGACCAGAAGCCAGATTAAGATGACGAGCGACCGCATGAAGACCAGGTATAAACCCAACCCAGAAACTTCAGCGGAGGTTGATTTTGAAGGAAGCCGAAGTAGCTGAACAGCTGATGCTGTTATAAAGCCGGCCTCTGAACCCGAGTCTAATAAAGCTCACAATGAAAGAGATTCGCCTGTTCGCGAGCTCACTTTGACTATGGCAGTTGCTAATAAAACTTGTGTTGTTGCGTTAGTTGAGTAAAATGCGTTGACGTTTGGTGTTATTAAAGTTCTTTCTCTTTCGGATGGTTGAAAAGTGGACGAACCAGCATTTATCCAGAAAGTTGATGGCCCCAGTGTGTGCCCTTGTGCAGTGAAAGAGTTCGATTGGCCCGCAGACGGAGTGTTATTAAAATGGAGAAGCGAATGGTGTACTTGTTAGTAGTAGTAGCATAGTTGACTACTCGGACAATGCTCAGAGGTATGGCTATATGAACATTTCAATTTCGACATATCCCTAATCTAGAAACTTGCTTGCACCGATCAGCAATACTAAACTTCAGAAACCTACTACTACTTGGCAAGAGTATTTCGCGGTGCTGGTTGCTGTATGCAAAACGTTTCGGTGAGTCACGGGCTTGATGAGATTCGGTGCCATTCGTACTTGTTATTGGTTGACTACCTCTAATGTACGGAACCTAGTTTCTAAAAAGCCTTTGAACTCGTGAAACGTCGGAAGTTCTTTGGTGTCTTCTTTGGCTCCCAGCTTCTCCTCCCAAAGTTGCTGCATTTTTGTGATCAGTTTTTGTAGCAGCACAAAGATGAGCACCACATCCCAATGTTCGACGGGTCCCTTCAGGTTCTTGAGGCAATGTACAACTTCCGTCTATGTATCCAGTAAGTCCTTTATTAACTCCGACCTTTCATGCGTCAGTGATGGCTGGTTGAATAGACACTTCACCTGCGTGTTGACCAGGAAACGCGTATGATTATACCACTCTGTTAAAATCCTCCAAGCCTTTGTGTAGTTTCCGCTGTCAATCGCCAGGTGAGTCAGAAGCTTCTCAGCTTTAACAGATACAGTTGACTTCTGGTAGTACATCGTCTCTATGTCCGACAGCTTGGTATTGCGGTGGATCAACGAAACGAACAAATCGTGAAAGGTTCGTCATGTCTCGTAGCTACCCGAAAAAGTTGGCAAACTTATTTTTGGCAGCTTGATGCCAAGGCAACAACGTCATGATTCCAGGAAGGAGATCTGGTGTGGCTGTATAATCCCCATCGCCAAAAGGGGAAATCACCTAAATTACAGCGGAACTGGGAAGGTCCCTACAGAATAGTAACCCGCATCAACGATGTTGTCTACCGCATCCAGCGAGGACCGAGGCCCAAAATGAAAGTGGTTCATGTGGACCGACTGAGTCGATACAATGGCCGAAATGAGGATGCACTTGTTCGGGACGAACACGTCTAAGAGGGGGGCAGTGTAGCATAATAATAACTACGCTCCTATGTCTATGCAGCAAATTCCGAAGTGACTTTCCATTCTGGCAGAATTTTGGTTCGAACTGTCCTTTCATTCGAGGTTCGTGTCTGGGACGAAGTCTCCACAGCTCATGTCAACGAAAGAGACGAATAATATCAGGGATAAAAGGGAATTATAACTGCAAGAATTATTTCTCTTGTTCCAGTGGTCGAAGAATTTGCTAGAAGTTTCTAGCTATCAGAAACTTCTGCTATATAAGGACAGATGGCGATGAAAAAAAGACACAGTTGGTTTAGAACCGTGGCGAAGAGATTGGAAAAGTGATAATGGGCGAAGTTGTAATTTGGTGATAAATTGAAAGTTGAGAAAAGAAAAAGTAATTAGTTTGGATTTGTGAATTAAGTAATTGAAAGGAGATAAAGTGATTTGAGAGGAAAGAGACCTTGTAAGAAAAGAATTTGCGAAGAATAGTATAGTGTGAACTTGAATTGTTCTATAGACTAGAAAATAAAGAAATAAATTACACAGAATATCGTTTTATCTACTCGAGCCGTAGCTTGCATATTACAATATTCTGAGAGCATATAATTAATTTTACAATTTCCCTGTATGTTTTATTTTCACTGCAGAATCAGGCTTCTCTCATCTTCTCCATTCCATTCCATTTTTACTGCAAATAATAATGATATATTGTAAATATGAATATTCATTTAGGATATGAATCGTATTCACTTATTTTGACAAAAAAAAATGTTTCTATTTGTTTGGAGCACGATGACGTCTTCAAACATGAAGGCTCTTCGTATTAATAATAACTTTCCGTCATCAACGCCCCCACAACAAATGTCAACATAAAATGAATTCATATACATACGAGTATGTATATATTAACAAACGATGAAAATGTATGTAAAAGAAACGTTTTAACATTAAATAATTACACTATTTTATAACGTTGATAGAATCGGTGGTTTTTCATTTCTTCAAACAGTTGTTCTAGCGTTTTAGTTTTCTTTATACAACTGCTTATGGGCATTGTTACCCGTTCTTTATCAGAGACTTTCTTCTTGCACATAGACACTAACATTTTAGTTTTTAATTGGTGCGGGAAAAACTCTTGGATTGCATGATGTGCATAATATTTGGGTACAAAATGAACAAAGCTGTGTTGGCGAGTACGTTAAAACAACTTAAAAAAGACGTCAATTTCGGCAAAACGGACTCAAGTAAACGCATCGTGAACTACTTGACAGGCCGTCTATCCCTGCTGGAAAAGATTATGGACTACTATCCAGTTTGAGGGTCTCTTGGATGAAGACGACTCCAAAAACGTAGCTTTAGAGGATATTTTTGAGGAGATTAGGGAAAACTATTTCCACTACCGCTCTAGCATACTAGATGCCATTGGCAAGGTTCAGACGACGGTGCAGAATGAAGACAGCAAGAAGATATCAACCCCTAGCACATCGAGGTCGGATATCAAGCTGCCAAAAATAAGTTTGCCAACTTTTTCGGGTAGCTACGAGACATGACGAACCTTTCACGATTTGTTCGTTTCGTTGATCCACCCCAATACCAAGCTGTCGGACATAGAGACGATGTACTACCTGAAGTCAACTGTATCTGTTAAAGCTGAGAAGCTTCTGACTCACCTGGCGATTGACAGCGGAAACTACACAAAGGCTTGGAGGATTTTAACAGAGTGGTATAATCATACGCGTTTCCTGGTCAACACGCAGGTGAAGTGTCTATTCAACCAGCCATCACTGACGCATGAAAGGTCGGAGTTAATAAAGGACTTACTGGATACATAGACGGAAGTTGTACATTGCCTCAAGAACCTGAAGGGACCCGTCGAACATTGGGATGTGGTGCTCATCTTTGTGCTGCTACAAAAACTGATCACAAAAATGCAGCAACTTTGGGAGGAGAAGCTGGGAGCCAAAGAAGACACCAAAGAACTTCCGACGTTTCACGAGTTCAAAGGCTTTTTAGAAACTAGGTTCCGTACGTTAGAGGTAGTCAACCAATAACAAGTACGAATGGCACCGAATCTCATCAAGCCCGTGACTCACCGAAACGTTTTGCATACAGCAACCAGCACCGCGAAATACTCTTGCCAAGTAGTAGTAGGTTTCTGAAGTTTAGTATTGCTGATCGGTGCAAGCAAGTTTCTAGATTAGGGATATGTCGAAATTGAAATGTTCATATAGTCATACCTCTGAGCATTGTCCGAGTAGTCAACTATGCTACTACTACTAACAAGTACACCATTCGCTTCTCCATTTTAATAACACTCCGTCTGCGGGCCAATCGAACTCTTTCACTGCACAAGGGCACACACTGGGGCCATCAACTTTCTGGATAAATGCTGGTTCGTCCACTTTTCAACCATCCGAAAGAGAAAGAACTTTAATAACACCAAACGTCAACGCATTTTACTCAACTAACGCAACAACACAAGTTTTATTAGCAACTGCCATAGTCAAAGTGAGCTCGCGAACAGGCGAATCTCTTTCATTGTGAGCTTTATTAGACTCGGGTTCAGAGGCCGGCTTTATAACAGCATCAGCTGTTCAGCTACTTCGGCTTCCTTCAAAATCAACCTCCGCTGAAGTTTCTGTTTCGGTGACTTGGTTTCGGGAACCGAGACCCCGCAAAAAGCTAAGGCCAAAATAGAAGAAGTTAAGGAGATTCTAAGTGGAGCGAGTTTTTACTTACGCAAATGGACCGCCAACAATGAAGATCTTCTGGATACTGTACCTACTCAGGATCACGAGGCATTCTTCTCGTTACCCACTGACGGTTCAGATCGAGTGAAGACTTTTTTTTTTGATCCCATGGGTTGGATCTCACCTTCCATCACCAAGGCAAAACTCTTGATGCAGTTTTTCTAGGTCCGCAAACAATCCTGGAATGATCCCGTTGATACTGATATTCTGGAAGATTGGAGAATTTTTACTATGATTTGCAGGCTATTAACAACCTACATATTCCACAATGATTTCACACTCTTGGTATGACCAATAGAATTCAGCTACACGGTTTCTGCGATTCGTCGGAAAAGGCATAGGGGGCAGCGGTGTACCTCAGAGTAGAAAACGAAGACGGCACCATCCACATGCACCTGCTGATGTCCAAATCGAGCATCGCACCAGCAACTCCAGTGACTCTTCCGCGTTTAGAACTTTGTGGAGCTGTCATGCTCGCTAAGCTCATACATCACATTACAATGACTGTAGAGGAGAGGCATTCCCACGTTCGCATGGACAGACTCTATGATCACTCTGTGCTGGATACGAGCAGAGTCTACGGAAGTGGGAAACCTATGTGCGAAGCGGAGTCGGGGAGGTAGGTTGACTGAGGTCTATATAGGAATTGTGGTGGAATGGGCCCACATTTCTACGTTCTGCATGGATCTTTGAACTTCCAGAACAACCAGCTAATTTCAACACCGATGAGCGAAGAAGACCGTCAAGGTTCTTCATGTCGATATCAACGTCACCGACAATAGGATCAGTCATCTTATTCATCGACCCTCCAGCCTATGTCGGCTCATCAGAATCACTGCGTACTGTTGAAGATTCGGAGCAAACACATTAAGCAGAGCTCAGAACGAACTCTTGGAGCAATCAATCCGTCGGAGCACGCTGCGGCAACAAAGGTTCTGGCACGCTTAGCTCAACATGAAATGTTTCCGCAAGGGGTAGCTTAGTCTAGGTCCATTGAATCCCTTTACAGACGGTGAAGGCATTCTTAGAATCGGTGGAAGGCTTAAAAAACCGATCTCTCTACACAAAACTACTCATCAGCGAGTCCAACAGCAAGACTCTTCATGGCGGCATCCAATTGATGATGGGGTACCTACGAAACAAGTATTGGATCTACCAGTTAAAAAGGTCTGTCAAAAAACATATTCATGGCTGTACCACTTGTTATAGGTATCGCACCAAAGCTGCTCATCAATTAATCGGGGATCTCCCTAGTCCCAAGGTGAGGATCTCCGAGGTCCGACTATGCTTAGCCCATCGATATAAAAATATGGAGAGGCCGCGGCGCCAAATGTTATAAAGGTTATCGTCTGTCTGGCATTATATTTAGAGGCCGCAATCGACCTAACCACCTAAGCTTTTTGGCAGCCTTTCAAAGATTTGCAGTACGTCGGGACACTCACGTATGAAAAGCTCGCACGCATCTAACTCAAATTGAAGCGTGTCTTAATTCGAGACCTTTATGCCCTCTTTCCGAAGACCCTGATGACTTCCGTGCATTAACGCCTGCACATTTCCTAATTGGTCAAGAAGCCCTAATAGTTCCTGAACCGGACCTAGCCTCAGAAAAAATATGCGCAAATGACCGGTGGAAGTCAATTCAACTCCGCATGCAGATGTTCTGGAATCAGTAGCAACAGGAGTACCTGGCACGGCTATAACAAAGACCGAAGTGGCTGAAAACACAACCGCAGCTAAAGGTAGGTGATTTGGTTTTGCTGAAGGACGAACGACTACCCCCCGCTAGGTGGAGTCTTGGCTGAATTCAGCAGACATACCCCGGAGCTGACAACATAATCCGCGTAGTCAAACTGAAAACACAGCAAGGAGAGTTTAAACGTCCAATAACAAAACTTTGTTCACTACCTATCAACAATTCTCAACCTCAAGTCGAAGCATTGTAACTGCTCTGTACGAAAATACACCAACGTACCTATCACAAAAAAAAATAAAATAAAAATACAACACATATCCATATACATACATATGTATGTACATGCATCCATCCAATACAATTACATTTATTCCACACATAACACAAATCATATTACAGTCCATTGTTCATTCACAAATTCACTGAAATAGTACTAAAAAAAAAAAAACCACTCATTTTTAAAACTGAAAACACACAAGTATCACTGAACTAACAAGGCACTCACCCAATTAACCCACGCACACTCGCCCAAACACAAATTCATTACACACGCTTCACATGCACTAAATTCATTACGAACACACACGCTTACACACCCGCTTGCACGACGAGAAAACAAAGGAGGTGCTTCGTCAGAACAACTCCTCGTAAACTTCGCCATGGTTGCAGGCGGCGAACCCCCGGAGCCAAAACGGAAGCAGCAACACCCGTCAAATGGTGCTGCCGACAGTAAACCACCGTTGCCAAAACAGAAGCAGAAAAACCCACCAAACGGTGTCGCAGACAACAAACGCCCCAAAGACATCGATGAGGTCACTACAAAAGATGACACCAAAGCCCAGTTTGGAGTTAAAGCTCCAACGGCAGACATTTTATCCCTGCGAAAGGCATACGGAGGAACTCAAACAGTAACAATCAGTCTTCCCGCAAAAGACGTAGGAAAACTATTAGAAGCTGGAAGAATAAAAATCGACTGGGTTAACTGTCGCATGCGCGAACGAACATTGCTCAAAAAATGCTTCAAGTTTCTGGAGTTTGGTCAGCTAGCCTGGCAGTGTGAAAGCGAAGAAGACCGCTCTAAGCTATGTAGAAAATGTGGAATAGAAGGCCACATCGCAAAGAACTGAGAAAAGGAGCCATCATACATGTTCTGTAGAAACGACCACTCAGAAGATGCGCAACACGTTGCCGGCAGCAGCAAATGCCCAGTCTTCAGGAGAGCCATCGCAAGCAAGACATCATGAAGATAATACAGATCAATCTGAGCCCCCAGACACAAACTGCTAAGTGGGGTAGCAGGCTCACCAATGCCAGAGGGCGTATTCTACAGTAAACCTTTGCGCCACTAGAAAAAAAGGGGCGCGCAAACGCATATCGCAAAGCAGGTATGGAGTCAATCATCGATATAAGATTTGTGAGCAACTCCCTCCTGTGCAACACAAAATGGCGGATCACTCAGGAATGTATACACAGCGACCACCAGGCGATAATAAGAGATATTAAAAAATCTGGTTCAACCATTCAACGCTCTAAATTAACAGGCACAAAGTGGAAAGATAAACTCTTCGACAAAGACACATTCGAGGAAATGATGGGCGTTGATATCATAATTCGTTTCGGAACAGCGGAGACCGTCTCGCAGCAGCTCACCCGCACTATCACCACAGCGTGTGATGCGGCAATGCCCAGAAGAATAGCTAGTAGAAAAGGTGCACCATGCTAAGGGACTAACAAAAGTTCACTTAGTTGATAATAAAACACAAAAATAATTTTAACCTGAAATATTTAATCTTAATTTTTTTTTAATTTCTTCAAATAATTCCCATTTATTTCAATACATTTCTTCAGCCGATAGATCCATCTTTCAAAACAGCTTTCAAAATCCTCTTTTTGGAGCTTTTCGATTTCAACATTGACTGCATCATTAGATGTGAAGATTTTTCCCCTCAAATCTTTTTTTATTTTCGGAAACAGTCAAAAGTCACACGGCGCTAGATCTGGTGCTGGGCGAATTTCATTGATGCCCAAGAGCACAAGAAAGTTGTTGGTTTTTTCAGCAGTGTGCGCAGGCGCATTGTCGTGGTGCAAAAAGTTGCGGCGCAGCTCCTGTTTCGGTGTCCTAGTAAATTTTGGAAAACTTGTGGTAAGCAAGTTTCAGTATACCAATTAGCAGTGACTGTCTGACCAGTTTTAAGAGGGATCATGGTGAAGTACATCGACATCGTAACCTTTGTCGCTGACTTTTGTTGTTTGGCCTTTACTGGAGGATTTGCACCTTCTGGGCTCCATACCATGGACTGCTGTTTGGTTTCCTAGTCGTACTTGTAAAACCAAGATTCATGATCTGTAACGATCTTATTGAAGCAGGTTGACTCTCCATTTTCAAACTTATCCAGGAAATATTGAGCAAAACGAACACGAGCCTCTTTCTGTTCTCCATTCAAAATTTTCGGAACCCATCCAGCTGACTTCTTCGAATATTTCAGGTGATAATTTAAAAATCGTGACGCAGCCAATTCATTCAAGCCCAGTTCATCCGCTATTATCTCCTGTGTCAGCCTGACATCTTCGAACATTTTAGCCTTCACCAGGGCCACATTTGTATCGTCGGTCGAGGATTTGGGCCAACCTTTACGAGATTCTCCTCCACAGAAAGATGGCCAGTCTGGAATCTTCGAAACCATTTTGAAATAGTAACAAGAGATGGTGCATTTATTCCGTATGCATTTTGGCATTCATGCAAAATTTTGACTGGCGTGAGTTGACGTCGAAATCCGAAGAGAATAGCAAAACGAGTTTCTTTCTGTGTTGGCGGTGGAACTTCAACCGAGCTTACGTAATTATTTTTACTCTTTCTCGTCTTCATTTTTACCTATTTTTCTGAAATTTGGAAATAAATATTGTTAGATTATAAACTACAGAAATGTATCTTCTTTTTTTTTTTTTTTTTCAAAAACTACTAAATTGACACCAACTAAGCGAACATTTGTTAGTCCCTACGTATTGGCGGGGGGAGGAAATAAAAACACTCAGGGCAAAGTGTTTACAAGTCCGACGCAGAGTCCAACGATCCAGAGGAAGAGTCGATTTTCAGGAGTGTCTACACACATTAAAGCTGGCGCGACGCGATCTAAAAAAGGCGATTAAAGGGTATTGGCTTTAAACGACTCTGTAACGAAGCAAACATAAACCCTTGGGGTATGGCGTAAAGGATGGCGATGACAAAGCTGAAAGGCCATAAGTCTCCACAGATAACTTGCCAGCTATGTAATATTATGTACGACGGAGCCCTGCGCTTAAAACTGCCACAAAGAGTTAGGATAATCGGGTTCGCTGATGACATTGCCGTAGTTACTGTGGCCAAACATATCCACGAAATAGAGTCAACCATAAACGAAGCAATCCTACGCCGGTCTACAATTAGCAGACCACTAAACTGAGGCTGTTCTTATAACAAGTCGAAAGACTGTTGAATATGCGAATATTCGAGTCGGCAGCCAGACTATATAGATCAAAAGAAGCAGTTAAATATTTAGGAGTAATGCTTGCTAATAGATTGAAGTTTAAAGCCCACATAGAATACTCGAGCAATAAACCTTCCCTACTGCAGGCGGCCCTCTCTCGAATAGTACCACACATTGGAGGACCTGGGTATGCTAGACGGATTTTACTATCCAGAGTCGTCAGCTCAGTTCTCCTGTAACCGGTTTTTTTAGTGACGATGGAGACACGGAGGAAACTGTCGGTTTCCGGACAATATCGGACGAAGCAGCCTGTGTCATAGCTGGAATGATCCCTATCGACATTTTTGCAAACAAGATGGTAAGGATCTACGAAATGAGAAGCTTGAGCAATCAAGAAGGAGGAATTGTCAAGAAAATATGAATAGCTATGTGGCAAGCTAGGTGGGAAAACAGTACAAAAGGTGGATAGACCTACAAGCTGATCCCCACCATCGAGGCGTGGATAAGACGAATGCATGGAGATTGCCACTAGCGCCTTACACAGTTCCTATCGGGTCAGCAGAGCAGTGTTCCATTGCAGTCGCTTCGCAGAATGGGGAAATAACTTGCCGAGTCTACCGCTCCTTTTAGCCCACATGTTGCGTTCAGAGGAGAACTGGATAGAAATTTGGGCACTGGTAACGAATGTGCAAAAAGAGCTTCGTACAATTGAGAAAGCAAGAGAGCAGAAGCAGCATTACAAGAAGCATAGAATGAATTGCTAACCAGCCCCGCGATGTAATACCTAGAGGCAGTCCCGCGGGAGAGTGGTAGAAGTGAGCTGGGTGTGGATTAGTACGTAGGCGTATTCCTGAAACCGAGTAATCGGGTATGCGAATCGTGCATATTAGTAGGCTACTAGTATCTTTAGAAGATTACCATATCCATTATCGCACCCACAAAATAAACAAAGAAACACCCGCCTGCACACAGTAAATGAAATCACATACACACTTCTTACAATTCAGTGGACGACGCTCCATCGCTCTCTTGCACAATTCATCCAAGCATCGAATTTTACTCAAACTATACACAAAACAAATTCAAAACAAATTAATTCAACTAATTTGAAAAATAATTATTTTATTTAATTACAACATAACAACACAAAAATCCCGCACAACAACAAACGTTCGGCACAGACACCAAGCCGGGCGGGCTGGTGATGCTAAGCTCAGGCGACTGTGGGGGTCACAGGTGGCGGATAGTGAACGGCCTGCAGAAATGGAGGCTAACTGCGAATACCCAATAAGCAGTCCCCGACCAAGAGCGGCAGAGAAGGAGGGCTTGGCTGAAAAGGTTAAAGGAACCCCTATGAACTCTCTGCGACAAGACGAGTAAGCACCGTCTTCCATATATGTGCTTTCCACCTCAAGGTGGCTACGAGGGATACAGAAAGGAGAAAATGGCGAGATCCGGACAAACCCGCCACATCGTAAAATGCGCAGCTTCTTTGCCCGAAAGGGATGCTGCATATATACATACATATATATATGTATATACATAGGTATATATATATATATATAAATAACCATAACCACTACCCTAAAACATTAAGACTGAGCCCAGTAAGGTCTTAATTATGGCATACTGGAAAACGAATTGGAATGACAGCTATGAGGGCTGACGTTTGTAGTATTCTGTTACCTGAGTAAGCAAGAGTGAAATCTTGCAGAAATGGCTTTCAGGCTAATGCTACAAGCGCCTCCATCCCGTTAAAACCTTGGCAGGCCTAAAAGTACGTTCAATGTTTCGTCACCATTAAGTTGGTGGTGTAGGTTCAGATGTAACATTCCTGGTTAGCACCGATCCGGCTCTGGCACAAAACCCCATAAGGGCTTGTGTCAACCCTCGCATGGCCTCACTGCTTGCAAAGACAACCATGGGATCCTTAGGTGACTACACATTCGAACATTGATAGCGGCTTTGAGTGGGGATCCACTAGAAATGATTACAACAAAAACAAACAAAAACACCGGAGAAATTGAAGTAGAGGAGAATGAGGAGAACCCCTTCCAGAGGGGATCAAGGATGCTGAGGTCACCAATTGACCAAGTAGCAGCATCACAAAGAAGTGCGGAACGACGCGAGTCACCCGCAATACGAAAGGTGACGGTCGAACCACCAACCCATAAAACTGACTTCCACAAGTTAGGTGAGCAAATTAGAGGTCTGGTAGAAATGCTGGAAGATGGCAAAAGGCGTTCAATCCACCAAGCGATGCGAGATGCTATCGAAAGCATCAGAGCTCTCTATGAGCTCTCGGCGATTCAGCTACACGATGAGGAAGCAAAGCAAGTGATTCGCCGGAACAACTCGTCGCAAACTTCGCCATGGCTAAAAACAACATCTGAACCCAAGAGAAGGCAAGTTGCAGACGACGAACCCCCGGAGCCAAAACGAAAACAGCAACAGCCACCGAGTGGCGCGGCAGACAACGAACCACCGAAGCCAAAACAGACGCAGAAAAATACATCAAACGATGTTGCAGGCAAAAAGCGCTCGGAGCCAAAGCGTAAACAAAAACAAACTGCATTGATAAACACCAAGGAGAAGGATGAGACCACCGGCGTAGAGACCCCAGTGGTCAGACCTAAGAAAAAAGTTACAGCCACAAACAAGAAGCAAGCGGCAGGAGAAGAAGAATGGGTAAATACCACCAAAAAGAAGATCGCCAAAAAGAAGCAACAAGAGGTCAAAAGACCTAGACCTGACGCTATCGTCATTAAAGCGACGGGGTCCCTCTCATACGCGGAGATACTACGCAAGGTGAAGGCAGACCCCAAACTGGAAACAGTGGGAAAGGCGGTAACTAAAATCAGGAGGACACAGAAGGGAGACCTCCTTATACAATTCAAGGAGACGGGAAATAAGACAAACGAATTTAAAGGCGTCATTAGTGAAGCTCTAGCAGAGCAAGCGAATGTAAGTTCGATTACGCATCGCACTACCCTTGAGATCAAAGACATCGATGAGGTCACGACTATAGACGACGTAATCAATGCAATCGAAGCCCAGTTTGGAGTGAAAGTTTCACCGGCAGATATTTTGTCCCTGCGGAGGGCGTACGGAGGAACACAAACAGCAACGATCAGCTTTCCCGCAGTAGACGTAAGAAAGCTGTTAGAAGCAGGAAGGATTAAAATCGGCTGGGTTAACTGTCGCATGCGCGAACGAACCCTCCTTAAAAAGTGCTTCAAATGTTTAGAGTTTGGTCATCTTGCCTGGCAATGCAAAAGCGAGGAAGACCGCTCCAAGCTATGTAGGAGATGTGGAGGAGAAGGCCACATAGCGAAGAATTGCAACAAGGATCCATCCTGCATGTTCTGCAAGAAAGACCACCCGGACGCCGCGCAGCATGTAGCCGGCAGTAGCAAATGCCCAGTATTTCGGAGAGCTATTACAAGCAAAATACCATGAAGATTCTACAGATAAATCTTAATCACTGTAGAATAGCACAGGACATCCTAGCACAAACGGCCAAGGACGAAAGCGCTGACGTTATTATGATCAGTGAACCATATAAATGTCCCGAAGAGAACAACAATTGGATCTGCGATAAGGCAAAACAGGCGGCGATATGGATGTGTGGACGCTATGCCTTTCAAGAAACAAACGACCAAACAGTCGGCTTCGTGCGGGCGAAAATAAATGGGATCCATTTTTATAGCTGCTATGCCCGACCCAGTTTGACGGCCAGCGAGTACCAACTAATGCTGGATAATCTAACCACGGATGCGCTCCAGAGAGCCCCAGTGGTTATAGGAGGAGACTTCAACGCGTGGGCAACAGAATGGGGCAGCAGGCTCACCAACACCAGAGGACAGGTCTTATTGGAGACATTCGCTCCCCTAGCGATAGGCATTGCTAATAAGGGCCGGACAAATACTTACCGGAAGGCTGGAGTAGGGTCCATTATTGACATCACCTTTGCGAGCAACTCCATCCTGAAAACCATAAAGTGGAGGGTCAGTGAGGAATATTCACACAGCGACCATCAGGTGATAATACTGGAAATAAAAGGGAAAAAACCAGTCCAGCTCCCAAAACTTACTGGCCCAAAATGGAATGACAGATCTTTCGATAAGGATGCATTCGAAGAGATGTTGAACGGTGATCAAGCTCCAAGCGGAACAGCGGAGACCCTCGCTCACCACCTCACAGGCACCATCACCACAGCGTGCGACGCATCAATGCCTAGGAGAGCAAACACCAGGAACACATCACCGTGTTACTGGTGGAACGAGGAAATATTCGAACTCCGGGCAAAATGTCTGCAAGCCCGGCGTAAAGTCCAACGATCAAGAAGGAGGGCGGATTTCCAACAATGCCTGGACACCCTTAGACTGGCGAGACGTAGCTTAAATAGAGCCATTAAGGAAAGCAAAACTGCATGCTTTAAACGTCTCTGTCAAGAAGCCGACATCAACCCATGGGGCTCGGCATACAGAATGGTGATGACAAAATTAAAGGGCTATAGGACTCCTCAAATAACATGTCCGATAATGCTGAGATCCATAGTAGAGTACCTCTTCCCTCAAAGGCCTGCTGCTATGTGCAATATTATACGAGAAGTCAATCCAGAAGATATTCCTTTAATTACTCACGAGGAACTGCTAAGGGCATGCAGCAAGATAGGTGACAACAAGGCTCCGGGACCCGACGGCATCCCGAACAAGGCAGTAAAGGCAGCTGTAACAAAAAGACCAGACCTCTTCATAACAACAATGAAGCAGTGCCTTGAAGAAGGAACCTTTCCCGAAAAATGGAAAACGCAGCATTTGGTCCTACTGCCAAAAGGAAAGAAGCCCCCAGGAGAACCATCATCCTATCGCCCAATATGCCTATTAGACACCATGGGAAAGATCCTCGAGAAGATAATCTATAATAGATTACTCGCAGTAGTAGAAGAGAAAGGAGCCCTCTCAGATCACCAATTTGGCTTCAGAAGAGCACGATCTACTGTTGATGCCATAAGAGCGGTAGTCGATATCGCCAAAGGTGCCATCGAAGGAGAAAGATGGCTCTACGGCACAAAGGAGTATTGTGCAGTAGTAACGCTGGACATTAAAAACGCATTTAACTCTGCGAACTGGTCGTTTATTAGAAGGTCACTTGCCAGGATGGATACGCCATATTACCTGCTACGGATAGTGACGAACTACTTCAACAACAGAAAGCTGAGGTACAATACCGATGAAGGCGTAAAATACTACAACGTAACTGCGGGAGTTCCACAGGGATCGGTTTTAGGGCCACTATTGTGGAACATCATGTACGACGGAGTACTACGATTAGCGTTACCTGGGGGAGTAACGATAATTGGATTCGCCGATGACATTGCAGTCGTGACAGTAGCTAAACAGATCCGTGCAGTAGAATCAGCTACAAATGAAGCAATTGCCCGGATAAAAGATTGGCTAGTATCCGCCGGACTAGAACTAGCTGACCATAAAACAGAAGCTGTTCTTATAACCAGCCGGAAAACTGTCGAATTTGCCAACTTTCAGGTTGGTAACCAAACCATCAGGTCGAAAGAGGCAATTAAATACCTTGGAGTAATGCTGGACAACAGGCTACGGTTTAAAACGCATGTTGATTTTGTTACCAAAAAAGCATCGCAAATGCAGGGAGCTCTCTCGCGTATCATGCCTAACATCGGTGGACCTGGATATGCTAGAAGGATTCTACTCTCTAGAGTTATCACCTCAGTTCTGTTATATGCCGCCCCAGTCTGGGCGGAGGCACTGAGGACGAAGGAGACCAAAAGGAAACTATCGTCATCATACAGACTCTGTGCGCTACGGACAATTAGCGGCTTTCGAACCATCTCTGACGAAGCTGCATTTGTCATAGCTGGAATGGTCCCCATCGATATTCTCGCAGATGAAATGCTGAGGATATATAACAGAAGAGCATTGAGTCATCACGACGCCACTGGTATCAAGGTGATAAAAATTGAAGAAAGGGCAGCGTCAGCAGCTATGTGGCAAGCTCGTTGGGCTAATACAACAAAAGGCAGATGGACATACAAACTTATACCGACAATCCAAGATTGGATAAGTCGAAAGCATGGAGACTGCAACTACCATCTAACGCAGTTCCTGTCTGGCCACGGTGGCTACCGCAAATATCTACACCGATTCGGACACGACAACTCACCATCCTGCCCGGAATGCCCAGGTGAAGATGAGGATACGGAGCACGCAGTGTTTTACTGCACACGTTTCACGGCATGGAGAATTACTCTGCCAAGTCCGTCATTACTCCTCGACCATATGTTACGGTTGGAAGAAAATTGGATGGCAATATGTTCTTTCGTAACAACTCTACAAAAAGAGCTGCGGAGAATAGAAAAGCTAAGAAGAGCAGCAGAAGCAACAGAAGCATCAGAAGCAGCAATACAAGAAGCATAGCATGAATTGCTAACCAGCCCCGCGAAGTAATACCTAACGGCAGTCCCGCGGGGAGAGTGGTTGAAGTGTGTAGGGTGTGTGTTTAGTACGTAGGCGTATTCCTGGCATCGAGTACTCAGGTTTGCGAATCGTGCATGCTAGTAGCACTCGGGCTACTAGTATCTATGAAGATTACACATCCCTGGCGCAATCCAAAAAAAAAAAAAAAAAAAAAAACAACAAACGTTCGACAGACGGCCGACTACACCAGTAGTAAACAACTAAGTACAGCCAGCGAAAGAGAAGAGAGGAGAAATGAGAACCAGTACACATGGGCAACGGGATCATGCGTAGCACATCTGCTGAATTCATATTTTATTGATCATATCTGTTATCATTCTCGTTCGTTCTATTTTGTTGTTGTCCAATGCATGTTTGATAAATTTATTAATGTGTTCTCTCTTTACAGAATGAGACATCTTCTAAGAACAGGTTTGCCATCCACAATTGCAATGGGCATAAGCAGAAAACTATGAGGAAATTTTGTGCCGAATCAGACGATAACAACTTGCGAACTTTGTTCACCGGGGAGTGAATATTTGGAGCACGATAACGTCATCAAAAAAAAAAAAATTAGAAAACGAAAAATCGGTTACACTCAGTCTTTGCACTGGTTTGCTTTGCTTCCTTGCCAACGAACGACTCGCCACGTGTTTCATTATGTAGAAAGATCTTGCCACATGCAGAGCGAGAGAGACTAAGAGAGAAAAAGAGAAAAGAGACCTTCCAGTCTTTTAATACACATTCCCGGAGCGTGTTCGGGCATTAGATCTCACATATGTACGAGTATATATTAACAAACTATGAAAATGTATGATATATAAAAGAAACATTTTAACATCAAATAATTACACTATTTTAGAACGTTGATAGAACCGGTATTTTTACATTTCTTCAAACAGTTGTTCTAGCGTTTTAGTTTTCTTTATACAGCTGCTCAAGGGTACGGTTACCCGTTCTTTTATCAGTGACTTTCTTCTTGCACATAGACGCTAACATTTTGGTTTTTAATTGGTGCGCGGATATTCTTACTTGCCAGAAAACACTTGTAATATTGTGTGGCACAGACAACTCCTTTTAAAGCTTACTTAAAAGTGACAAATCTCTTTTTAACATCATAAAATACATCTGCGTTTGGGAAACGGTAAAGTGTAGTTAACGGCATGACAAAGATTGTGATAAGAGCAGATGTGATGTGTGCAGGGAAAAATAAAGAGATATTGAAAAATATGGAAATGCATGAGTCGCACCTATTTCATTGACCATAGCTGTATGTAGGTACCATTGCAGATTTTCTGTGATATGTTTATTCTTAAACTAAGAAAAAACACTCAAGTCGATAACGCATTAGTGCGCTAAACCGCGACAAAGTATTTTATGAACAGTTAAGGAATTTTACGATGGTTTTGTGAGAAGCAGATAAAGGACGTGTTCTCGCTCTTCATTGCGAACATTTTTCAAATTTATGGGATGCCACGAAAGCACGGTGAGACGTCTTTTGAAGAAATTAGGCTTGACGGGCGGTACGGAGAGGCAACTTGGGAGCGGAAGACCCAAAAAAACGTCAACACGGCAAGATCGGATTTTGGAGCGCATGTTCCTGAAAAACCGATTCACAACTGCCAAGGAATTGAGAAAAGACTTGAAGAGGGATATTTTGGCACGCGGTGGGCCAAACAGTACCGGGAATGGACCGCCAACGATTGGAGAAGGGTCATATTTTCTGACGAATCCAAATTTAATTTGATTGCACATGATGGAAAGTAGACAGTGCGAAGGAGAGCTAAGGAGCGAAATTAAGACGAATGTTTGCTTCCCACCATATTCGTACATATGTTATGGTTTTGGGGATGCATGACAAGTTGGGTTATTGGCCTTATTTTTCTTTTGGATTGTTCCGTAAATTCAGCGAAATACAAAGAAATCATTGCTGATAGCTTTGTTCCTGCAATAGACGAGTTATGCTGCTACATCCCAAATCCTATACTTCAGCGTGATTCCGCTCTCTGTCATCGTGCTCATTCCGTAAGTAAAAACAAATTTTGACCTAGAATTTAAACTCAAAACCATTTCTCAATATATAGCCCTGACCTTAATATAATAGAGAACTTGCGGTCAAATATGGGTCAGAAAGTACATGACAAGGTACCTAAAATAATTGAAGAGCTCAAAACAGTCATAGAAGAAGTGTGGACTAAAGATATAATAACAAAGGAAATCCAAAAACTTTATGACTATGCCACGAAGGGTCCAAGCGGTCACAAAGGCTAAACGCGTTGCTACAAAGTACAATACTAAGAAAAATAAAAACTGAATTCTCTCCCTGCCGGAGAGAGTTTTTGGATGTGCTCATTGTCGCTGACCTTTCCATTCTACAACACATCTCGTATTTCTCTGATGGTTTCGTAGCCGATATTGCGTGCATGGACAGCCTTCAGCTTGCCTACGAATTTTTTCCGTAGGAGCATGTCCATTTTCGACAAAACAGCTTCATTCACTTCAACACTCTCGTTTAATTCCAGTCCCTGCGTTTCCAGTTTTGTAATTACGCGGACGATGACAGCGAAATTGCTTTTGATGTAGGCCAATTGCGATGTTATTTCACGTGAGGCAAATAGCTATTGGGCTTTTTCGATTGAAGCAGCATCGTTTGCATCGAATGAATCAACAACTGAGCGCACATCTTCAAAATTATCACAATAATATATTGCCGCTTGTAACCAAGTGCCAAACCAAGCAAATATTGGTTCGGGTGGTAAAGGCAATTTCGCACATACAGTTTTGAATTTGAGTCATCGCGATGGTGCCTATGTTTGAATCGAATATACTGTAGCATAATAATAACTACGCCCCCTAAAAGTAAGATGCAACAAATTCCGAAGTGTCTTTTCATTCTGGCAGAATTTTGGTTCGAAGTGTCCTTTCATTCGAGGTTCGTGTCTGCAGTTTCCACAGTTCATGTCTACGAAAGAGACGGATAATATCACGGATGAGAGGGAATTATAACTGCAAGAATGATTGTCATCTTGGAATTTCTCTTGTTCCAGTGGTCGAAGAATTTGCTGGAAGTTTCTGGCTATCCGAAACTTCTGCTATATAAGGACAGATGGCGATCAAAAAGGGGGAGTTGTTTTAAAACCGTGGTGAAGAGATTAGAAAAGTGATAATGGGCGAAGTTGTAATTTTGTGATAAATTGAAAGTTGAGAGTTAACAAGAAGAAGTAATTAGTTTGGATTTGTGAATTAAGTAATTGAAAAGAGATAAAGTGATTTGAGAGGAAAGAGACCTTGTAAGAAAAGAATTTCCGAAGAATAGTATAGTGTGAACTTGAATTGTTCTATAGACTAAAAAATAAAGAAATGATTTCACAGAATATTGTTTTATCTACTCCAGAAGTAGCTTGCATATTACATTGGTGTCAGAAGTGGGATAGAAGGTCTGATTGAAAGTTCCAAAAGTCCGTGGGCATCACCGGTTGTACTGGTTAAGAAGAAAGATGGCAGCACGCGGTTCTGCGTAGACTATCGGCAGCTCAATTACGTCACCAAGAAAGCTAGCTATCCTCTGCCACGGATTGACGACACGCTAGACACACTATTAGGAGCCCGATCGTTTTCCACTCTCGACTTGAAAGGTGGCTACTGGCAGGTACAGATCCATCCAGAAGATCGGGAGAAAACCGCCTTCACCGCAGGAAATGGGCTATGGCAATTCACGGTAATGCCATTCGGGCTGTGCAATGCTCCGGCGACTTTCGAGCGATTGATGGAATGTGTCCTGCAAGGCTTAACATGGAAAACCTGTTTGGTATACTTGGATGATGTCATCGTCGTAGGAAAAACGTTTGCGCAACACCGAGACAATCTAAGGAATGTGTTTCAAAGGCTTCGAAGTGCCCACCTGAAGCTCAACCCCAAAAAGTGCGCCCTGTTTAGAGCGGAAGTCAAGTACCTGGGACACATAATTTCAGCGAAAGGAGTGAGAACCGACCCAGAGGAGGTCGAAGCGGTGAAAAACTGGCCAGTCCCCAAAGACAAACACCAACTAAGGAGCTTCCTGGGCCTAGCCACCTACTACAGACGGTTCGTGAAGGATTTTGCCGGGATCGCAAAGAGCCTGCACCAGTTGACGGAAAAGGGAAAACAATTCAAATGGTCAATTGAGTGCGAGAAGAGCTTCAAGGCACTTAAACAACGGCTATGCGATGCCCCGATACTAGCTTACCCCACTCCCGGGGAAACGTTCATTGTGGATACAGATGCTAGTAATGTCGGGGTAGGAGCCGTACTCTCCCAGGTGCATGATGGCCAAGAGAAGGTGGTTGCGTACTTCAGCAAGGTGCTCTCTAAGCCAGAAAGGAACTACTGCGTGACAAGGCGGGAACTTCTAGCTTTGATCTTGGCTACGAAGCATTTTCACAAATACCTCTATGGGAGGAAGTTCGTTCTTCGCACAGACCATGCAGCCTTAAAATGGCTGTTACAGTTCAAGAGTCCTGAGGGTCAGGTCGCAAGATGGATCGGAAGGCTGCAAATCTACGACTACGAAATACAGCATCGTAAAGGAAGGCTCCACTCTAATGCGGATGCACTGTCCCGGAGACCATGCAGAACGGATTGTAAACATTGTGCGCGTCAAGAAGAACGGGAGCTGGTTTCCATCCAAAGAATGAGAGCCGAACCTATCGCCGGCTGGAGCGTAGATGAGATCCGGAACGCTCAGAAGGAAGACCCGGATATCGAGCCGATTCTGGCCTGGAAGGAGAACATAGAGAAACCGGTTCATCAGGGCATCTCTCACAGAAGCCCGAGCTTAAAGGCATATTTTGCGCAGTGGGACTCCCTCCATGTCCAAGAAGGTGTTCTGAGAAGAAAATGGGAATCCTCCGACGGAAAGTCGTTTGTAATGCAGCTTGTAGTACCGCGGACGAGGGTCAAGGAGGTGTTACAGGAAATGCATGGCGGGGCGACCGGAGGCCACTTGGGAGTGAATAAGACGCTAGAAAAGGTACGAGAACGTTTTTATTGGTTAAAAGCGAAGGAAGATATCGAAGACTGGTGCAGAAAATGCGACGTGTGTGCAGCTAGCAAGGGTCCGAGAATCAAAACTCGAGGTAAGATGCACCAATACAACGTGGGAGCACCTTTCGAACGAATCGCCATTGACATCGCAGGGCCGTTTCCGGAAACCGACAATGGTAATCGGTATATACTCGTAGTAATGGACTACTTCAGTAAGCGGCCGGAAGCGTTTCCGATCCCTAACCAGGAAGCCAGAACCGTGGCGGAGCAGATCGTCTACAATTGGGTTAGCAGATTCGGTGTGCCCTTGGAATTGCATTTTGACCAAGGGCGGAACTTCGAGTCAAGAATCTTCCAAGAGATGTGTCATCTACTCGGAATCAAAAAGACAAGGACAACCCCGCTTCATCGACAGTTGGACGGTATGGTGGAGCGTTTCAATATGACTTTGGACGAACATCTCTCGAAGGTCGTAGGTGACTACCAACAGGATTGGGACCGGCAGATTCCCTTGTTTTGATGGCCTATAGAAGTGCCGTGCATAGAACTACTCGACATACGCCGTTCGAAATCTTATTTGGTGGAATAGCTCGTTTACCCAGTGAGGTGAAATTTGGATCTCCTACCAATGAGCCCAGAAATGAAGAAGAGTACGTGGCGGACCTTAGGGAAAGGCTTAGGGACATACACCAAAGGACCAGAAGCCAGATTAAGATGACGAGCGACCGCATGAAGACCAGGTATGATGCCAAGGCAACAACGTCAGGATTCCAGGAAGGAGATCTGGTGTGGCTGTATAATCCCCATCGCCAAAAGGGGAAATCACCTAAATTGCAGCGGAACTGGGAAGGTCCCTACAGAATAGTAACCCGCATCAACGATGTTGTCTACCGCATCCAGCGAGGACCAAGGGCCAAAATGAAAGTGGTTCATGTGGACCGACTGAGTCGATACAATGGCCGAAATGAGGATGCACTTGTTCGGGACGAACACGTCTAAGAGGGGGGCAGTGTAGCATAATAATAACTACGCTCCCTAAAAGTATGATGCAACAAATTCCGAAGTGTCTTTTCATTCTGGCAGAATTTTGGTTCGAAGTGTCCTTTCATTCGAGGTTCGTGTCTGCGGTTTCCACAGTTCATGTCTACGAAAGAGACGGATAATATCACGGATGAGAGGGAATTATAACTGCAAGAATGATTGTCATCTTGGAATTTCTCTTGTTCTTGGTCGAAGAATTTGCTAGAAGTTTCTGGCTATCAGAAACTTCTGCTATATAAGGACAGATGGCGATCAAAAGGGGGCAGTAGTTTTTAAACTGTGGCGAAGAGATTAGAAAAGTGATAATGGGCGAAGTTGTAATTTTGTGATAAATTGAAAGTTGAGATTTAACAAGAAGAAGTAATTAGTTTGGATTTGTGAATTAAGTAATTGAAAGAAGATAAAGTGATTTGAGAGGACAGAGACCTTGTAAGAAAAGAATTGCGAAGAATAGTATAGTGTGAACCTGAATTGTTTTATAGACTAGAAAATAAAGAAATAATTTCACAGAATATTGTTTTATCTACTCGAGCCGTAGCTCGCATATTACAATACAATAAGAATACAATTACAATAAGAGCACTAAATGTACGGGTATACCTTCACGAAAATGGCTTTAACTTTAGCAATCAAATCTTTGACAATCGGAAATGTGACTCGGATGAAATCAGCCAGTCGATGTAAACCGTGTGCAAAACAAGTTACGTGTAACACCTTCGGACATAGTGTTTTCATTGAACGCATGCAACTGAGCATATAAGTTAATAGAATTTACGCCGAAATTATTTAAAAAAAATACTTTTCAGGGCAGATTGCCCTGTCCTTTATTGTATGAAGTATCGATTAAGACTAACTTAAAAATAAAGAAGACTCGTACAAGTAAAATTATTGAAGGTTGCATTTTCATTAGTTTATTGCAATGTTGATTTCCCTAGCTTGCATTTTATTTCCCAACGTGAATTTCCCTGGAAATTCGTTTCTCGCCCCAGACGCTAGGTCAGCATTTCCGCTGCGCGTGCGAGTGGTTGACGATGTTAACTCTTCCCCCTTTAAATGCGATGGTCCTCAATCGCCTAAAAGTAAGGAAGGTCGTTGAACTTTGTTTGTTGGATTCTTCCTTTTGGTAAACTTTCAGTGTGTGGTGGAGCTTCGATGTTCTTAATTTCTTGCTGCTGGATCATGACTCTGGTTTCATTACTTGAATGCCTTGTTATGATTCTATAGATGGTGATAATTACTAGGATAATCCCGATGAGACTTATTGTTCCGCAGCTGATGAATGCGTAAGCTTCGTTTTCGCTTTTGAGCAACTCGATACTTTTGGTATTGTTGATGTGGAGTTCGCCCATCATTTCGAGCGACAATAGTCGATGGAATCTGTTCTCTATGGGTGTTGGCTGCAGTATGGCTGGAAGAACGGTGTGTGTAGAAGCTTCGTATGCCGCAAATACTCTATTATTTATCGTTATGTTGGTTTTCTCGTATTTAATAAGGAAGGTACCAGTAAGGTTCCGAGGCGTGGATTCGATTTGGAGAGTTCCGTTAAAGTCGTTAAGCAGGATCATTCCACTTGTTATTTCCTCGATCGACGGGATATGCTGACTATTCATTTTATTACATGTTGCTATTTTACTATTTAATAGGTTGGGAATACATGCTGAGTTAGCAATATTTATAAGATCTCTTTTATTACAAATTGAAACACTATTTATTACTTTACAATCATTAGTTACGCCAAAAATTTCGTTTTTGTTTCTTACAACTTCTTTATAGTCTATTTCTATGGCTACTCCATTTCTCTTCACAGGTTTTAATAATATTCGTTCATATGTGGAAGGATCGGTAGTAGGGATATTAACAATATAAAGTATGGAAGCTGTGTTTGTTATTATCTTTATTTCAGCAAAATTAAGAGCTTCTTCTATAGTAGTGAAAGGGACATTCTCTTGATTTAGTGTTTTTACAGCTAGGCTTATTTCTTCTTTTGATAAAATCATTGAATTAACAATTCCTAGTTTCGCCCAATGTATGGCCAAATTAATGTTAACTAATTCTTCTTTTAAAATTTTAAATTTGTATTGAATATTTAATATTACATCTCTGTTGAAATTTTTATTGGTTTTTAGCATTGATTCAATCTCATTCGTAATCTTGGTTATGTTATTAATTCTTTCATTATGCAATTTATTTATTACAACTTGATCGTTAGAGTTAGTAAGTAGGTTATTCATTTTTCTTTTGATAGTAATGAAATCGTTGTGGTCGGGATTACCGGCAATCCACTTCCACGTCGAACCTATAAAATCTAGAGATCTTCTTACCCTTTTTGGTTTTAGGTTAGATATCAAATTTTTTATTTGCTCGTGCTCATGGGAAAGGTATAGGAAAAGGGAATCGTTCCTTGTTTCGTTAAGTTTAAGCATTGGAGAAATTTTGGTCAAGAGTTGGTCGTATTGGTCGAGGTCAATGTCATGGATTAATTTGAAATTTCCGTTCTGTATCTTTGTTTGTCCAGTGTGTATTGAAACGAATTGAGAATTAGAGAAGTCCAAAATTTGGATTTCCGCTTCCGCGATGCATAATGCATGTCTGAAAAGAGAGATATGAAATTTATTGTTCAGTTCCTAATATTGCTTTTGTGGATCGTTTTGCCGGATTCAGTCACGACAGTTGTATTTTTGTTTTCCTTAACTACTTCCTTTTTATATCGGACGGTGAGTTTAGAACCAATTCTTTTGTTATGCTTTATGTAAATGACGTCTCCAGGATGGTACATCTTACATGGTTTCCTGGTTTGGTTATGATAACTTAAATCTTGTTCTTGTTTTTGGATAATTTTATCTATATTATTCTGCCTGGTTTTATCAAGTTCTTCGGGGGTTATTTGTGGAGATCGACCAAAGAAGAGTTCGACCGGTTTTTTTCCTGTTGTGGAGTGAATTGTAAAATTATATTCGTTAGTGGCTCTTTCGAGCAGTTCCTCGAAGGATCGGGGTACCTTTTCAGCCTTGAGGCATCTCATGATCTCTGAGAGAGTTGAATGAAACCGCTCAATCTGCCCGTTTACTTCGGATTTGTAGGGTGGTGTTCTGTGAATACGAATGCCCAACTCGTCTTCCATCATGGATAATATGGATACCGAATTAAGGGCTTTTTCGTTGTCTATGACAACACTCTCGGGAATGCAGAAAGAGAATAAGATTTCTCGAAGAGGTTGCCTGAGGTCGGTTATTGCTCTTGACTTGATAATTTTAGTCTTGGCGAACTTGGTGAGCTTGCATATGGCGGTTAATACCAGTTTTTTTTCCGTTGAATAAATATCTAAATGCAGAGTGTGGCCAGGATAATTAGGGATTGGAGTTGGTTCAAGGATAGGTTTATTTGGGTGTCGTTCATATTTGTTTTCTTTGCAAATTCTACATACTTTTACTAGTCTTTTGATTTTTGATGCCATTTTCGGAAAATAAAAATGTTGAAGAAGTTGTATGCGGTTTTCTTCTGGATTACGGTGTGCCCTGCGATGGATACTTAATATTTTTTCTTCCTGCTCCGTTTCGTTGGCCAGATCTTCAACTATTGTTTGAGTGTATCTAACTTTGTATTTGGAAAAATGTTCGGGATAAATGTTTTGTATTCGGCCCATTATTTCTTCTTTTGTTTGCAAGCCATTTATTACACTGGGATTTAAATATTTTTTAAAAATTGAAATGATATCTGAGTTGCTATAACTGGGTTGTACAAAAACGTGTCTGTGGTACGTGGGGAATGGAATTAAGAATTGATGGCTAGTTGTGTCCCCGATTTCTAAAATCAGCTGATTTCGAAAAACGTTAATGGGTACTTCAACTGCTGGTATCAGGTTATGTGAAGAACTCTCATCACTATGTTGCGTCATGGTCATTGAATTTATTTGTGTTTTTTGTGGCAGTCGAGATAAAGCATCGGCAACTACATTTTCCTTTCCTGGTTTGTACTTGAGTTCGTAGTTGTACTCCTCCAGAATTGCCTTCCATCGCTTCATCTTGTGGTTTGTGTTTCTATTACTCAGCGCATATGTTAATGGCTGGTGGTCCGTATAAATATTTACCTTTTTTGATCCGTAAAGGAAATTCCTAAGCGAGTTTAGAGCCCAGATGATGGCGAGCATCTCTTTCTCGTTAGTGGCGTAGCTTTCTTCTGTCTTTGTCAGTGTCCTTGAGAGAAATGTTATGGGTTTTCTGTCCTGGGATAGGACAGCACCAATTGCATAGTCGGATGCGTCCGTCGTGAGTTCGAAGTCTTTGTTAAAGTTCGGGTGAGTGAGAGTTACTTCTTTGGAAGTTAAGGAGTCTTTAATTTGGTTAAATGAGTAAATGCAATTTTCGTCAAGATCTATCTTTTTATTTTTAGAGAGATGTCTGGACACTCGTCCGTCTTCCCCTCTTAAAAGGGATGTCAGGGGTTTCGCTATTTTCGCATAATCTCTGATAAATCGGCGATAATACCCTGACATACCTAGAAAAGATCTCAGGTCTTTGAGCGTTTTTGGGGGTGGTAGCTCTGTAATGGCATGAACCTTTTTAGGGTTAGTCTTAATGCCATCAGTGCTGATGATGAATCCTAAGAATTCCACCTCGGTCTTGAAAAATTCGCATTTATCCAACTGAATCTTCATGTTGGCGCGTTCTAGAGTATCAAAGACGGCTTTCAGGTTTTTAAAATGTTCAGCCTTGTCTTTTCCAAAGATGACAATATCATCGATGTAGACGTAACATCGTTTTCCGATGTGCTCTCTTAGGATATCGTCGAGAGCTCTTTGGAAAATCGCCGGAGCATTTTTCAAACCAAAGGGAAGACGAGTGAACTCGAATTTCCCGTTATTGATAGAGAACGCCGTTTTCTCAATATCGGATTCTCTGAGCTTGATTTGGTGAAATCCGCTCTTCAAATCTATGACAGAAAACCATCTGTTGTCGCCGAGGTTAGCTAGGACCTCATTGATTTCCGGAATGGGGTATCTGTCGGCAATGGTGACCGAGTTAAGTTTTCGGTAGTCGATCACCATTCGATATTTTTTTTCGCCCGAAGCGTCCAATTTTTTGTTGACGATCCAGACTGGCGAATTATATGGAGATTTCGACGGCCTGATAATATTATCATTTAGAAGTTGGTTGATTTGTTTTTCAACTTCTTCTTTAAGTCCTCTTGGGTAGGGGTAGGATTTCGAATAGACTGGTTCGTTACCTATTGTACGAATTTCTCCTTTCACAGTTGTCGCATAAGTAAGTTTCTCGTCAGGATCAGAGAAGAGTTTCGGAAAAGACCCAATAACTTTAGTGAGATAGTTAGAGTCTTCGTCATTCAAATGGGATGTTCGGATATTTACGCTATTTACGGTTTCAGTTAGATGCTGTTTAAGTTCGATAAAAGTGTTCTGGTGAACTTTCATATAGTTATCATTTATGTGAATAACCGCATTCAGGCTTTTAAGGGTATCGTTCCCTATAATGCCGTCGAATGATATAAGGGTAGGAAGTATAAAAAATTGTAAGGGGCCTATTTCAGTACCAAAAAGAGGAATAAGACTATGGTGGGTTATTCTAATGTTTCCCCCTACGGAATTAGCATAGAAAATCTTTTTGTTGGGGAGAGGATTGCGTATATGTCGTGGTTGAATGTAATTTTTGTTCGAGCCTGTGTCAATTAGAAATTTATACACCTGTCCACTCTTTGCAACGTGCTCGAAATAAGGAAGCGAAGAGTGTTTTAATCTACAAAATATATGTCATCAACTTGTTGCGGTGGATCAAAATATTGTTCGTCTGTTTGGTCGTCACTGTATTCCGTAAGTGTTTGTTCGTGGTTTTGATCTTCTTGGTTCATCGTGGCTTCGTATTGTTCTATTTCTTGTTCTTCGGCGACGGCTTCTTCAGTATGGTAGACTCGTTGCATTTTATAGGGTTGATGAACTTGTTGTGAGTGCTCTCGCTTCTGTGCAGTAGGCTGGTTTCTTGGTCTATTTAGGTAATTTACCCTCTGAGTTCTAATGGAATGATCTATGTCCATAGGCTTGGGAGGAAGTTCGCGTTGGTTTGGTGGAAACCGTTGCGGTTGGGCTTGTTGGAAAGACCTAGAGTGATATTGTGGTTGCCTGTGGAATTTGGGTTGCTGAGGTTGACTAGGGTTATGAAGCAATTGTGGAAAGAACTCTCGCCTTGGGGCTGGAACAGGAACTGGGTGTGGAGGATTGAATCTTCTAGGAGGAACCGGTGGAGGTGTTTGCTGGAAGGTTTTCCGAGCTGTTGATTGGGAATTATTGGCGTGTTGAGTTCTGAAGTCAACATTTTGGAGTTTAAGACAAAGATGCAGAGCCTGCGGCAAATCTGCGGGTTCCCTTATACTGAGTAATCTGGGAAGGTCGCCTTTCAACCCTCTAACGAAAGTATCAAGTGCCTTATCTCTATAACATTGAGTCATGTTATTTAACGACTCATGGCTCATGTCAATACAACCGAGTTTGTTAAGAATCAGAGATAAATGATGATAAACTGCTTGATAGAATTCGGGTATTGTATTGTTACCCTGTACCAAAGTCGTCATTTGGTACTCGAGTGTCCCTAGATCCCTTTTATCTGCATAATGCAGAGTCAAACATTTAGAAATCTTTTCCCAGTTTAAAGGGGTATTATATGATTCGAGCGCTATATCGGCATGGCCTGTTATTTTATTTCTAATAACGGACAAGATGCCATAATATTTTGGAGTACCCTTGAGGTGCTCGTAGATCTTAAGTATTCTTTCAACACTTTTCTTCCACGAGTTGAACTCCTGAGCTTCACCTGAAAACTCGCGCAAACTCTTAACCACATCTGGAACTTTGTCCATGTCGGAAAGATTCTGATCAGTGGTGTTAATCGGTTGATCAATATCATTATTGATATCTGAGGCTGGATTCATAATTGAATTAAATATCTGTCGTCCCTGAATGTGTAGTGTTTCGGTTACGAGTCTGGTTATGAGATGTACCAAGTTATCGTCTATTTGGTTTGTAAAGGAGGGGGCAGGAGGAGCAGGAGGAGCAGCATTTTCTCCTGGTACTTCTAAGCGGGCTGGTCTGATTAAGTTATTTGGGTTCGACATTTTGAAATTTTTGTGATTGAAATTAAGTCAATGAATGTGAACCGAGATTCGCAATTGAAATTGAATCAAAAATAATTAAAATGGGTCTTAATCTAGATGAGTCTTAAGTTGTTACACAAATAATTACGAATTATGTATAAAAAAAAAAAAATGTTCTTACAGAAATTAAAATTTGGATCTTATTCTAGTTGAGTCTTAGGATGTTACAAAATCGATTACAAATTACAAAGGACAAAAATATTCTTACAGAAATATAACGGCTTCAATTCTCATAACGAAGATGGGTTCTGGACCGTGGCTGTTGGTTGGGGCGGCTGTTCGCTATTCCGGAACTCCTTTTTATCCCTGCTTTACAGGATTACTCGGGGGCCTCTTTTCCCCTACACAATTACTAATCAGTCTCGTGGCCTGGTGTCCACGTTACGAAACTTGTGGCTTGGTGTCCACTTTGTTTTACACGCACTATCAATAATTTCGTGGCTTGGTGTCCACTTTACACAACTTGCGGCTTGGTGTCCACTTTTGTTGCTTACACGCACTATAGTGAAAATTTCGTGGCTTGGTGTCCACTATGAAACTTGCGGCTTGGTGTCCACTATTTTGTCTCACGCACTAGCGATGATTTCGCGGCTTGGTGTCCACTATATTTTTCTCACTAACACTATTTCCACGATTATTTTAGTTTATAAGTGCGTTTATTATTCGTACGCGTATTGACTATTTAGTAAAACCGCACGGTCCCTGCTCGGGCGCCAGTTAATAGAATTTACGCCGAAATTATTTAAAAAAAATACTTTTCAGGGCAGATTGCCCTGTCCTTTATTGTATGAAGTATCGATTAAGACTAACTTAAAAATAAAGAAGACTCGTACAAGTAAAATTATTGAAGGTTGCATTTTCATTAGTTTATTGCAATGTTGATTTCCCTAGCTTGCATTTTATTTCCCAACGTGAATTTCCCTGGAAATTCGTTTCTCGCCCCAGACGCTAGGTCAGCATTTCCGCTGCGCGTGCGAGTGGTTGACGATGTTAACTTATACGCAGCGGCATCTGTCACAGTCGAAAGCACTTTATCGTATTTTATTCCTATATTCGACAAAATAACAATATCTCGCCATAATTTTACCTTGTGGATACAACAACGAAAGCGAATCGACAAAAAACGAAGAAACACAACTGGCATTTGCACTTTCCAATATTCCCACATTCAGCAAATAGCATTTGCCTCGTTCTTGGCTGTCTTCTTCGACACCTTCTATCAATCCGAATACAAAATTTGCGACGAATCGTTGCTCACTGTCTCGAGTCTCGTCCAAAGCTATCCAAATGCATTTGTTTGACACTCTTGCGCGCATGTGTGCGATGCTTTGGGCGTAGAGAATCGGGACGTACTTGTTGCGGAGTGTAGCTTCATTTGGAATCGTTCGATTCATATATTTCTCGAAAAAGTGCACGATGCTTGCGTGGGAGATTTTGTGAAGCGGAATATTGCCTTCGAGGAATGCTTTGCAAAGATCCATGTAGAATAGGTTGACCTCTGGTTGCGGTATCTGAAAACTGGTCACCAACGTTTGGCTTGTAGTGGATTCCGATTTTATTTTCACTGCCTTTATATGTTTAACTGAATTTAAATGAATTTTTATACTCGATAACTTTATGTCTGGCGCCTTACAGCCGCAAACAATACAGAACAAAATGTTATCGTCCGTACCATCCGAGAAATAAATTCGCGGCGAGCTTCCTTCGGCATTCTGAAATGCGTCTTCAGTTTTCAATTGATATAGAAACTTTGCAGTGAAATTTAAGCCGTTAACATGTAAACAGTCAGACCGAAATACTCGAAGCACCAATTAGAGGAACCGAGTCGAATAGTTCATCTTCGATTTGTAGCTGGTATCGCATTAACACACACAATTACGCAACACAATGCTCTATTGTTTCAAATCTCGTGTATCAACATTCGGCACATCATAGATGTAGCAGCATGAATGGCAAGGATTCCTACTCGCTCACTCGAACGGAGTATATTGTAAGTGTAGTGAGTGCACATGCGACAAATCGTTTAATACACAAACAAATCCAAAGCTGGCGACAAATCGAATCTCACTGAAGCGTTGCCGTTTTCGCAGTATGTTTGTTTTTTGTTTTTATGTTAAAAATCGTATAAATATAGACTTTTTTTTTTAAAATTAAAATTTTTTTTTTAAATATTACTGATCGCTAAAATCTGCAAAATCTGCATGCTTGTTGCTTGAGGATATTTTTACGAGGTCTGATAATGACTAATTAGTGTTATTCAATGTTCCCTTAATTATATATTTTTTAAATTAATCAAAATATTTTTTTTCTTTTTTTTTATTGATGTGTTGTACCATAAAAATTCCTATTTTCTACCCTTTTCTACTAGCGTCTACCGACGTATGCATTTTTGTCGCATTTGTGGGAAATTTGGCCACGGGTGTATGTTTAATAAGACTTCAATAAATAATTAAAACTATGTATTTGACTGCATACAGAAACATACGTACATGCATATGTAGGAGCTCATAATGTTATTTTGTTACGAACTGCTTAAGCTTCATATGTGCAGTTTTTTCTTATGTTGAAACGATTTGAACATAAAAAATAATGTAATTAAGCAGAAAATAATATAAAACAGCAACTTATCTGTTTTTGTACCTTCAAAAACATGTTCATTTCATTTGTACGACAGAAAACATTAATCTAAATATATTGTAATATGCGAGCTACGGCTCGAGTAGATAAAACAATATTCTGTGAAATTATTTCTTTATTTTCTAGTCTATAGAACAATTCAGGTTCACACTATACTATTCTTCGCAATTCTTTTCTTACAAGGTCTCTGTCCTCTCAAATCACTTTATCTTCTTTCAATTACTTAATTCACAAATCCAAACTAATTACTTCTTCTTGTTAAATCTCAACTTTCAATTTATCACAAAATTACAACTTCGCCCATTATCACTTTTCTAATCTCTTCGCCACAGTTTAAAAACTACTGCCCCCTTTTGATCGCCATCTGTCCTTATATAGCAGAAGTTTCTGATAGCCAGAAACTTCTAGCAAATTCTTCGACCAAGAACAAGAGAAATTCCAAGATGACAATCATTCTTGCAGTTATAATTCCCTCTCATCCGTGATATTATCCGTCTCTTTCGTAGACATGAACTGTGGAAACCGCAGACACGAACTTCGAATGAAAGGACACTTCGAACCAAAATTCTGCCAGAATGAAAAGACACTTCGGAATTTGTTGCATCATACTTTTAGGGAGCGTAGTTATTATTATGCTACACTGCCCCCCTCTTAGACGTGTTCGTCCCGAACAAGTGCGTCCTCATTTCGGCCATTGTATCGACTCAGTCGGCCCACATGAACCACTTTCATTTTGGCCCTTGTCCTCGCTGGATGCGGTAGACAACATCGTTGATGCGGGTTACTATTCTGTAGGGACCTTCCCAGTTCCGCTGAAATTTAGGTGATTTCCCCTTTTGGCGATGGGGATTATACAGCCACACCAGATCTCCTTCCTGGAATCCTGACGTTGTTGCCTTGGCATCATACCTGGTCTTTATGCGGTCGCTCGTAATCTTAATCTGGCTTCTGGTCCTTTGGTGTATGTCCCTAATCCTTCCCCTAAGGTCCGCCACGTACTCTTCTTCATTTCTGGGCTCATTGGTAGGAGATCCAAATTTCACCTCACTGGGTAAACGAGCTATTCCACCAAATAAGATTTCGAACGGCGTATGTCGAGTAGTGCTATGCACGGCACTTCTATAGGCCATCAAAAAAAAAGGGAATCTGCCGGTCCCAATCCTGTTGGTAGTCACCTACGACCTTCGAGAGATGTTCGTCCAAAGTCATATTGAAACGCTCCACCATACCGTCCGACTGTCGATGAAGCGGGGTTGTCCTTGTCTTTTTGATTCCGAGTAGTTGACACATCTCTTGGAAGATTCTTGACTCGAAGTTCCGTCCTTGGTCAGAATGCAATTCCAAGGGCACACCGAATCTGTTATCCAATTGTAGACGATCTGCTCCGCCACGGTTCTGGCTTCCTGGTTAGGGATCGGAAACGCTTCCGGCCACTTACTGAAGTAGTCCATCACTACGAGTATATACCGATACCATTGTCGGTTTCCGGAAAGGGCCCTGCGATGTCAATGGCGATTCGTTCGAAAGGTGCTCCCACGTTGTATTGGTGCATCTTACCTCGAGTTTTGATTCTCGGACCCTTGCTAGCTGCACACACGTCGCATTTTCTGCACCAGTCTTCGATATCTTCCTTCGCTTTTAACCAATAAAAACGTTCTCGTACCTTTTCCAGCGTCTTATTCACTCCCAAGTGGCCTCCGGACGCCCCGCCATTCATTTCCTGTAACACCTCCTTGACCCTCGCCCGCGGTACTATAAGCTGCATTACAAACGACTTTCCGTCGGAGGATTCCCATTTTCTTCTCAGAACACCTTCTTGGACATGGAGGGAGTCCCACTGTGCAAAATATGCCTTTAAGGTCGGGCTTCTGTGAGAGATGTCCTGATGATCCGGTTTCTCCATGTTCTCCTTCCAGGCCAGAATCGGCTCGATATCCGGGTCTTCCTTCTGAGCGTTCCGGATCTCATCTACGCTCCAGCCGGCGATAGGTTCGGCTCTCATTCTTTGGATGGAAACCAGCTCCCGTTCTTCCTGACGCGCACAATGTTTACAATCCGTTCTGCATGGTCTCCGGGATAGTGCATCCGCATTAGAGTGGAGTTTTCCTTTAAGATGCTGTATTAGGTGTGTTCGGCCGTATTCTCCGTCCTGTGAGGCAAATACATCAGCGTACTCATTGATAAGATTCTCTGCCATAGTTTGCTGCTCCTGATTCAGCTCACTGGACTGGAGAATCGTCTCTCTCTTTTCCGCTGTCCAAGGTGATGGGAGAGGTTTTGGAGCATCAGGTTCAGATATTGTTGCGACGGCGGTAATCGGCGTGCATTTTCCAGTCACCTCCCCTCGCCTTAGTTTGACAGTGTGCGGTCTTGCGTTCAAAACTCTCACTGGAACCATGGTGTTCTTTGGTTCGACTAACGTCTTTCCCACGATGTAGTCTTGAGAATTCTTCTCTGGGTCTGGTTCTACTATGTAGAATCGGTGGCTCCCAAGATCACCTTCCAGCTTCGTCCAAATGATTGTCTCTGAAGACGGCGTCAAAACTTCGCCTTTGCTGATGACTGTCCTGAGAGTTACGGCATTCTCGTTTCCGTACACCATCGGAATCTCCACATTTCGATACCTCAGTACTTGCATCCCGATGTCCAGGATTACTTCATTTGCTTTCATGAAGTCTATTCCGATGATGCATTCGTCGCATATATCTGCCACCAGAAACGCATGGGAGAACGTCAGTCCCGCCAGAGTAATCGTAAGACGAACTTCTCCAAACACTTTCGCCATTTCCCCTGTTCCAGTCTTCAGGCAGTAGCTGTTGGTGTTGTGCAGCCAGGCGCTTCTGACGATATCTCTTCTTACAATGGAGGCAGTGGCACCTGTGTCGATGGTGGCTACGCACTTCTTCTTGTTGATTAGTGCCTCCACTGTCAGGCTCTTGTTACCCCGTTTGGTTTGCGAAACTTGAATGGTGGTCCTGGGGGCCTCGATTCCAGTAACCAAATTCTGCCCCGCGAAGTTGGTCCTTACCCATTTCCCGACTGCTGGTTTTGGCAAGTCTGACTGGCAGCCAGATGCTTCCTCTCTGCTTCTCCTACTGGTGCAATGTGGACAATTTCCTCGTCTAGGTGCACTTCTGCACTGCCGTTGTAGGTGTCCAGTTTGGTTGCAATTCCAGCAACGGATTTGACTTCCGCGAGCTTTGTCTTCATCCATTACGGCTGTTCTCTGGCATGAGCATTCCACGACAGACATTTTCCTGACACGGTGTATTCCCTGGTATGCTTGGTCCGCAGCCTTCATTGACAAAGCGAATGCCAATGCCTCGTTGAGTGTTCGCTTTTCAGCCATCCTTACAGCCATTTGCAGTTGTCTGTCCTCTATGGCCTGAATAAAAGCTTCCACCGCCATTTCGTTGATAAGCTCCTCACCGGCTTTAGGGTATGAAAGATGGGCTAGTCGCTCTATATCCGCCTGCAACTGTTGGAGCGTTTCCCCCCTTTTCTGGACTCGACTACGCAGCTGAACCCTGTACACCTGCTGCATGTGTTCATCCCCAAACCGCATCTCGATAGCCTGAACCAGAGAGTCGTAGTTCTGCTGTTTATCTTCCGGGATGGTCTGCAAGAGCTCCGCAGCTGGACACCTCAGCGCAAGTGTGAGTGCAATGGACTTCTCTTCATCGTCCAGCTATTGGTCATTGCGGCCGCTTCGAATTGCCTTTTATAAATTGGCCATGATGTTTGACCATCGAAGATAGGAGGCTGCATCTCCTTTCTTCTCAGACCGTTAGTGGAATATTCCCGTGCTTTCTGTCTCTTCACGTTGCTGAGCTCCTTAGCAAGATTTTCAACTTGCTTTCCTACTATCTCGAATTGCGTATCCACTTTTTCAAACTGAGTCTCTATCTTCCCGTACTGAGTTTCATGTTTCTCAAAATTTTCATCGAATCTAGTTTCGACTTTTTCGAGTTGCGTCTCGACCTTCTCGATTTTCTCTTCGATCACTTCGAATTTGGATTCCAAGTTCTTGTTTTGCTCATCAAGTTTACTTTCCAGAGCATCTAGAGAATTCCTTTGTTCGTCCATTGCTTTCTTTTGTTCATCCAGCTTAAGTTCTAGAGAATTCTTTTGTTCGTCCAGCTTAAGTTCTAGAGAATTCTTTTGGTCGTCTATTGCTTTCTTTTGGTCATCAAGCTTAAGTTCCAGAGACTTCTTTTGGTCTTCTATTGCTTTCTTTTGTTCATCCATGACTGACTTAAGTTGCAGGAGCAGACTTGTTATACCCGGGTCGGCTACTGTACTTGCTGGTTCCTCTTCCACGTCGAACTCTACGTCATGCGGATTTTCACCTCCCTGCGTTACTGCTTCTTCCAGACGAATCAGTAGGGCGTCTTTTCCCCCAGTTGTGTCGAGATTCCGCTTACTGAGTTCTGCCTTTAGTTGAATTATAGTTAGTTTTCCCAATTTGCGACCCATTTTGCGCAATTAATTAACTCAACACAGAAATGTTTTTTTTTTTTTTGTGCAATTTCACACCACGGAAATAGTTATTCACAGAATAAGTTTTATCCCACTTCTGACACCAATGTAATATGCGAGCTACGGCTCGAGTAGATAAAACAATATTCTGTGAAATTATTTCTTTATTTTCTAGTCTATAGAACAATTCAGGTTCACACTATACTATTCTTCGCAAATTCTTTTCTTATAAGGTCTCTGTCCTCTCAAATCACTTTATCTCCTTTCGCTTACTTAATTCACAAATCCAAACTAATTACTTCTTCTTGTTAAATCTCAACTTTCAATTTATCACAAAATTACAACTTCGCCCATTATCACTTTTCCAATCTCTTCGCCACAGTTTAAAAACTACTGCCCCCTTTTGATCGCCATCTGTCCTTATATAGCAGAAGTTTCTGATAGCCAGAAACTTCTAGCAAATTCTTCGACCACTGGAACAAGAGAAATTCCAAGATGACAATCATTCTTGCAGTTATAATTCCCTCTCATCCGTGATATTATCCGTCTCTTTCGTAGACATGAACTGTGGAAACCGCAGACACGAACCTCGAATGAAAGGACACTTCGAACCAAAATTCTGCCAGAATGAAAAGACACTTCGGAATTTGTTGCATCATACTTTTAGGGAGCGTAGTTATTATTATGCTACAATATAAAGGATCAAAACCGCTAAAGTTAGAACTATGAAACTTGGACAATAGTTGGGAAATTCAACTCCTATGGAAGTAACAGGGGGTGTACAAGTTTGTATGGGAAAACATATTTTTGCGGTCAGATTTACTTGAAACTTAGCATAACTACTCTTCAACAGTAAATCAAATACGAATTTCCCAAAATTCAATCCTTAAAGCTTTTATAAACGGCAAATCTAATATCCACGCGAGTGAATTTAATTTAATTTTGGAAAGCCCCCATTTATTTGGCTTATTACAAGCTACAACTAACTTAAGGCTAAAACTTAAACCTAAAACTTAAAACTAAAACTTAAAACTAAAACTTAAAACTAAGACTTAAAGTTAAGGAGAATGGTGAAGGGGTTCGGTTTTGAGGCAGGGAGTGCTGAGGTTAAAATCAAACTGGGTGAGGTTTGAGTTCACTTTTCGCAGCATACGGGAAATTGGTTCATTAGATCCATATGAAGTGCGGTGGGACGGTAAATAGAAAAGACGAGGGCATCGTAAATTTCGTGGGTTGGTATTGAAAAAAATTGAATTATAAAGAGATGCGCAATCGACAGAGCCTGAAAGAAGTCGATGAATGGAAAGAATGTCTGCAACATCTCTGCGTTTCTCTAGAGTACTTATGTTGATGAGATTGAGGCGGTCTTGATAGGGAGGCAAGATAAATGGATCGTTCCAAGGAAGACCTCGAAGGGCAAATCGAAGAAATCGACGTTTAACATTCTCGATTCTGGTCACATGAACTTGCTGAAAGGGTGACCACGCTTGACTGGCATATTCAAGGAGGGGGCGCACAAAGGTAATGTAGAGGGATCTGGTCACGTAAGGGTCGGAGAATTCTTTGGACCATCGTTTGACAAAGCCAAGTGATGAGTTAGCTTTACGAATTATCTCATCAATATGTGAAGGAAAATTTAGTTCCCTATCGTACAATATTCCAAGATCACGGAGAGATTGAACGATGGATATAGGTTGACCATGAAGAAGGTAAAGGCGGGCGGAGGACACGTGGTGCTTACGTGATAAGGTAATGGATTGACATTTGGCGATATTGAGCTCTAAGCGATTTTGTAGGCACCAGTTCGAAAAACTATCAAGGTCTTGTTGAAGGAGGCAGTAGTCATGTGGTGAATAGATGGCTTTGAAAAATTTGGTATCATCAGCGTACAGATATGATACTATAGCGGTCATTAGCTATGTAGTCTATACAATTGTTAGTAAGATTAGGTTAGGTTAGGTTGGAGAGAAGTCACCTAAGTGCTTATCATGGGGGCCATACGGTGCATTGTGTTTCCCTTTTTGTTGTGTGGAACCTATATTTGAAACCTTTGTCTTGTGGAGGGTTCTGTAGCAAATCAGCCTGCGTTATTTATGAAGCCTATCATGTTTCTAAGTGGAACTTGTACGAGATCCCTTAGTTCGTCAAAAATCTGTTTCCCATACGACGGAGGCGGAGGTTTTGAAAATTTGGGCAATCACATAACAAGTGGTCGGGTGTGTTGATGCCTAGTTTGGCAGCCATTTCCCCTATAGTCCAGTGTCCTGTTAGCACGCCTATCAAGATTCGAATTTCTTTTTTATTCATCGCCAGTAGGCTTTTTGTTCTGTTGTTATACACTGTAGGTCATAAGTTGCGAGATATGACACAGTCGCTTCTGGCGGACCATGCGGAGTTAATCAGTTCTCTTGCTTTTAGGTCTATTTTTCTTTTTACTCCTATTGGAGTTTCTACTGATATCCGAGTATATTGAAAATCCAATGCTGATCCATTTTTAGCTAGTTCATCTGCTGTATCGTTTCCTTTTATATTGCTATGTCCAGGAATCCAGCAGAGAGTAATGTCATGGGTGTTGCATATTCTGTTGGAAACTGTTTTCAATCTGACTTCCACGCAGTCTTGCCGCTTGACTATCCACGAAAATTGTAATCTTTGAAGGATTTGGTTTTTTGCTTTGTATAGTTTGTGCAGTCTTCCACTCTTGTCTTTCGGGAATAAAAGTAGTAGAGTAGTTCTTGTCGAAATCTATGTAGGGTGTGATATAATCTGTTGTTCTGTCGAGATCGGTTATACTATAATTGTTGAGTATAGATCCGTGTCCATAGCAGCTTTCCTTCCATGCGCCTGATTGTTTAAGACGAATCGCACATTTGGCAGCTGTGCATAGTATGTACTCATCTAGCGGAAGGATACTTAGCATCATCTCTAAACCCGCTTGTGGTGTTGTTCTCTGTGTACCTTAGTGAGTATTTTAAGGTAGCTGGATTTGTCTGTTTCATTCCACCATACAATAATTCAGTAGGTAAGTATGAGTCTGATAATAGCCGTGTACATCCAGTTAATCATGGACGGACGCAGACCCCATTGATTACCAAAGGTTTTCTTGAACGCGTAGAATGCGCAAAGTGGTTTCTTCATTCTTTCTTCCGTGTTCTTTTTCCAGGTGAGCTTCGAATCAAGAATGGTTCCGAGATATTTAGCTATTGTGGAGAGATTCAGAGAAATTCCATTCAGTTTAGCGGGATCGAATTCATCTATTTCCCTTCCATTGGTAAACAAAACCAGCTCGGTTTTAGTCTGATTTGTACTTAGATCGTTTTGTTCCACCCATGGGGATAAGTTTTTTTTACCGCAGATTCCATGAGGTTACTGATTGTAGGTACTATGTTTACTCCTTTGGTTTTGAGGATCTTCAGAATTTTGTTAACTGTAAAGAGCCAGAGCAAAGGAGAAATTACTCCTCCTTACAGGGTTCCTCTTGTAACTATTTTCCTTTCGATGCTCTCACCTAGTTCGGAGTTGATTATTCTGCTTTAAGCATTTCGTCAATTCAGCTGATTATCTCTGTTGTCTCCTAGATAAACTAGTGCTGCATTTATCGATTTCGTATTTAGGTTATTAAACTGTTACGAGGCTTTAGAGACCACAAAAAAAAAAAAAAACAATAAAGGTGACACCAGTCACTAAAGGTGACACCAGTCACTAAGGGTGACACCAGTCACGAAGGGTAACACCAGTCACTAAAGGTTACATTAGCCACCAACATGACACTAGTCACCAAGGGACAAGAAAAAAATAAAAAAACTACCTTGACGAATACCAACCAAAGCCACCAGCGTAGAATGTCCAACGATGCGACTCCCACCAAAGCACGTACTACCGCAAATTTCTGGCTCATGGAAGCCATCTCCACTCCGTCATGACCTCCAGAACAATGTTGATCTCCGTATCCACAGAGAAAAAAAAAAACAAAACAATATGGACCTCCGTATTCACTGTAAATACCGAAGAGGCTAGAATGCGCGAACTAAATGCGTAGTGCACTTAATACAGCATTTTGAATTAAGCAGTAGAAAGAAAACGCAATCAATAAAAATAAAACAAATTCGCAAAAATACACGCGGAGATCGATTGAATGCAGCGAGAAAATGGATTTATTTGACATAAGCAACCCACACTAGTGGTCCTTCTCATACACATCAAATCTCTGGAGAAGAAAAATTAACGAAAGGCAAATCACAATCAAAGGATTAGATGAGGAGGAAAATGAATCCCTCGAGAGTAGGACATATGTATTTGGAATACACGCAGAGGACTTGGGTAAAGCCTCTGGAAAAATTTTTTTTGGGTAGGCCCGGGTTTTTTGTCCTCGGAGACTCCAAGTCAAACCGCAAGACGGCCAACTGGTATTCGCAAGTGAGATACGATTACCCCAAAGGAGCAAAGGTCACGCAACCGAACATAAGCTACTGAAAGGAGGTGCTCCGCCCTAAGTGTTCCGTACCATTGTCGCCTCAGCAGTAATATTTGTTTTTTTTTGGTGCAGCTAAGATTAGTGCAGTGAATCAGAGGAATTTTTTTAGTTTTTTTGCCAATTTAGTGTAAGTTAAGGTTAGGAATAACACTAAAATCTGCACTTAACATTATTGGTTTCGTTGCTCGAGTGAATACAGCTGGAAAGTCAGCAATTTCATCCCTTTACGTGCTGCCGACAGGAAAACGAGGGACAAAGAAAACCGTGAGTAATTTTATTGACTTTTTGGTTTGAATATTTTTTTTTTTAGTTTTAGATTAGATGTTAAGAGCAGATTCTTCTGTTGCTTAGGTTAGGTTAGATCTAATTACTTTTTGTTTTAAATAATTGAGAATATTTATTATTGGTGGATATTCTACATTAAAGGAAGGATCCAAAATGTATCGGAATTTCGTTTCGATATAGTGATGTGCTGGTAGACTTCTTTGTGCAACGCTGGTGTGTGGGGGAATGGGAGTGCAGTGGGTGGATTGAGGCATTAGGGGCCATCTCCAGTGAATACTGGCTAAGGAGATGGCGAAGGTTGTGTCATCCAGACACAAGGGTGAATTGGCTATGCTAGTGCCATCAACACCTGGTACGTCTCTGGGACGAGACGAACCCACATCCTGGAGAGACTAGGGGATACAGATGCCGTAGTATAGGACTAGAATAGGATAGTTATGAGTTAGTTTAGGTATAGGTTAGGGCTTATCATAAGTTTTAGAGTAGTTTAGGTTTAGATTAGAATAGTTAGGCTTAGGTTAGATCTGGTATACCCTCTCTTCTCCGGGATATGGATACAAGCCCTTGAGCTTTTCTTCTTCTCCTGTCTACTTTCCTATCTTTTTTAAGTCCGTCCGTGGTCTAATTAGGTTAGCTTCTTCTCTTTTCTAATAGGTTATTTTTTGTAAACATATGGCACGATATTTTTGTGTTTGAGAAGATAGTGTGAGAGTGATGGGACACAAGAACCAGCCCCGTCCGACGAGTTAAGCCATGTAACCGGGTGGGTTACCTGGAAGCCAACAACCAAAACAACATTCCCACGAGAAACAACCAAAAAGCCAACGTCAGCGTCTACAACAGATGTCACATTCAATTCCAAGGAAGTTGCACCAGATGCTAGCAAGTCAACAACCATCGACTGGACAACATAACCAAGTCACAGGTCAACAAAATGCAAATTGCAATCTCGGCAAAATATCCGCACAAAGCGAAGTTTCGTGAAGTTCAGTCAGCACCAATAGTTTTAGTTTATCTCCCGTTGTTAACCTCGCCGTACATATTCATATCAAATAAAGTTTATTATCAATTGTTTTTAAAAAATCAAAACCAAAGTGTTTTCATTTAACTGGCGCAGTCGGTAGTTCCAATCATCAAAAGATATTGGAATTTGATACTAAACTTAAACTCCTAAAAAGTGAAACTTCTAAAGAAGCAAGATCAAAGGATCATTAATAAAGAACTTTCTGAAGAAATATTTCAAGAGAACTCCTTAAGTGTTTAAAATTGATAAAGTGAATAAAAGTGGAAATACGTAATGGCTAATAACGAGGAACAAACTCAACCAAACGCTCTTCCCACTAGAGAACAACTTTCTGCAAAGAAACGTGATTAACAAAGCACAAGGCCCAGCATTAGAAGCATTAAGGACCGTCGGAGAAAACCCATCATGGACCGAAATAAAAAATGAACTCAACACGAAATTATAACTACTGTAGACAAGCCAATATTTTCAAAAATATATAGGTACCCACAAATTCATGAAGCAGCAATAACAAAGCAGATTTGTGATATGCTGAAGCAAGGGGTTATAGTAGAAAGCAACTCACCATATAACAGTCCACTCTGGATTGTCCCCAAAAAGACGGACAACTCTGGAATTAAGAAATTTCGTACAGTCATTGACTATAGAAAACTAAATGAAGTCACAACTGACGACAAATTTCCTATTCTCAATATAGACAGTATATTGGAGAAATTAGGACGGTTCCAGTACTTCACGACCCTGGACCTCGAGAAAGGTTTCCACCAGATTTTGGTTAGAAAAGAGGATAGGAAAAAGATCGCTTTTTCAATTCCTTTAGGACACTACGAGTACGTAAGAATGCCCTTCGGGCTTAAAAATGCCCCCGCAACATTCCAGCGGCTAATTAATTCCATTCTTAGGGAATATATAACCGACAAGTACAAGTTCCACTTGTCTACTTAAATGATCCTCTTTATATAGAAGCTTTCGAGAAACTTAAGATAATACTAACTGACTCGCCAGTTCTGAAATACCCGGACTTTTCTAAAAAGTTTAAGCTTATTACCGATGCCAGTGATGTTGCTCTTGGTGTCGTTTTAACCCAAGATGGACACCCAACCTTTTACTCAAGCAGAACACTTAACGAGCACGAAAGAAGGTACGCAGCGACAGAAAAGGATCGTATGGGCCGTAAATTACTTCCGGCCATACATTTAAGGTAGACCTTTCGACCTAATGACGGATCACCAACCCCTCAAGTGGCTTCAAGCCAAACATAAAGGAAAAGATATTAACCCAAGGCTGCAAAGGTGGCTACTAAAACTGGGCGAATACAACATCAATATCGATTATATCAAAGGAAAGGAAAACGTAACACCGGATTTCTTAAGTCGAATAAATTCAGACACAGGTTAAAATAAATGTAGTCGGGACGACCACACAAAAGGAGGGAGAGAGAGTGTTCATTCATCAGGAAGTACCTGAGATCAATAACGCTAGTATGGAAAACACTATCCATTCGCAAAAAGACAAGTCGAGTGACCACTTTAATATTTTAGATACGGCGGTAAACAGATTTTAACCCAAATAATCCTCTCAAACCACAAATCTAGAGAAATTGAGATAGCTAACAATAAAAGAAAGATTTACATCAATTCAAGTGATATACAACAAGATAAACTGGCTGATATATTTAGGAGACTAATAAAGAAAGGAAGAATAGGAATATATTCTGAAATAAGTGAACATGAATACAACTTAGTTCAGCAGAAGCTTATAGAACTTTGTATATATGAAATTTTTCAAGTGCGCATATCACGCAAAAGACATGAAAAACGAAGACGACGCATACAAGCAGATTGCTAAATATCATAAATATGAAACAGGACACTCAGGCATAAATGAAAATTACGAAGGTCTCAAAAAGCTTATTTATTTCACGAATCTTAGAGAACTAATTCAGAAATATTGTAATATGCGAGCTACGGCTCGAGTAGATAAAACGATATTCTGTGAAATTATTTCTTTATTTTCTAGTCTATAGAACAATTCAAGTTCACACTATACTATTCTTCGCAAACTCCTTCCTTACAAGGTCTCTTTCTTCTCAAATCACTTTATCTCCTTTCAATTACTTAATTCACAAATCCAAACTAATTACTTCTTCTTGTTAACTCTCAACTTTCAATTTATCACAAAATTACAACTTCGGCTGTTATCACTTTTCCAATCTCCTCGTGCGGTTCAAAACCAACTGCCCTGTCTCGATCGCCATCTGTCCTTAAATAGCCGCATTTCTAATAGCCAGAAACTTCTAGCAAATTCTTCGACCACTGGAACAAGAAAATTCTGATGTAATAATTCCAAGATGACAGCTGCAGCCAATAATCTCTTGTGGTTATAATTATCTTGCGGTTATAATTCTCTCTTAATTCTACGATGTCGTCTTAGCCATAATCCGTACACGAGCCTCGAATGAAAAGACACTTCGGAATGTGTGTATACTTTTGGGAGCGTAGTTATCATGCTGCATTATTGTTGCATACTACTACATTATGTTACAATATATTGTAATATGCGAGCTACGGCTCGAGTAGATAAAACGACATTCTGTGAAATTTATTTCTTTATTTTCTAGTCTATAGAACAATTCAAGTTCACACTATACTATTCTTCGCAAATTCTTTTCTTACAAGGTCACTTTCCTCTCAAATCACTTTATCTCATTTCAATTACTTAATTCACAAATCCAGACTAATTACTTCTTCTTGTTAACTCTCAACTTTCATTTTATCACAAAATTACAACTTCGCTCATTATCACTTTTCCAATCTCTTCGCCACGGTTCTAAACCAACTACTGCACCTTCTCAATCGCCACCTGTTCTTATATAGCAGAAGTTTCTGATAGCCAGAAACTTCTAGCAAATTCTTCGACCACTGGAACAAGAGAAATTCCAAGATGACAATCATTCTTGCAGTTATAATTCCCTCTCATCCGTGATATTATCCGTCTCTTTCGTAGACATGAACTGTGGAAACCGCAGACACGAACCTCGAATGAAAGGACACTTCGAACCAAAGTTCTGCCAGAATGAAAAGACACTTCGGAATTTGTTGCATCATACTTTTAGGCAGCGTAGTTATTATTATGCTACACTACAATATAAATAATTGTGACACATGTAATAGGGCCAAGTATGATAGGAATCCAGTTAAACCGAAGTTTAAAATAACGGATACGACATAAATCAGATAGTCCACTTGGATATTTACACTAACAATAAAAATAATTTTATTACTTTTATCGATAAATTCTCGAAGCACGCGACGATCCTCCATCTAGAAGACAGAAGTAGGGTTACTATTAGACAAAAACTGAGGTTATATTTTTCTATTAAAGGGAGACCGATTAGAATAGTTTCGGATAATGAATTCAATAACACTAATATAAAAGAATTTTTAAGATAAGAAAATGTTGAGGTACATTTTACAAAATCTAATAATCACACTGGGAACTCCGACATTGCGAGACTCCACAGTACAGTAGGAGAAAAGATGAGAATCCTCATTGTAGGAAAATCTATATTATCAACGCAAGAGAAAATATATCAATGTGTTGAATGGTACAATAGATCCATCCACTCAACAACAAAATTCGAACCGCTAAAAGTAGAACAGGGTAGAATAGATAAAGAAATCGTTAGGCAAAATATAGAAAACAAAAAGGTTCATAGTACAATATATCAAAAAGGAATGAGACAAGAGAAGACTATCGGGAAGTAAGAGAAGAGGGCTTTGTAAAAAACTACAAATCATTAAGACATAAACACCAACCTAAGTATCGTAAGCTAAATCTTTTAGGCGTACACCCGGCTAATATAAGACGACCTTCGAAATTTTCAGATAAATTGGATATTGACGGTATTTCTACTGATATTGAAGAGAACGGATGCAACTCTGACAATCGAACAGATTGACACAAGCAACGGCTTCACTGAAATTAAAATTGGAAATATTCAGATAGTTAAATCCTATGACATTATACTACATGTAATAAACCCTACATAGTTACAAGATGCAGTCCAGCAGAGGACAACATATCAAACATAGAATTAAAAAATGGAAAAAACTTACTAATAGGCGAACTAGAATCATTAAAAACCAAAATACATACAATTATTCCACATAGGTACAAGAGAGGACTCATAAACATAGTAGGTACAGGACTTAAATGGTGTAGTCGAACACAGAATAATTTTTGATTAATAACCCAAAACTTGTTAACCACACTGTATCTGATGTATTCTAACTCCGTCTATGTGTGTTAGTCTAAATCTGGCCACCTAATCGTCTGATTTAGCCGAAATGTCTCCACATCTGTAATTACCCGTTTTGTTATTAATCTGTTTGATCTTAGCTTACATATTTATGATGCATTACATTGTACAGAAGTCAGTCAATAAACGATCTCAAAACGAATTGGACATTGAATTTTCATTGCTCCCCCTACAATGGGTTTGTGGAACCATGGACGACGATGACAGACGAAACATTGAGGAACACCTTAGACTGACTGAGGAAAACAATCGGAATATCATTAGGCAGAGCAATAGCCAAATTCGAATTAACGACCAATTCAACAGAACTTTTTCGACTTTGAAACAAACTATAGAAGAAGAGAGAATTAGAATACTAAATAAATTCAATACGACCGAAGGAAGGAGCAATTTACTTTTTAATAAACTAATATACTGTAAAATGCAAGCTACGGCTCGAGTAGATAAAACGATATTCTGTGAAATTTATTTCTTTATTTTTTTTAGTCTATAGAACAATTCAAGTTCACACTATACTATTCTTCGCAAATTCTTTTCTTATAAGGTCTCTTTCCTCTCATATCACTTTATCTCCTTTCAATTACTTAATTCACAAATCCAAACTAATTACTTTTTCTTGTTCACTCTCAACTTTCAATTTATCACCAAATTACAACTTCGCCCATTATCACTTTTCCAATCTCTTCGCCACGGTTCTAAACCAACTGTCACTTTTTTGATCGCCATCTGTCCTTATATAGCAGAAGTTTCTGATAGCCAGAAACTTCTAGCAAATTCTTCGACCACTGGAACAAGAGAAATAATTCTTGCAGTTATAATTCCCTTTTATCCCTGATATTATTCGTCTCTTTCGTTGACATGAGCTGTGGAGACTTCGTCCCAGACACGAACCTCGAATGAAAGGACAGTTCGAACCAAAATTCTGCCAGAATTGAAAGTCACTTCGGAATTTGCTGCATAGACATAGGAGCGTAGTTATTATTATGCTACAATACTTAGAATCACAATTAAAAATCAGAATAATTAGAAATAACATAGAGCACATACAATTAAATATAGAATCAAGTAGAATACTCGTAGGTATAATGACGAGTAATATACTAAATAAAAACGAAATAGAAAAATATGACATCGACTATAAGTTAAGATATTGTAACATAATGTAAAAGTACGCTCCCTAAAAGTATAATGCAACAAATTCCGAAGTGTCTTTTCATTCTGGCAGAATTTTGGTCCGAAGTGTCTTTTCATGCGAGGTTCGTATCTGCAATTAGTCTCCACAGTTCGGATAATATCACGGATAAGAGAGAACAAGAGATTATTGGCTGCAGCTGTCATCCTGGAATTATTACATCAGAATTTTCTTGTTCCAGTGGTCGAAGAATTTGCTAGAAGTTTCTGGCTATTAGAAATGCGGCTATTTAAGGACAGATGGCGATCGAGACCGGGCAGTCGGTTTTGAACCGCACGAAGAGATTGGAAAGTGATAACACCCCAAGTTGTAATTTTGTGATAAATTGAAAGTTGAGAGTTAACAAGAAGAAGTAATTAGTTTATATTTGTGAATTAAGTAATTGAAAGGAGATAAAGTGATTTGAGAAGAAAGAGACCTTGTAAGAAAAGAATTTGCGAAAAATAGTATAGTGTGAACTTGAATTGTTCTATAGACTAGAAAATAAAGAAGTAATTTCACAGAATATCGTTTTATCTACTCGAGCCGTAGCTCGCATATTACATTGGTGTCAGAAGTGGGATAAAACTTATTCTGTGAATAGCTATTTTCGTGGTGTGAAATTGCACAATAAAAAAAAAAAAAAAAAAAAAAAACATTTCTGTGTTGAGTTAATTAGTTGCGCAAAATGGGTCGCAAATTGGGAAAACTAACTATAATTCAACTAAAGGCAGAACTCAGTAACCGGAATCTCGACACAACTGGGGGAAAAGATGACGTACTGATTCGCCTGGAAGAAGCAATAAAACAGGAAGGTGAAAATCCGCATGACGTAGAGTTTGACGTGGAAGAGGAACCAGCAAGTACAGTAGCCGACCCGGATATAACAAGTCTGCTCCTGCAACTTAAGTCAGTCATGGACGAACAAAGGAAAACAATGGAAGACCAAAAGAAGTCTCTGGAACTTAAGCTCGATGACCAAAAGAAAGCAATAGACGACCAAAAGAACTCTCTAGAACTTAAGCTGGACGAACAAAAGAAAGCAATGGACGAACAAAAGAAATCAATGGCGACCAAAGGAATTCTCTAGAACTTAAGATGGACGAACAAAAGAATTCTCTAGATGCTCTGGAAAGCAAACTTGATGAGCAAAACAGGAACTTGGAATCTAAATTCGAAACGATCGAAGAGAAAATCGAGAAGGTCGAGACGCAACTCGAAAAAGTCGAAACTAGATTCGATGAAAGTTTTGAGAAACATGAAACTCAGTTCGGGAAGATAGAGACTCAGTTTGAAAAAGTGGATACGCAATTCGAGATAGTAGGAAAGCAAGTCGAAAATCTTGTTAAGGAGCTCAGCAACGTGAAGAGACAGAAAGCACGGGAATATTCCACTAACGGTCTGAGAAGAAAGGAGATGCAGCCTCCTATCTTCGTTGGTCAAACATCATGGCCAATTTATAAAAGGCAATTCGAAGCGGCCGCAATGACCAATAGCTGGGACGATGAAGAAAAGTCTATTGCACTCACGCTTGCACTGAGGGGTCCAGCTGCGGAGCTCTTGCAGACCATCCCGGAAGATAAACAGCAGAACTACGACTCTCTGGTTCAGGCTATCGAGATGCGGTTTGGGGATGAACACATGCAGCAGGTGTACAGGGTTCAGCTGCGTAGTCGAGTCCAGAAAAGGGGGAAACGCTCCAACAGTTGCAAGCGGATATAGAGCGACTAGCCCATCTTTCATACACTAAAGCCGGTGAGGAGATTATCAACGAGATGGCGGTGGAAGCTTTTATTCAGGCTATAGAGGACAGACAACTGCAAATGGCTGTAAGGATGGCTGAAAAGCGAACGCTCCCCGAGGCATTGGCATTCGCTTTGTCAATGAAGGCTGCGGACCAAGCATACCAGGGAATACACCGTGTCAGGAAAATGTCCGTCGTGGAATGCTCATGCCAGAGAACAACCGCCATGGATGAAGACAAAGCTCGCGGAAGTCAAATTCGTTGCTGGAATTTCAACCAAACCGGACACCTACAACGGCAGTGCAGAAGTGCAGACGAGGAAATTGTCCACATTGCGGAAGTAGGAGAAACAGAGAGGAAGCATCCTGTCAGTCAGACTTCCCGAAACCAGCAGTCGGGAAATGCGTAAGGACCAACTTCGCGGGGCAGAAGTTGGTTACTGGAATCGAGGCCCCCAGGACCACCATTCAAGTTTCGCAAACCAAACGGGGTAACAAGAGCCTGACAGTGGAGGCACTAATCAACAAGAAGAAGTGCGTAGCCACCATCGACACAGGTGCCACTGCCTCCATTGTAAGAAGAGATATCGTCAAAAGCTCCTGGCTGCGGTGGAGATGGCGGTGGAAGCTTTTATTCAGGCCATAGAGGACAGACAACTGCAAATGGCTGTAAGGATGGCTGAAAAGCGAACACTCCCAGAGGCATTGGCATTCGCTTTGTCAATGAAGGCTGCGGACCAAGCATACCAGGGAATACACCGTGTCAGGAAAATGTCCGTCGTGGAATGCTCATGCCAGAGAACAGCCGCCATGGATGAAGACAAAGCTCGCGGAAGTCAAATTCGTTGCTGGAATTGCAACCAAACCGGACACCTACAAGGGCAGTGCAGAAGTGCACCTAGACGAGGAAATTGTCCACATTGCGGAAGTAGGAGAAACAGAGAGGAAGCATCCTGTCGGTCAGACTTCCCAGACCAGGTTCGCGGGGCAGAAGTTGGTTACTGGAATCGAGGCCGCCAGGACCACCATTCAAGTTTCGCAAACCAAACGGGGTAACAAGAGCCTGACAGTGGAGGCACTAATCAACAAGAAGAAGTGCGTAGCCACCATCGACACAGGTGCCACTGCCTCCATTGTAAGAAGGGATATCGTCAGAAGCTCCTGGCTGCACAACACCAACAGCTACTGCCTGAAGACTGCAACAGGGAAATGGCGAAGGTGTTTGGAGAAGTTCGTCTTACGATTACTCTGGCGGGACTGACGTTCTCCCATGCGTTTCTGGTGGCAGATATATGCGACGAGTGCATCATCGGAATAGACTTCATGAAAGCAAATGAAGTAATCTTGGACATCGGGATGCAAGTACTAAGGTATCGAAATGTTTAGATTCCGATGGTGTACGGAAACGAGAATGCCGTAACTCTCAGGACAGTCATCAGCAAAGACGAAGTTTTGCCGCCGTCTTCAGAGACAATCATTTGGACGAAGCTGGAAGGTGATCTTGGGAGCCACCGATTCTACATAGTAGAACCAGACCCAGAGAAGAATTCTCGTGGGAAAGACGTTAGTCGAACCAAAGAACACCATGGTTCCAGTGAGACTTTTTGAACGCGAGACCACACACTGTCAAACTAAGGCGAGGGGAGGTGACTGGAAAATGCACGCCGATTACCGCCGTCGCAACAATATCTGAACGTGATGCTCCGAAACCTCTCCCATCACCTTGGACAGCGGAAACGAGAGAGACGATTCTCCAGTCCAGTGAGCTGAATCAGGAGCAGCGAACTATGGCAGAGAATCTTATCAATGAGTACGCTGATGTATTTGCCTCACAGGACCGAGAATACGGCCGAACACACCTAATACAGCATCTTAAAGGAAAACTCCACTCTAATGCGGATGCACTGTCCCGGAGACCATGCAGAACGGATTGTAAACATTGTGCGCGTCAGGAACAACGGGAGCTGGTTTCCATCCAAAGAATGAGAGCCGAATCTATCGCCGGCTGGAGCGTAGATGAGATCCGGAACGCTCAGAAGGAAGACCCGGATATCGAGCCGATTCTGGCCTGGAAGGAGAACATGGAGAAACCGGATCATCAGAACATCTCTCACAGAAGCCCGACCTTAAAGGCATATTTTGCACAGTGGGACTCCCTCCATGTCCAGGAAGGTGTTCTGAGAAGAAAATGGGAATCCTCCGACGGAAAGTCGTTTGTAATGCAGCTTGTCATGCCGCGGACGAGGGTTAAGGAGGTGTTACAGGAAATGCATGGCGGGGCGTCCGGAGGCCACTTGGGAGTGAATAAGACGCTAAAAAAGGTATGAGGACGTTTTATTGGTTAAAAGCGAAGGAAGATATCGAGGACTGGTGCAGAAAATGCGACGTGTGTGCAGCTAGCAAGGGTCCGAGAATCAAAACTCGAGGTAAGATGCACCAATACAACGTGGGAGCACCTTTCGAACGAATCGCCATTGACATCGCAGGGCCCTTTCCGGAAACCGACAATGGTAATCGGTATATACTCGTAGTGATGGACTACTTTAGTAAGTGGCCGGAAGCGTTTCCGATCCCTAACCAGGAAGTCAGAACCGTGGCGGAGCAGATCGTCTACAATTGGGTTAGCAGATTCGGTGTGCCCTTGGAATTGCATTCTGACCAAGGGCGGAACTTCGAATCAAGAATCTTCCAAGAGATGTGTCAACTACTCGGAATCAAAAAGACAAGGACAACCCCGCTTCATCCACAGTCGGATGGTATGGTGGAGCATTTCAATATGACTTTGGACGAACATCTCTCGAAGGTCGTAGGTGACTACCAACGGGATTGGGACCGGCAGATTCCCTTGTTTTTGATGGCCTATAGAAGTGCCGTACATAGCACTACTCGACATACGCCGTTCGAAATCTTATTTGGTGGAATAGCTCGTTTACCCAGTGAGGTGAAATTTGGATCTCCTACCAATGAGCCCAGAAATGAAGAAGAGTACGTGGCGGACCTCAGGGAAAGGCTTAGGGACATACACCAAAGGACCAGAAGCCAGATTAAGATAACGAGCGACCGCATGAAGACCAGGTATGATGCCAAGGCAACAACGTCAGGATTCCAGGAAGGAGATCTAGTGTGGCTGTATAATCCCCATCGCCAAAAGGGGAAATCACCTAAATTGCAGCGGAACTGGGAAGGTCCCTACAGAATAGTAACCCGCATCAACGATGTTGTCTACCGCATCCAGCGAGGACCAAGGGCCAAAATGAAAGTGGTTCATGTGGACCGACTGAGTCGATACAATGGCCGAAGTGGGGACGAACAAGTCTAAGAGGGGGGCACTGTAACATAATGTAAAAGTATGCAACAATAATGTAGCATAATAACTACGCTCCCTAAAAGTATAATGCAACAAATTCCGAAGTGTCTTTTCATTCTGGCAGAATTTTGGTCCGAAGTGTCTTTTCATTCGAGGTTCGTGTCTGCAATTAGTCTCCACAGTTCGGATAATATCACGGATAAGAGAGAACAAGAGATTATTGGCTGCAGCTGTCATCCTGGAATTATTACATCCGAATTTTCTTGTTCCAGTGGTCGAAGAATTTGCTGGAAATTTCTGGCTATTAGAAATGCGGCTATTTAAGGACAGATGGCGATCGAGACCGGGCAGTCGGTTTTGAACCGCACGAAGAGATTGGAAAAGTGATAACAGCCGAAGTTGTAATTTTGTGATAAATTGAATGTTGAGAGTTAACAAGAAGAAGTAATAAGGTGGATTTGTGAATTAAGTAATTGAAAGGAGATAAAGTGATTTGAGAAGAAAGAGACCCTGTAAGAAAAGAATTTGCGAAAAATAGTATAGTGTGAACTTGAATTGTTCTATAGACTAGAAAATAAAGTAGTAATTTCACAGAATATCATTTTATCTATATTACAATATATTAAAATATTAACGGCTAAGTACGGAAATGGCAAAGCTGTTTTTGCTATTAAAATACCTAGAGATACTATTGAAACTATTAAATATTTAATAACAGCAATGACAGATGAACACTTGAATGGGTTAATTATAAGAGACGAAGAAATTGTTAAAATTAATAATGTTGTGTACACGTATAAAGAAAACACAGATTTCAAAAACCTAAAGATATCTAATTCGTGGCCTGCCCCTAGTTCAGAGCCTAATGTAAAGCTGCTGTCCAAGGGTCAAGGCTCTTGCCAGATCATCGGTGAGGCGTGAGCATGGGTCTTAAAGCTCTATCCGTGTTGGAGTTTATTCTGAAAGTCCTAGCCAGCCAGCTAAGTCTACCTAATGGCTAGTAGTGGTAAGGACAGAACGGATTTATGACAGCACTCGTCGAGTTTCAGAGACCCAGCCACAAGTAGACAGAAACATATAACGAACAATAGACTCGAAGGCTAACATAACGAGTGTTACCCAACTTGGCAGCACACGCCTAAGTGGTACATGGGTAAATGGCAGCACAGAGGTACATGGGCAATTGGCAGCAAGGCGATACATGGGTAAATAGCACGAGGGTAGGTAGGTGACTAGGAGCAATTTCCGATAGACGATCCGTCTGACGGCCATTGAATAGGCAATCTCTGTACAACGAAGTTGACGACCACGAGCAAGCCAACAAGGACAAAGGAAACAAAAAAAGCGTAAGTATAAGTATTATTACATATTGTAACACATTAATTATAAGAATAATTTGTATTAGGTATTTAAGTTCTATTTGTTTCAAAAATGAAATAAATCGCAACTAAAAGAGCGCAGATTCTTTTCTTGCCTCTGGCGCCAACACTCTTAAATACGATTTTTGGTAAATCATTCGCCGTCCTTCGCCTGAAGCGACCAACGAGGGAGCGATATCCATTTGCGTCATATTCCGTCGCTTGAAGCAATCAACGAGGGATCGAAAATCTGTTCGCAGCCACAAGCTGTCGCCTGAAGCGACTAACAACACCAGCTGCAATTTACACTGCCCATATTAACACAGGTAAGTGAAAATGTCGCATATATCAAATACTAGCCCTCCGCCCTCTGCCCTTTTTGACTGTGCTCAATGCCCCGAGCCCGATGCATTCGACAATATGGTGGCATGCGGCGTTTGCGACAAATGGTACCACTACAGTTGCGCGAAGGTCGATGAAAGCATAAAGACCAGTGATAGTTGGGTGTGCGAGGCATGCCAACTTAAAGAACACAAGGAAAAGAGTCAGGCCATTTCGAGTTCGCGACCGAATCCAAACTCCACTCCAGCAGCAGCAATCGTTTTTATATTTGACGTCCGAAGAGAGAGTGGGTCAAATTATTTCGAGTTCGCGTCTGAAACCAAACTTGAACCATGCTCCCCCACCTATACCGCAGCAGTCGTTTCTAAAGTTATTATCCTCTAGCCATTCCCCCCCTGGAAACTGCAGCAAAGCCAGTCCATGAGCATCTATCTGTAAAGTCCGCAACAAAAGCCGGTTCTAGGTCAGTCCACAAGCACGCAGATCTTCTAATGAAGAAATTGGAAGAAGAGGTAAAACTTCGAGAGCAACGCGAGCAGGATTACCTAACAAGAAAACACGAGATTCTCGAGCAGGTTACCACCGACGATGAGGATGACCCGGATAGCGTAGAGTCAATCGAAAGCAATCACGTGGCAGACTGGGTAAATAGCACAATACCCCTCTGTCGAAAGGTTCGCTGTAGAGAGGTGCCTAAGGTGGATATTAATCCTAAGCTTCCGCATGGACATTCTTCTCCGCATCCGTGCACACAAGCCTCCAAGCCCTCTGCAACTTTCCTAGAAGCCTCACCGGATTCTCCGGCTGTACCAAAGCTAAACAAAAATCAATTAGCTGCAAGACAAATAATGTCAAAAGAGTACGTCAAGTTTTCAGGTCGGCCAGAAGAATGGCCGCTCTTTATTAGCTGGTTCGAGAACTCCACGGAGATGTGCGCATACAGTAATTTTGAAAACCTCCATCGACTGCAGCGCTGCCTTACAGGAGAGGCACTCGAAAAGGTACGATTTCGATTGATGCAACCGGATCAAATTGATAATGTTATTTCAACATTGCGCATGTTATACGGTCGCCCAGAGGTGATAATTCAGACGTTGTTAGGAAAACTCCGAAATGGGCAGCCGCTCAAAGCCGATAAGCTAGAAAGCGTTATTAATTTCGCCATCGCCGTAGCTTATGTGTGGAGTACCATAAAGTCGGCGGGTCTTGTCTCACACTTAAATAACCCTTGTCTGTTGTAAGAATTTGTCGATAGGTTGCCTACACAATTGAAGTTAGACTGGGGCATTTATAAGCAGGGACTTAGCAATACTAATTTAAATACGTTTAGCGACTGGCTTTCGAAAATAGCCAACGCCGCTGCCGAAGTTACAAATACGATACCACCTTGGGATCATTCAGAACGTAAGACAGTGAGAAAGCCGAGAGGATTTGTTACCATTCACGAGAAGAAAGAAGGATGTGCTCCCCGTAAAGAAGATCGGAGATGTTCCGTCTGTGACAATGATTGCAAGTCCTGCGGAGTATGCGAACAATTCTTGAACATGAGTCTGCAAGAGAGATGGGCGGTCGTAAAGCGACGCTCAGTCTGTCGTACGTGTTTACGACACCATGGTAGAAACAGGTGCTCATCAACGCAGGTCTGCGTGGATGATGTGTGCACGTACAGGCACCCCAGGCTGCTACATAGGCATGACCAAATAACCACTACTAATCGAACCACAGCAAACAGCGACGATAATGCAATCAATGGGAAACATCTTAGCTGCACCGTTAACCGCCAGGGAAAAAGCTCGCTTCTTTTTAAAATCCTTCCAGTGTCTTTGTATTTTAGAGGAAGTAAGGTGGATACGTACGCTTTTCTGGATGACGGGCCGTCAGTGACATTAATCGACGAGGAACTCGCGAAATTGCTGAATGCTGATGGTGAAATAGAGCCGCTATGCTTCAGATGGACGGGAAATACTCGCCGGAATGGGGAAGATTCGAGGAGGATGAATCTGGAAGAATCTGCTCCAGGTGCTCACCAGAGGTTCCCACTGCCAAATGTCCATACAGTGAAGCCACTAGAACTCCCCAAACAGTCATTCAACGCCAAGAACGTTTCAGCCAGATATGAACATCTGAGGAATGTGCCTCTAACATCCTGCATTGAACCTTAGGAATCGCAGTTAAGTCGGTAGAAAGAGGCAAAAACCGACCCGTTGCAATAAAAACGAGGCTAGGTTGGACTATATTTGGATCGATGTTTAGTGGTAGCAGCAAATTAGCATCGGAGGTAGACCACCACTTCCACGTGTGTGAGTGTCAGAGCAGCATAAACGCAAAGATGGACAGTCTGATGAAAGATTACTTTGCGATTGATATAGCAGGTATAACAAATTTTCGGAAACCAACGGCGGCCATCTATGACAGGGCGATTCAAAAGCTCGAAGCCAAAACTGTCTGCGTCAGCAGACGGACCCGGTACTTACCAATATTTCCAGTTTGTAATCCAAACAAACCTAACAACATTACAAGCAAGGTCAAGGAGTTCAAGATGAAGGTCATGACATTCGGTGCAACCTGCTCCCCCTACTGTGCGCAGTATATACAAAACAAGAACGCCAGAAGATTTGCTGGAGAGTTTCCCAGGGCAGCCGAAGCTATTATCGAGAACCATTATGTGGATGACTATCTTGATAGCGTAGACGGAGAGGAAGAGGCTATAAAGCTTGCCAAAGAAGTAAGGTACATTCATAAGCCGGGCGGATTTGAAATCCGTAATTTTCTTTCCAACTTTCAAAATGTGTTAAACGCCCTCGAAGAAAAGTCACCAAGCCAAAATAAGCACTTTATGAGGTTAAGCCCCGCACGACTTAAAGGAATTCTTTTTGAATTATTTTTTTTTCTTATTATTTTTAAATAATAAAAAACCGAATACTTAGCTTTTGATCCGACTCTTAAGAGTGGTATTTTATTACTTTCTTATTATTTCTTAAATCTAATCGAAGAAGTGCCGTCCACCGAACATTTCTCCAGTCAGCATTTCCTGTTATTATATTTGCACTGTGCATTGAACTATTGACTGCAGCGGAAATGCTAGCCTTAGCATTTCCTGTTTTTTACTTGCAGTACTTTGCTTTAATTAGGTCAATGTTGCAATGCTCGAATATTGAACTATTTCGCGAATCGGAAATGCTAGCGTTAGCACTTCCGATTGATCGGGTAATGTTCGGTGCTGACGTAACTCCTCCCTCCCTAGTTTCAAGATTCTCCTGGATCTTTTTTATTATTTTTACCTTAGTTGTTCTCTGGTTTCTAAATCTAATAAATACAATTGTAATTATAATCATTATTATAATAAATGTGGTAGAGACCCCTATAATATAACTTACAATTTTGTGATATTTCAATTCGTTAATGGCTTTAATATTTTCCTCTTGTTTTAGAACAATTTCCTCAAACGTTAATTTATTTTCAGTTATTAGTGACTCTTCTGTTTTAGGAATAACAAATCTTTCTTTATATTCATACATATTGTTTTGAAATTTATTATTATCTAAATATACTGTACAATTGTTGAACGTTATAAAATAATTTCCGTTTAATACATTTTTTCTTTCGTCACAGTTACTACTGAATGTTTTGTTTTTAATATTTTTAAGAATTATCACTATTTGTAATTAGAACAATTAATTTTTTTTCTGTCTGCATTATGGTTGTTGGTATTTTAATTGCAAAAATTATATTATTATTATAATATGCGAGCTACGGCTCGAGTACATAAAACGATATTCTGTGAAATTATTTCTTTATTTTCTAGTCTATAGAACAATTCAAGTTCACACTATACTATTCTTCGCAAACTCTTTCCTTACAAGGTCTCTTTCTTCTCAAATCACTTTATCTCCTTTCAATTACTTAATTCACAAATCCAAACTAATTACTTCTTCTTGTTAACTCTCAACTTTCAATTTCTAACAAAATTACAACTTCGCCCATTATCACTTTTCCAATCTCTTCGTGCGGTTCAAAACCAACTACCCTGTCTCGATCGCCATCTGTCCTTAAATAGCCGCATTTCTAATAGCCAGAAACTTCTAGCAAATTCTTCGACCACTGGAACAAGAAAATTCTGATGTAATAATTCCAAGATGACAGATGCAGCCAATAATTTCTTGTGGTTATAATTCTCTTGCGGTTATAATTCTCTCTTAATTCTGCGACGTCGTCTTAGCCATAATCCGTACACGAGCCTCGAATGAAAAGACACTTCGGAATGTCTGTATACTTTTGGGAGCGTAGTTATTATGCTACATTATTGTTGCATACTTCTACATTATGTTACATTATTATAAAATTTAGCTATGCCTAGTTTTATACACAAAAGTTTCTTAAAATCTATTTTGTATTTAATTATTTCATCAACAGTAACTATTGTAGCATAATAATGTAGCATAATAATAACTACGCTCCCTAAAAGTATGATGCAACAAATTCCGAAGTGTCTTTTCATTCTGGCAGAATTTTGGTCCGAACTGTCCTTTCTTTCGAGGTTCGTGTCTGCGATGAAGTCTCCACAGCTCATGTCAACGAAAGAGACGGATAATATCACGGATAAGAGGGAATTATAACTGCAAGAATTATTACATCAGAATTTCTCTTGTTCCAGTGGTCGAAGAATTTGCTAGGAGTTTCTGGCTATCAGAAACTTCTGCTATATAAGGACAGATGGCGATTGAGAAGGGGCAGTAGTTTTTAAATTGTGGCGAAGAGATTAGAAAAGTGATAATGGGCGAAGTTGTAATTTTGTGATAAATTGAAAGTTGAGATTTAACAAGAAGAAGTAATTAGTTTGGATTTGTGAATTAAGTAATTGAAAGGAGATAAAGTGATTTGAGAGGACAGAGACCTTGCAAGAAAAGAATTGCGAAGAATAGTATAGTGTGAACCTGAATTGTTCTATAGACTAGAAAATAAAGAAATAATTTCACAGAATATTGTTTTATCTACTCGAGCCGTAGCTCGCATATTACATTGGTGTCAGAAGTGGGATAAAACTTATTCTGTGAATAACTATTTCCGTGGTGTGAAATTGCACAAAAAAAAAAAACGATTTCTGTGTTGAGTTAATTAGTTGCGCAAAATGGGTCGCAAATTGGGAAAACTAACTATAATTCAACTAAAGGCAGAACTCAGTAAGCAGAATCTCGACACAGCTGGGGGAAAAGATGACGTACTGATTCGCCTGGAAGAAGCAATAAAAAAGGAAGGTGAAAATCCGCATGACGTAGAGTTTGACGTGGAAGAGGAACCAGCAAGTACAGCAGCCGACCCGGGTATAACAAGTCTGCTCTGACTTAAGTCAGTCATGGACGAACAAAGGAAAACAATGGAAGACCAAAAGAAGTCTCTGGAACTTAAGCTCGATGACCAAAAGAAAGCAATAGACGACCAAAAGAACTCTCTAGAACTTAAGCTGGACGAACAAATGAAAGCAATGGTAGAACAAAAGAATTCTCTAGAACTTAAGATGGACGAACAAAAGAATTCTATAGATGCTCTGGGAAGCAAATTTGATGAGCAAAACAGGAACTTGGAATCTAAATTCGAAGCGATCGAAGAGAAAATCGAGAAGGTCGACAAGCAACTCGAAAAAGTCGAAACTAGATTTGATGAAAACTTTGAGAAACATGAAACTCAGTTCGGGAAAATAGAGACTCAGTTTGAAAAAGTGGATACGCAATTCGAGAGAGTAGGAAAGCAAGTCGAAAATCTTGCTAAGGAACTCAGCAACGTGAAGAGACAGAAAGCACGGGAATATTCCACTGACGGTCTGAGAAGAAAGGAGATGCAGCCCCCTATATTCCATGATCAAACATCATGGCCAATTTATAAGAGACAATTCGAAGCGGCCGCAATGACCAATAGCTTGGACGATGGAGAGAAGTCTATTGCACTCACACATGCACTGAGGGGTCCAGCTGCGGAGCTCTTGCAGACCATCCCGGAAGATAAACAGCAGATCTACGACTCTCTGGTTCAGGCTATCGAGATGCGGTTTGGGGATGAACACATGCAGCAGGTGTACAGGGTTCAGCTGCGTAGTCGACTCCAGAAAAGGGGGGAAACGCTCCAACAGTTGCAGGCGGATATAGAGCGACTAGCCCATCTTTAATACGCTAAAGCCGGTGAGGAGCTTATCAACGAAATGGCGGTGGAAGCTTTTATTCAGGCCATAGAGGACAGACAACTGCAAATGGCTGTAAGGATGGCTGAAAAGCGAACACTCCCCGAGGCATTGGTATTCGCTTTGTTAATGAAGGCTGCGGACCAAGCATACCAGGGAATACACCGTGTCAGGAAAATGTCCGTCGTGGAATGCTCATGCCAGAGAACAGCCGTCATGGATGAAGACAAAGCTCGCGGAAGTCAAATTCGTTGCTGGAATTGCAACCAAACCGGACACCTACAAGGGCAGTGCAGAAGTGCACCTAGACGAGGAAATTGTCCACATTGCGGAAGTAGGAGAAACAGAGAGGAAGCATCCTGTCGGTCAGACTTCCCAGACCAGCTTCGCGGGGCAGAAGTTGGTTACTGGAATCGAGGCCCCCAGGACCACCATTCAAGTTTCGCAAACCAAACGGGGTAACAAGAGCCTGACAGTGGAGGCACTAATCAACAAGAAGAAGTGCGTAGCCACCATCGACACAGGTGCCACTGCCTCCATTGTAAGAAGGGATATCGTCAGAAGCTCCTGGCTTCACAACACCAACAGCTACTGCCTGAAGACTGCAACAGGGAAATGGCGAAGGTGTTTGGAGAAGTTCGTCTTACGATTACTCTGGCGGGACTGACGTTCTCCCATGCGTTTCTGGTGGCAGATATATGCGACGAGTGCATCATCGGAATAGACTTCATGAAAGCAAATGAAGTAATCTTGGACATCGGGATGCAAGTACTGAGGTATCGAAATGTGGAGATTCCGATGGTGTACGGAAACGAGAATGCCGTAACTCTCAGGACAGTCATCAGCAAAGACGAAGTTTTGCCGCCGTCTTCAGAGACAATCATTTGGACGAAGCTGGAAGGTGATCTTGGAAGCCACCGATTCTACATAGTAGAACCAGACCCAGAGAAGAATTCTCGTGGAAAGACGTTAGTTGAACCAAAGAACACCATGGTTTCAGTGAGACTTTTTGAACGCGAAACCACACACTGTCAAACTAAGGCGTGGGGAGGTGACTGGAAAATGCACGCCGATTACCGCCGTCGCAACAATATCTGAACGTGATGCTCCGAAACCTCTCCCATCACCTTGGACAGCGGAAACGAGAGAGACGATTCTCCAGTCCAGTGAGCTGAATCAGGAGCAGCGAACTATGGCAGAGAATCTTATCAATGAGTACAACATCGAATAGACACTAGTGATACTAGACCAATTCATCAGCCTGCTAGGCGCCTTCTATTGGCAAAGCAGACAGAAGTTGCAGAGATGGTGTCGGCAATGGAGAAAGAAGGTCTGATTGAAAGTTCCAAAAGTCCGTGGGCACGCAGTTATGCGTGGACTATCGGCAGCTCAATTACGTCACCAAGAAAGACAGCTATCCTCTGCCACGGATTGACGACACGCTAGACACACTATCAGGAGCCCGATGGTTTTCCACTCTCGACTTGAAGAGTGGCTACTGGCAGGTACAGATCCATCCAGAAGACCGGGAGAAAACCGCCTTCACCGCAGGAAATGGGCTATGGCAATTCACGGTAATGCCATTCGGGCTGTGCAATGCTCCGGCGACTTTCGAGCGATTGATGGAATGTGTCCTGCAAGGGTTAACATGGAAAACCTGTTTGGTATACTTGGATGATGTCATCGTCGTAGGAAAAACGTTTGAGCAACACCGAGACAATCTAAGGGATGTGTTTCAAAGGCTTCGAAGTGCCCACCTGAAGCTCAACCGCAAGAAGTGCGCCCTGTTTAGAGCGGAAGTCAAGTTCTTGGGGCACATAATTTCAGCGAAAGGAGTGAGAACCGATCCAGAGAAGGTCGAAGCGGTGAAAAACTGGCCAGTCCCCAAAGATAAACACCAACTAATTAGCTTCCTGGGCCCTGCCACCTACTACAGACGGTTCGTGAAGGATTTTGCCGGGATCGCAAAGAGCCTGCACCAGTTGACGGAAAAGGGAAAACAATTCAAATGGTCAATTGAGTGCGAGAAGAGCTTCAAGGCACTTAAACAACGGCTATGCGATGCCCCGATACTAGCTTACCCCACTCCCGGGGAAACGTTCATTGTGGATACAGATGCTAGTAATGTCGGGGTAGGAGCCGTACTCTCCCAGGTGCATGATGGCCAAGAGAAGGTGGTTGCGTACTTCAGCAAGGTGCTCTCTAAGCCAGAAAGGAACTACTGCGTGACAAGGCGGGAACTTCTAGCTTTGATCTTGGCTACGAAGCATTTTCACAAATACCTCTATGGGAGAAAGCTCGTTCTTCGCACAGACCATGCAGCCTTAAAATGGCTATTACAGTTCAAGAGTCCTGAGGGTCAGGTCGCAAGATGGATCGAAAGGCTGCAAATCTACGACTACGAAATACAGCATCATAAAGGAAAACTCCACTCTAATGCGGATGCACTGTCCCGGAGACCATGCAGAACGGATTGTAAACATTGTGCGCGTCAGGAAGAACGGGAGCTGGTTTCCATCCAAAGAATGAGAGCCGAACCTATCGCCGGCTGGAGCGTAGATGAGATCCGGAACGCTCAGAAGGAAGACCCGGATATCGAGCCGACTCTGGCCTGGAAGGAGAACATGGAGAAACCGGATCAACAGAACATCTCTCACAGAAGCCCGACCTTAAAGGCGTATTTTACGCAGTGGGACTCCCTCCATGTCCAAGAAGGTGTTCTGAGAAGAAAATGGGAATCCTCCGACGGAAAGTCGTTTGTAATGCAGCTTGTCATGCCGCGGACGAGGGTCAAGGAGGTGTTACAGGAAATGCATGGCGGGGCGTCCGGAGGCCACTTGGGAGTGAATAAGACGCTAGAAAAGGTACGAGAACGTTTTTATTGGTTAAAAGCGAAGGAAGATATCGAAGACTGGTGCTGAAAATGCGACGTGTGTGCAGCTAGCAAGGGTCCGAGAATCAAAACTCGAGGTAAGATGCACCAATACAACGTGGGAGCACCTTTCGAACGAATCGCCATTGACATCGCAGGGCCCTTTTCCGGAAACCGACAATGGTAATCGGTATATACTCGTACTAATAGACTACTTCAGTAAGTGGCCGGAAGCGTTTCCGATCCCTAACCAGGAAGCCAGACCCGTGGCGGAGCAGATCGTCTACAATTGGGTTAGCAGATTCGGTGTGCCCTCGGAATTGCATTCTGACCAAGATCGGAACTTAGAGTCAAGAATCTTCCAAGAGATGTGTCAACTACTCGGAATCAAAAAGACACGGACAACCCCGCTACATCCACAGTCGGACGGTATGGTGGAGCGTTTCAATAGGACTTTGGATGAACATCTCTCGAAGGTCGTAAGTGACTACCAACGGGATTGGGACCGGCAGATTCCCTTGTTTTTGATGGCCTATAGAAGTGCCGTGCATAGCACTACTCGACATACGTCGTTCGAAATCTTGTTTGGTGGAATAGCTCGGTTACCCAGTGAGGTGAAATTTGGATCCCCTACCAATGAGCCCAGAAATGAAGAAGAGTACGTGGCGGACCTTAGGGAAAGGCTTAGGGACATACACCAAAGGACCAGAAGCCAGATTAACATGACGAGCGACCGCATGAAGACCAGGTATGATGCCAAGGCAACAACGTCAGGATTCCAGGAGGGAGATCTAGTGTGGCTGTATAATCCCCATCGCCAAAAGGGGAAATCACCTAAGTTGCAGCAGAACTGGGAGGGTCCCTACAGAATAATAACCCGCATCAACGATGCTGTCTACCGCATCCAGCGAGGACCAAGGGCCAAAATGAAAGTGGTTCATGTGGACCGACTGAGTCGATACAATGGCCGAAGTGAGGACGCACTTGTTCGGGACGAACAAGTCTAAGATGGGGCAGTGTAACATAATGTAGCATAATGCAACAAATTCCGAAGTGTCTTTTCATTCTGGCAGAATTTTGGTCCGAAGTGTCTTTTCATTCGAGGTTCGTGTCTGCAATTAGTCTCCACAGTTCGGATAATATCACGGATAAGAGATTATTGGCTGCAGCTGTCATCCTGGAATTATTACATCAGAATTTTCTTGTCCCAGTGGTCGAAGAATTTGCTAGCAGTTTCTGGCTATTAAAAATGCGGCTATTTAAGGACAAATGGCGGTCGAGACCACGCAGTTGGTTTAGAACCGTGGCGAAGAGATTGGAAAAGTGATAATGTTCGAAGTTGTAATTTTGTGATAAAATGAAAGTTGAGAGTTAACAAGAAGAAGTAATTAGTTTTTATTTGTGAATTAAGTAATTGCAAGGAGATAAAGTGATTTGAGAGGAAACAGACCTTGTAAGAAAAAAATTTGCGAAGAATAGTATAGTGTGAACTTGAATTGTTATATAGACTAGAAAATAAAGAAATAAATTTCACAGAATATCGTTTTATCTACTAGAGCCGTAGCTCGCATATTACAATATGCTCAAAGGCCAAGTACGACCGACACCCAAGGAAGCAACTAATCGGCGAGACGCCGATACGCAACGCAGGCGAAATCCTGCATATTGACATATTTTTCACAGACAAAAAATATTTTCTAACTTGTATTGACAAGTTTTCCAAATTCGCGGTGGTTCAGCCGATACAGTCCCGTACGATTGCCGACGTGAAAATATCAATTCTGCAGCTAATGAACATTTTTCCTCAAACAAAAACAATTTTCTGTGTCAACGAAGCATCTTTGAATTCCGAGATCATAAAGTCAATTTTGCTAAATCATTTTAACGTTCACATAGTTAACGCCCCACCTTTACACAGCACGTCTAATGGCCAAGTAGAAAGGTTGCATTGGACTCTACTAGAAATTGCAAGATGTCTCAAACTTTTTTTTTTTTTTTTTCCGAGAGGGTGCAAATCTTCTAAAGATACCATAAGGCCCGACCGCGTGTGCTTATGGTAGCGTGAGATTTTTACTCACTAAAAACACCACTCTTCAAGATTATTACTACACCTAAGCCGACGCTTATCCAGCAGTTTTATTTTCTCTTACGAGACTAGTGATTTTTGGAAAAAGATGTTCGTATGTAATTTAAAAAGAATGTAGCGCTTTAGACAGGTTAAATTCCAATGAAAGTTCCTGCTGTTTTCACGACCGGCATATACTATGACGCGAGGTCAAAAGGTTTTGTCCTTTGCAGACGACGAATTGAATTGTTCGTGTCAAGTAGTTGAATGACGGTACTGTTACAATGGCCGTGAACACGATCTTTGTGTTTACGAGGAAAATTTGTTATCTCTTCGACGATGCTAGGGATTCCCAGTCCCGATGAATATCTTCGTTACGTACGTACCAGGGTGCGCTAACGATCGCTCTAAGAACTTTATTTTCAAAAGTTTGTAGGATGTTTCTATTGCTTTTCCTGGTACAACCCCATAGTTGTAGACCATACGTCCACACTGGCTTTAGCACTTGCTTATAGATAAGCAGTTTGTTTTGTAGGCTCAACTTCGAATGTCTTCCGAGTAGCCAGAACATTTGTCGGTATTTGTTTTCGAGCTCGTCGCGTTTCTTTTTTACGTGCGATTTCCATTTAAGCTTAACATCTAGAGTCATTCCTAGATATTTTGCTTCGTTCGCGTATGGTATTTGAGCCGAGTTTAAATATACAGGTAATCTGTCCACTTTTTTGTAGGTAAAGTTGACGTGAGTAGATTTGCTTTCGTTTAGCACAATACGCCAAGAATTCGTCCAAGCGTGGACTTTGTTAACAGCATGTTGCAGCTTTTCAGTTGCTGCTTCAATTGTATCGCCCGTTGTCAATATCGCCGTATCGTCCGCAAACGTGGCGACGACGCAGTTTATTTTCTGCGGGATATCACGCGTGTAGAGTACATATAGAAGCGGGTCGAGGACACTTCCTTGTGGGACTCCGGCCGCAATCTCCTTGAACTCAGAGTAATCATTTCCGTGTTTAACACGAAAAAGTCTTTCGGTGAGGTACGATCGTAAAATTAGAAAGACTTGCCATGGCAGTAGTCGTTGCAATTTATGCTCCAAACCTTCGTGCCAAACCTTATCGAAAGCTTGTGATACGTCAAGAAATACACCACACCAAATCTTTTTTTCTTCGAGAGTTTTCTCAATCACGTCAGTTATTTTGTGGACTTGGTCGATTGTTGAATGTTTGACTCTAAATCCAAACTGATGGTCAGGAATGAGACGTCTTTCGTTGATTACGGGTTGTAGTCGTTTTGAAAGTAGTTTGTCGAATATTTTAGAGATAACCGGCAATAGGGAAATAGGCCGATATGATTTCTTCTCATTCAAAGGTTTGCCTAGTTTCGGGACCATTATAATCTCTGCGACTTTCCATTGTCTCGGAACGTAGAACAATCTGAACGAAGCGTTAATCAAATATAACAGTTTGATAAGAGCTTTATTTGGTAATTCCTTGACCATCTGCGCCGTTATCAAGTCGTAACCCGGTGCTTTTTTAGTCTTTAGATTTTTAATCACTTCCCTCAGTTCAATTAATACAACTTTTTTTACTTTAAAGTTGTCAGATGTCGTGACTGGGGAGTCGGGCGTTATCAAAGGGCCGTCGAATGGCTTAAACGTATCTTCTAAGTGCAAAGCAAAAAGCTTCGCCTTTTCTTTGTCGCTCTTGGCCCAAGTTCTATCGTTTTGATGTCCGAATTGGTTGCGCTTGCATTTGAGGTTTCTGGATGCTTTTTAGCGCTTTCCAAAGTGAATAATTCGATTTTCTTCCAGTGGAGAGATTTTCAAGGTAGGTCGCTATCTTATTGCTTTTAAATTCCCGAATACTATCTCTAAGGTAATTGCATACTATCTCTAAGGTAATTGCATAATTAGTTGAACCAAAGAACACCATGGTTTCAGTGAGACTTTTTGAACGCGAAACCACACACTGTCAAACTAAGGCGTGGGGAGGTGACTGGAAAATGCACGCCGATTACCGCCGTCGCAACAATATCTGAACGTGATGCTCCGAAACCTCTCCCATCACCTTGGACAGCGGAAACGAGAGAGACGATTCTCCAGTCCAGTGAGCTGAATCAGGAGCAGCGAACTATGGCAGAGAATCTTATCAATGAGTACAACATCGAATAGACACTAGTGATACTAGACCAATTCATCAGCCTGCTAGGCGCCTTCTATTGGCAAAGCAGACAGAAGTTGCAGAGATGGTGTCCGCAATGGAGAAAGAAGGTCTGATTGAAAGTTCCAAAAGTCCGTGGGCACGCAGTTATGCGTGGACTATCGGCAGCTCAATTACGTCACCAAGAAAGACAGCTATCCTCTGCCACGGATTGACGACACGCTAGACACACTATCAGGAGCCCGATGGTTTTCCACTCTCGACTTGAAGAGTGGCTACTGGCAGGTACAGATCCATCCAGAAGACCGGGAGAAAACCGCCTTCACCGCAGGAAATGGGCTATGGCAATTCACGGTAATGCCATTCGGGCTGTGCAATGTTCCGGCGACTTTCGAGCGATTGATGGAATGTGTCCTGCAAGGGTTAACATGGAAAACCTGTTTGGTATACTTGGATGATGTCATCGTCGTAGGAAAAACGTTTGAGCAACACCGAGACAATCTAAGGGATGTGTTTCAAAGGCTTCGAAGTGCCCACCTGAAGCTCAACCCCAAGAAGTGCGCCCTGTTTAGAGCGGAAGTCAAGTTCTTGGGGCACATAATTTCAGCGAAAGGAGTGAGAACCGATCCAGAGAAAGTCGAAGCGGTGAAAAACTGGCCAGTCCCCAAAGATAAACACCAACTAATTAGCTTCCTGGGCCCTGCCACCTACTACAGACGGTTCGTGAAGGATTTTGCCGGGATCGCAAAGAGCCTGCACCAGTTGACGGAAAAGGGAAAACAATTCAAATGGTCAATTGAGTGCGAGAAGAGCTTCAAGGCACTTAAACAACGGCTATGCGATGCCCCGATACCAGCTTACCCCACTCCCGGGGAAACGTTCATTGTGGATACAGATGCTAGTAATGTCGGGGTAGGAGCCGTACTCTCCCAGGTGCATGATGGCCAAGAGAAGGTGGTTGCGTACTTCAGCAAGGTGCTCTCTAAGCCAGAAAGGAACTACTGCGTGACAAGGCGGGAACTTCTAGCTTTGATCTTGGCTACGAAGCATTTTCACAAATACCTCTATGGGAGAAAGCTCGTTCTTCGCACAGACCATGCAGCCTTAAAATGGCTATTACAGTTCAAGAGTCCTGAGGGTCAGGTCGTAAGATGGATCGAAAGGCTGCAAATCTACGACTACGAAATACAGCATCATAAAGGAAAACTCCACTCTAATGCGGATGCACTGTCCCGGAGACCATGCAGAACGGATTGTAAACATTGTGCGCGTCAGGAAGAACGGGAGCTGGTTTCCATCCAAAGAATGAGAGCCGAACCTATCGCCGGCTGGAGCGTAGATGAGATCCGGAACGCTCAGAAGGAAGACCCGGATATCGAGCCGACTCTGGCCTGGAAGGAGAACATGGAGAAACCGGATCAACAGAACATCTCTCACAGAAGCCCGACCTTAAAGGCGTATTTTACGCAGTGGGACTCCCTCCATGTCCAAGAAGGTGTTCTGAGAAGAAAATGGGAATCCTCCGACGGAAAGTCGTTTGTAATGCAGCTTGTCATGCCGCGGACGAGGGTCAAGGAGGTGTTACAGGAAATGCATGGCGGGGCGTCCGGAGGCCACTTGGGAGTGAATAAGACGCTAGAAAAGGTACGAGAACGTTTTTATTGGTTAAAAGCGAAGGAAGATATCGTCCGAGAATCAAAACTCGAGGTAAGATGCACCAATACAACGTGGGAGCACCTTTCGAACGAATCGCCATTGACATCGCAGGGCCCTTTTCCGGAAACCGACAATGGTAATCGGTATATACTCGTACTAATAGACTACTTCAGTAAGTGGCCGGAAGCGTTTCCGATCCCTAACCAGGAAGCCAGACCCGTGGCGGAGCAGATCGTCTACAATTGGGTTAGCAGATTCGGTGTGCCCTCGGAATTGCATTCTGACCAAGATCGGAACTTAGAGTCAAGAATCTTCCAAGAGATGTGTCAACTACTCGGAATCAAAAAGACACGGACAACCCCGCTTCATCCACAGTCGGACGGTATGGTGGAGCGTTTCAATAGGACTTTGGACGAACATCTCTCGAAGGTCGTAAGTGACTACCAACGGGATTGGGACCGGCAGATTCCCTTGTTTTTGATGGCCTATAGAAGTGCCGTGCATAGCACTACTCGACATACGTCGTTCGAAATCTTGTTTGGTGGAATAGCTCGGTTACCCAGTGAGGTGAAATTTGGATCCCCTACCAATGAGCCCAGAAATGAAGAAGAGTACGTGGCGGACCTTAGGGAAAGGCTTAGGGACATACACCAAAGAACCAGAAGCCAGATTAACATGACGAGCGACCGCATAAAGACCAGGTATGATGCCAAGGCAACGACGTCAGGATTCCAGGAGGGAGATCTAGTGTGGCTGTATAATCCCCATCGCCAAAAGGGGAAATCACCTAAGTTGCAGCAGAACTGGGAGGGTCCCTACAGAATAATAACCCGCATCAACGATGCTGTCTACCGCATCCAGCGAGGACCAAGGGCCAAAATGAAAGTGGTTCATGTGGACCGACTGAGTCGATACAATGGCCGAAGTGAGGACGCACTTGTTCGGGACGAACAAGTCTAAGATGGGGCAGTGTAACATAATGTAGCATAATGCAACAAATTCCGAAGTGTCTTTTCATTCTGGCAGAATTTTGGTCCGAAGTGTCTTTTCATTCGAGGTTCGTGTCTGCAATTAGTCTCCACAGTTCGGATAATATCACGGATAAGAGATTATTGGCTGCAGCTGTCATCCTGGAATTATTACATCAGAATTTTCTTGTCCCAGTGGTCGAAGAATTTGCTAGCAGTTTCTGGCTATTAAAAATGCGGCTATTTAAGGACAAATGGCGGTCGAGACCACGCAGTTGGTTTAGAACCGTGGCGAAGAGATTGGAAAAGTGATAATGGGCGAAGTTGTAATTTTGTGATAAAATGAAAGTTGAGAGTTAACAAGAAGAAGTAATTAGTTTTTATTTGTGAATTAAGTAATTGCAAGGAGATAAAGTGATTTGAGAGGAAACAGACCTTGTAAGAAAAGAATTTGCGAAGAATAGTATAGTGTGAACTTGAATTGTTCTATAGACTAGAAAATAAAGAAATAAATTTCACAGAATATCGTTTTATCTACTCGAGCCGTAGCTCGCATATTACAATATGCTCAAAGGCCAAGTACGACCGACACCCAAGGAAGCAACTAATCGGCGAGACGCCGATACGCAACGCAGGCGAAATCCTGCATATTGACATATTTTTCACAGACAAAAAATATTTTCTAACTTGTATTGACAAGTTTTCCAAATTCGCGGTGGTTCAGCCGATACAGTCCCGTACGATTGCCGACGTGAAAATATCAATTCTGCAGCTAATGAACATTTTTCCTCAAACAAAAACAATTTTCTGTGTCAACGAAGCATCTTTGAATTCCGAGATCATAAAGTCAATTTTGCTAAATCATTTTAACGTTCACATAGTTAATGCCCCACCTTTACACAGCACGTCTAATGGCCAAGTAGAAAGGTTGCATTGGACTCTACTAGAAATTGCAAGATGTCTCAAACTTTTTTTTTTTTTTTTTTTTCCGAGAGGGTGCAAATCTTCTAAAGATACCATAAGGCCCGACCGCGTGTGCTTATGGTAGCGTGAGATTTTTACTCACTAAAAACACCACTCTTCAAGATTATTACTACACCTAAGCCGACGCTTATCCAGCAGTTTTATTTTCTCTTACGAGACTAGTGATTTTTGGAAAAAGATGTTCGTATGTAATTTAAAAAGAATGTAGCGCTTTAGACAGGTTAAATTCCAATGAAAGTTCCTGCTGTTTTCACGACCGGCATATACTATGACGCGAGGTCAAAAGGTTTTGTCCTTTGCAGACGACGAATTGAATTGTTCGTGTCAAGTAGTTGAATGACGGTACTGTTACAATGGCCGTGAACACGATCTTTGTGTTTACGAGGAAAATTTGTTATCTCTTCGACGATGCTAGGGATTCCCAGTCCCGATGAATATCTTCGTTACGTACGTACCAGGGTGCGCTAACGATCGCTCTAAGAACTTTATTTTCAAAAGTTTGTAGGATGTTTCTATTGCTTTTCCTGGTACAACCCCATAGTTGTAGACCATACGTCCACACTGGCTTTAGCACTTGCTTATAGATAAGCAGTTTGTTTTGTAGGCTCAACTTCGAATGTCTTCCGAGTAGCCAGAACATTTGTCGGTATTTGTTTTCGAGCTCGTCGCGTTTCTTTTTTACGTGCGATTTCCATTTAAGCTTAACATCTAGAGTCATTCCTAGATATTTTGCTTCGTTCGCGTATGGTATTTGAGCCGAGTTTAAATAAACAGGTAATCTGTCCACTTTTTTGTAGGTAAAGTTGACGTGAGTAGATTTGCTTTCGTTTAGCACAATACGCCAAGAATTCGTCCAAGCGTGGACTTTGTTAACAGCATGTTGCAGCTTTTCAGTTGCTGCTTCAATTGTATCGCCCGTTGTCAATATCGCCGTATCGTCCGCAAACGTGGCGACGACGCAGTTTATTTTCTGCGGGATATCACGCGTGTAGAGTACATATAGAAGCGGGTCGAGGACACTTCCTTGTGGGACTCCGGCCGCAATCTCCTTGAACTCAGAGTAATCATTTCCGTGTTTAACACGAAAAAGTCTTTCGGTGAGGTACGATCGTAAAATTAGAAAGACTTGCCATGGCAGTAGTCGTTGCAATTTATGCTCCAAACCTTCGTGCCAAACCTTATCGAAAGCTTGTGATACGTCAAGAAATACACCACACCAAATCTTTTTTTCTTCGAGAGTTTTCTCAATCACGTCAGTTATTTTGTGGACTTGGCCGATTGTTGAATGTTTGACTCTAAATCCAAACTGATGGTCAGGAATGAGACGTCTTTCGTTGATTACGGGTTGTAGTCGTTTTGAAAGTAGTTTGTCGAATATTTTAGAGATAACCGGCAATAGGGAAATAGGCCGATATGATTTCTTCTCATTCAAAGGTTTGCCTAGTTTCGGGACCATTATAATCTCTGCGACTTTCCATTGTCTCGGAACGTAGAACAATCTGAACGAAGCGTTAATCAAATATAACAGTTTGATAAGAGCTTTATTTGGTAATTCCTTGACCATCTGCGCCGTTATCAAGTCGTAACCCGGTGCTTTTTTAGTCTTTAGATTTTTAATCACTTCCCTCAGTTCAATTAATACAACTTTTTTTACTTTAAAGTTGTCAGATGTCGTGACTGGGGAGTCGGGCGTTATCAAAGGGCCGTCGAATGGCTTAAACGTATCTTCTAAGTGCAAAGCAAAAAGCTTCGCCTTTTCTTTGTCGCTCTTGGCCCAAGTTCTATCGTTTTGATGTCCGAATTGGTTGCGCTTGCATTTGAGGTTTCTGGATGCTTTTTAGCGCTTTCCAAAGTGAATAATTCGATTTTCTTCCAGTGGAGAGATTTTCAAGGTAGGTCGCTATCTTATTGCTTTTAAATTCCCGAATACTATCTCTAAGGTAATTGCATAGTCGGTTAGGAATTTTTTTATGCTGCGGTGAACTAGTAATTTGCCATTTCTTTCGTGCTTTTCTTTTCTCCCTCACCAGTTCAATGATTTCACTTGGATACTTTTCGTTGCGGTTAATCTTATAGCTTCTAGAAGGAGTATTTCTCCATGCCGCTCTTTGGATTGCTTCCACGAAACGATCAACTTCGTCATCTAGTTCACAAGGTGTTTTAAGTGATACATTTAAGGCGATATTTGTTTCGCAATCATTTCTAAAGCCCTCCCAATTTGTTCTATTGCTAGTAAGTCTTGGAGTTCCTTCTTTCTTGATCAACGCTTCACTAAGTAATAAAATTACCGGAGAGTGATCAGAAGAGAGATCAAAACTTTCTTCGACTGTAATAAATTTATCGTTTTCTGAGTCGGTTGGCCAATAGGTGGGTTTTCCTGTCGAATAAAAAAACAACCGAATTCATTTGCCACTTCGTAGAGAATTTTTCCTTTAGATGATGTACATCTTGAACCCCAGAAGGTGTGCTTCGCGTTGAAATCTCCACCAATAAGGAAATTTGAACCAAGGGCATTGATGACACGAAAGTAGTCGTCTTTTTCAAGCGAGCATCGCGGCGGACAGTAAACAGACGCTATGTTGTAGCTCAAGTGTTTATTTTTAACTCTCACCGCGCACAACTGAAGTTTTCCGAGCTCTATGTTTATATCGACCGAGTGTTCGATGTTAGTTTTAATGAATAAGGATGAACCGCCCCGCGCTCTATCAGAAGGATGATAGGCTGATAACCAGCGTAGCCTCTTATCTTTATTTGCGATTCCCTTGTTAAATGTGTTTCAGAGATCAAACATATGTCGATATTTTCTCTCATTAGAAAAAATTCTAATTCGTTAATTTTTTGTAGGAGTCCGTTTGCACTCCATGTTATAATTTTAAGCAAAGAGTTCATATCTACTTAGATTTAGATATAAGATTAGCCCTACAGAAGCTTTCGACGTTACTGAGTCGTTCGAGAATTCTTTTGTTCGTTTCACATTGTTCCTTGAACTTAGCGTAAATGCAGTTCACCCTCTGATCTTTCAACGGATCAGAGGGTGGCCCGTCGTTTTGTCTGGTTGCTTTAACTGCAGCCTGAGAATATGTCAGAAAACTGGGATTCGTTGGCTTATCCGAGGTTATTTTTCGTTCAGTCTTTTTAGTGGACAACTTCGACGTACTTTTAATTAGCTTAGAGGGCTGATTGACTGGTTTAAGTGTCTGCACAGCTGATTCGAGCGTCCTTTCAGTCGGCTTAGGAGTCTGTACAACTGGCTTACGAGCCCACTCAGTTTGCTTAGTAACGCGCTCTACCGACTTAGGAGCCCGATCGACTGATTTCGTTCCCCGCACAGTCGTAATTTTGCTTAGACTGCAATTTTCAGAAGAGTGTTTCCCAGCGCACTTAACGCAGCGCGGCTCTTTCCGACAGTACGCCTGCATATGATTAAACTCTTGGCAACGCTTGCATTGAGGGATTGTTTTCGTGTTGACACGTAGCGGCTCGATTTTAACGACCATACTCATGATTGTACGAATATTGTATATCTTTTCCTGGCTTTCCGTTTTATCAAACGATAGCAAAAAAAGCGGAAGTTTACGTTTCAGTATACCTTCTTCTCCACGATCGGGTCGTTTTATCTCTTTTTTTAAAAGGTTCACAGCGTCAAGAATGTTATAACCTCTATCGCGTAAATCACCTATAGTGCCTTCTTTAGCACATGATGGATAAAGTCCTCTAGCTACGACCCTCAAAGCTCTCTCAGACTTGTCTTCTAAGTATGCCATTGAATTTTTTCGTTGTTAAGCTTTTGAGATACAGCCCGGTATCCTTCAGCGTCATTAACCTTGATTTTCCATGCATCATTCCGCAAGGAAGTTACTTTAAATTCAGTAGCGATCGTTGTTTTTAATATTTTTCGCAGAGAATTATAGTCTGCAACGCCTGTAATATTTATTGGAGGAGGAGCGCGTTTGCTTTCAATTTGCTTTCCTGCTTTTCGCTGCGCTTTGCGATTAGGTTCGTGTTGCGGAACATCCTCGGGCGATGAACCGGCCTTACGTTTTTTAGATGGTCTTCGTTTAAGTATCCAATCCGTTTCGCGCGTGAGTACTTTATTCTCTGATTCAAGTTTTTCTACTTTACTTTTGAGCTCCCGACACAAGAGCTCCATGTGTCGAGCCTCTTTCGGAGCTCGGTGTTTTCTTTTTCCAGAGAATTCGGTTTCGAGGTTTGCGTTTCCCGAATTAACACATCCGGGTTCGCGAAACTCTTATTTTGCGCTTTAGGAGAAGTCTTTTGAGGCGGAGATCTTTGTAGCCTTGCGCTTTTCCTAAATGGGTTAATTAAATGTTGATGCAATAAATAGCTCTCCCCAGAATCCGTAGAGCATGCCTTTTGCGAGGATAGATTTTCCAGTTGAACTGGGCTGCCACCTGGGGTATTAATACCGTTTGTTTTGTTCATTGCATTAATTTTGTTTGCCGTAATCTTAAGAAAGACGGCGGGTTGGCATTTTAGTCGCCTTTTACGACAGGCATGCCTACCGTGGGTATATTCTGTCCCCTAACCCACAGGAGGGAGTCTCAAACTCGAAAGAAAAATCGAGGACACAGTCGACCTAATACTATAAGCTACCATAGAGTACAATAGAACCATCCATTTAGTCACTAACCTAAAACCACTTGATATAATTCACTCTACCCCAGTCAAGTTTAGGGAGGAAATAAAAATAAGGTTCAAAAGCCACAGGAAGTGTTATTGCAAAAACACAATGAATCAAGGCAAAATAGGAACTTTCGGGTTGGAGAAAGGGTATTAGTAAAGACCAATAGAAGAATAGGCTTACACCATGTATGTGGAGGAAAAAGTAGAAGCAGACCTGGGGACAACAGTTCTCATTAAAGGGAGGGTGGTCCACAAGGACAACCTAAGATCGCAAAGAGTAGAGAGATTAGGTATACATTTTTTAATTGGCACGGTTTTAAAAGTAGTTGCCGGTACCCCCGACTTCGACGACTTTGAGCGGATAAAATTCACGAAAGCTCAACTCACCGAATCAAACAACAGGCAGGTACTAATAAATACAAGAACATAGGAACAAATTAATAAGTTAACAGACACCGTAAATAGTATTCTGGCAATATCTAAAAAGGAGTATGTTGATACTGCTCACCTTTATGAAATTTTGTTAGCAAGAAATAGAGTCATGATCAATGAAAAAAAAAATTTAATGCTGTCAATAACACTTGCAAAAATTGATGTAATAAATCCGACGATTCTTGATGACAATGACTTAAAGTCAATAATTAATGAGCAATTCACAAAATGATAATGTCCTACATTTTCTTATAAAATACACTAGACCTAAGTCGCAATATTATAGAGCTCACATGCCGATGACCTAGCAATGATCGTTATTATTGCTTTACACCTTTAATGCGACCAACGGAGGTTGGGCGACAAAGTTGTGCGCCCGCAACGCAATATCTTGCACGAGCTGCAAGATCGGCATTTCGTTCGGGTGGTGCGACGGATCGTAATGTTTTAGGTCTAAGAAGTAGACTTAGTTGTTAATGGATTCAGATCACTTAAACTGCTCTCAGTTAAAGCTGGTGCAGAGAATAAACTCAATAAGTAAAATTGAATTTGTCTATTATTTGTATGCCAAGAGCTAAGGAGACTAAGCGAGAAATAAAAGAGAGCGAAGTAAACTCAAGAAGCAACAGAGTAGAAGCCAAAGGGCTTCTTACCCAGACGCAAAGACATGCGGACATACGCGCATATATGCAGCCACAATGGCACGCGAACGCGTAATCATCATTCTGAGCAAATCAGAATGCTGGAACGTGAGAGAAAAGAATCAAAGGGACTAACACGAATCCAGATGACAACTATGTCAGATACCCCCCCATACGATGAAATGCCAAGAAGGCGGTACCATAGGTATAAGGGAAGAAGGGAGAAGGGGTTAGTGGGTAAAATCCCATACTGTTACTGAGTACGCTCAGTTTCGTCTTTTGAAGATTACCACCTCCCAGCGAAAAAAAAATCGTCACAACAATCGGTCATTGCCCAGTTCTTCTACACACCCGCGCTTACATTTGTTTTGTCGACTATTCGATGTGCGGGCAAAAGGTACCAATAACACACGCACTGCTTGCCTTTGACTTGTGTGCCGATTGCTATCAGTGGGAGATGGAGATGACGGAAACACAGATTTTTTTTGTCTATGCATTTGTTGCCCTTTTTTTGATTTGTTTGTGCGATGTTCTTGTTGTAGAGCTTTTTCTTATCTCTACTCCACATGTCGCGATTTCTCAGGTTCTGTTAAAAATTGGGATCCATATGCATAAGGCTGAAAGGTGACAAATAAAATAATAATGAGCATTTGTGCTTTCATTTATATTTGCACCCCATAAAACTTTTATAAGTGGATTGGGGTGGAACACAACAGATTGCAGTCTCTTTTTTAATAGAGTAACCATGTATCATAGATCATGAGGTGTGTAACCTTTGTTAGGATATACAGTGTATGATTTGAAAACCATTTTTTGTTTGCTTTTAAAAATTTTCCGTTGCAAAATCGCAAGATTGTTCTTTCAAACATTTCCAGTTCTTTTGCTACCGTTGGTGAGATAGTAAACCAAGAACTAAAACTATACGAAATATACAATATACGAAAGCAAGAACTCTTCGTCCACGTTACCCCAAGAACTAAAACTATATGAAATAATCGGTCTTATGAGAGTTTTATACATAAGAACTTTCGTGTTTTGAGATAAATGTTTAAATGAAAGCAGTTGTTTTAAGATAGCTGTGGCCATTCTCGCTTTAATCAGTACATTCCATCCATGGTTAGTGAACTTAAATTTGATTTGATAATGAATGCCAAGGTATTTGGTTTTTGTTTTCAATGGGACAGGTGTACATTGAATACTTAAGGAGAGTGCTTTACTTTCTTTAACCACTTTCCGATGTCCTCTGCCATTCACGTTTCTGAAACAAGTAAGCCCACATTTTTCAATTTTGATGTTCAAGACCCAGGATTTCAAATAAGACAGTAATATCGGAATGGCAGCTAGCAATTTAGTGTCATCTGTGTACAAAAGGGATTCAGGCTCTGACTCTGGTTACATATAGAAAAATATTGAACAACTTTGGTGCTAGTAATGTTTCCTGGAAATTCTTCTGAACATTCTGATCCAACGGCGATGGACGCTGTCCGTTTTTTTTTTTATTTCCCTTAAATATTTACAACTGTCTACAATATGACATCTAGTAAATTGTTTTATAGAATTGGGATTTAAATATGCGTTGGACCTTTGTCCTTAAAATTACGTCACCATTGTTTTTAAATGAAAAGAAAAGAATGATTGGCACAGGTGGGATTTAGTTCACCCGAAGCGTTGGGTGTTCTATTCAGTAATGTTCCCTCGAAATTCTTCTGAACATTCTGATCCAACGGCGATGGACGTTGTCCTTGAATCAAGAAAAGTAATAATCATTCTTATTAAAGGCAAGGGGAAGTTGAAATTAATTAGCTTAAAGATAAGTTCCTTGTGCCAAACAGAGTCAAACACTGCCTCCAAATCGATATCCAGAACAACAGTGCATTTCTTTTCTCTCAAGTTTTGTAGAATTTTATTACTAAGTAGTAATAAACAGTTTTCCGTAGAGTGTTGTTTTTTAAAGCCAAATGGTCTGGCTGTGATAACATTTGAGTCGTCGCAAAAGGTGTCCAGGGTTTCAGCTATAATCCTGTTAAAGAGTTTGTCCAAGTTTGATAGTAGTGAGATTGGTGGAAAATCTTTTATGCTTATGGCATTATTTTTTTTGGCTATTGGCATTATTTTAGACCCTTTCATTCAGTAGGGAAGTATGCGTTGTTTATGCAATGGTTGAACAGGTAAGATAGGATAAGTTCAAGATAATTTGGGAACTTTCTTAATTCAAAATTTGAAATACGGTCAAGACCAAAGGCTTTTTTGTAGTTCAAGTTTGTTCTAAATATATTATTTTTCTGTTGTGTGGTAAATGGTAATGAAAGTTGATTGGAAGTTTTTTTTGTCTGCGAGAATTGTGAGGGTTACATTTGAATGTATGTTATTAAATTCTTCTACTGTTGAGAAGACTTCATCATTCAAATTGGGTTCATGAAAAGATATTGGACTTAAAAAAAATAGTTGAGTATATTAACCGGAATGAATTAAACTTGGTTTCAGCATATACTAATTCTTGTCCATCGACATTCAAAACATCCTTTACTATATCCGCCCCAAATACTTTTCTTTCTGTTATTTTGTCGATTTCCTTAAAAGCATGGAAATATGGTCTTATTTTATTTAAACGTAATCTGAACTCGAGGTGAAGCTCTATTTTTACTCTTTCTTTTATTATTTTGGTAAGACAGTGTATATGAGAGTGAAGATCCTGATTCTCAGAGTTGCGTCTATTTAAGTGACTATGACAGATTTTCTTAAGCTTTCTTAGCCAAATATTTTGGATTTAAAAAAAAAAGATTCTTAGTAGAAACAGTAGCAAAAGAAAATCCATCGGGTCCTGGTCACAAACCATTAAGGAAAAGTGACAAAAGAAGAACCATTGGGATTTGAACATCGAACATCGGCCGCGGCATCAGAAAATGGAATAACCGAAAGTTCAGCAGACCCTGTATCCCATGTTTCCTCTGTTATTTTTCGAAAAATGAGGAGTAAAGTAAAATAAATAAACTTGTTTTCAAGAGGTTGGTTAAAATCGAAAATAATTGCCGTAACACGCGTACTTCTACGAGGACATAAATATGAAACGAATCTTACACAATCTTGACAAGTTAGAGACGATCATACGAGAAAACAATATTGACATATGCTTGATCTAGGAAACTCATGTGAAGAATAAAAGAGGCTGCTTGTCATCCATCTATCTATTGTCCAAATTGACGCGCGCTTGAAAAAACTGTTTTACAAATATATTGTAGCATAATAATAACTACGCTCCTACGACTATGCAACCCATTCCGAACTGTCTTTTCATTCTGGCAGAATTTTGGTCCGAAGTGTCGTTTCATTCGAGGTTCGTGTCTGCGGTTAAGTCTCCACAGTTCATGTCTACGAAAGAGACGGATAATATCACGGATAAGAGGGAATTATAACTGCAAGAAATGATTATCATCTTGGAATTATTACATCAGAATTTTTCTTGTTCCAGTGGTCGAAGAATTTGCTAGAAGTTTCTGGCTATCAGAAACTTCTGCTATATAAGGACAGATGGCGATCGAGAAGAGGCAGTAGTTTTAAAACCGTGGCGAAGAGATTAGAAAAGTGATAATGGGCGAAGTTGTAATTTTGTGATAAATTGAAAGTTGAGATTTAACAAGAAGAAGTAATTAGTTTGGATTTGTGAATTAAGTAAGCGAAAGGAGATAAAGTGATTTGAGAGGACAGAGACTTTGTAAGAAAAGAATTGCGAAGAATAGTATAGTGTGAACCCGAATTGTTCTATAGACTAGAAAATAAAGAAATAATTTCACAGAATATTGTTTTATCTACTCGAGCCGTAGCTCGCATATTACATTGGTGTCAGAAGTGGGATAAAACTTATTCTGTGAATAACTATTTCCGTGGTGTGAAATTGCACAAAAAAAAAAAAAAAGAAAGAAAAAAAAAAAACCATTTCTGTGTTAAGTTGCGCAAAATGGGTCGCAAATTGGGAAAACTAACTATAATTCAACTAAAGGCAGAACTCAGTAAGCGGAACCTCGACACAACTGTGGGAAAAGATGCCCTACTGATTCGTCTGGAAGAAGCAGTAACGCAGGAAGGTGAAAATCCGCACGACGTAGAGTTTGACGTGGAAGAGGAACCAGCAAGTACAGCAGCCGACCCGGGTATAACAAGTCTGCTCCTGCAACTTAAGTTAGTCATGGACGAACAAAAGAAAGCAATAGAAGATCAAAGGAATTCTCTAGAACTTAAGCTGGCGAAACAAAAGAAAGCAATGGGCGACCAAAGGAATTCTCTAGAACTTAAGCTGGACGAACAAAAGAAAGCAATGGACGAACAAAAGAAAGCAATGGACGAACAAAAGGATTCTCTAGATGCTCTGGAAAGTAAGCTTGATGAGCAAAACAAGAACTTGGAATCCAAATTCGAAGCGATCGAAGAGAAAATCGAGAAGGTCGAGACGCAACTCGAAAAAGTCGAAACTAGATTCGATGAAAATTTTGAGAAACATGAAACTCAGTTCGGGAAGATAGAGACTCAGTTTGAAAAAGTGGATACGCAATTCGAGATAGTAGGAAAGCAAGTTGAAAATCTTGCTAAGGAGCTCAGCAACGTGAAGAGACAGAAAGCACGGGAATATTCCACTCGCGGAAGTCAAATCCGTTGCTGGAATTGCAACCAAACCGGACACCTACAACTGCAGTGCAGAAGTGCACCTAGACGAGGAAATTGTCCACATTGCACCAGTAGGAGAAGCAGAGAGGAAGCATCCTGTCGGTCAGACTTCCCAAAACCAGTAGTCGGGAAATGCGTAAGGACTTCGCGGGGCAGAAGTTGGTTACTGGAATCGAGGCCCCCAGGACCACCATTCAAGTTTCGCAAACCAAACGGGGTAACAAGAGCCTGACAGTGGAGGCACTAATCAACAAGAAGAAGCGCGTAGCCACCATCGACACAGGTGCCACTGCCTCCATTGTAAGAAGAGATATCGTCAGAAGCGCCTGGCTGCACAACACCAACAGCTACTGCCTGAAGACTGCAACAGGGGAAATGGCGAAGTGTTTGGAGAAGTTCGTCTTACGATTACTCTGGCAGGACTGACGTTCTCCCATGCGTTTCTGGTGGCAGATATATGCGACGAGTGCATCATCGGAATAGACTTCATGAAAGCAAATGAAGTAATCCTGGACATCGGGATGCAAGTACTGAGGTATCGAAATGTGGAGATTCCGATGGTGTACGGAAACGAGAATGCCGTAACTCTCAGGACAGTCATCAGCAAAGACGAAGTTTTGCCGCCGTCTTCAGAGGCAATCATTTGGACGAAGCTGGAAGGTGATCTTGGGAGCCACCGATTCTTCATAATAGAACCAGACCCAGAGAAGAATTCTCAAGACTACATCGTGGGAAAGACGTTAGTCGAACCAAAGAACACTATGGTTCCAGTGAGAGTTTTGAACGCGAGACCACACACTGTCAAACTAAGGCGAGGGGAGGTGACTGGAAAATGCACGCCGATTACCGCCGTCGCAACAATATCTGAACGTGATGCTCCGAAACCTCTCCCATCACCTTGGAGCTGAATCTCCCATCACCTTGGAGCAGCGAACTATGGCAGAGAATCTTATCAATGAGTACGCTGATGTATTTGCCTCACAGGACGGAGAATACGGCCGAACACACCTGGTACAACATCGAATAGACACTGGTGATACTAGACCAATTCGTCAGCCTGCTAGGCGCCTTCCATTGGCAAAGCAGACAGAAGTTGCAGAGATGGTGTCGGCAATGGAGAAAGGTCTGATTGAAAGTTCCAAAGTCCGTGGGCATCACCGGTTGTGCTGGTTAAGAAGAAAGATGACAGCACGCGGTTCTGCGTGGACTATCGGCAGCTCAATTACGTTACCAAGAAAGACAGCTATCCTCTGCCACGGATTGACGACACGCTAGACACACTATCAGGAGCCCGATGGTTTTCCACTCTCGACTTGAAGAGTGGCTACTGGCAGGTACAGATCAATCCAGAAGACCGGGAGAAAACCGCCTCCACCGCAGGAAATGGGCTATGGCAATTCACGGTAATGCCATTCGGGCTGTGCAATGCTCCGGCGACTTTCGAGCGATTGATGGAATGTGTCCTGCAAGGGTTAACATGGAAAATCTCTTTGGTATACTTGGATGATGTCATCGTCGTAGGAAAAACGTTTGCGCAACACCGAGACAATCTAAGGGATGTGTTTCAAAGGTTTCGAAGTGCCCACCTGAAGCTCAACCCCAAGAAGTGCGCCCTGTTTAGAGCGGAAGTCAAGTACTTGGGGCACATAATTTCAGCGAAAGGAGTGAGAACCGATCCAGAGAAGGTCGAAGCAGTGAAAAACTGGCCAGTCCCCAAAGACAAACACCAACTAAGGAGCTTCCTGGGCCTAGCCACCTACTACAGACGGTTCGTGAAGGATTTTGCAGGGATCGCAAAGAGCCTGCACCAGTTGACGGAAAAGGGAAAACAATTCAAATGGTCAATTGAGTGCGAGAAGAGCTTCAAGGCACTTAAACAATGGCTATGCGATGCCCCGATACTGGCTTACCCCACTCCCGGGGAAACGTTCATTGTGGATACAGATGCTAGTAATGTCGGGGTAGGAGCCGTACTCTCCCAGGTGCATGAATGCCAAGAGAAGGTGGTTGCGTACTTCAGCAAGGTGCTCTCTAATCCAGAAAGGAACTACTGCGTGACAAGGCGGGAACTTCTAGCTTTGATCTTGGCTACGAAGCATTTTCACAAATACCTCTATGGGAGAAAGCTCGTTCTTCGCACAGACCATGCAGCCTTAAAATGGCTATTACAGTTCAAGAGTCCTGAGGGTCAGGTCGCAAGATGGATCGAAAGGCTGCAAATCTACGACTACGAAATACAGCATCATAAAGGAAAACTCCACTCTAATGCGGATGCACTGTCCCGGAGACCATGCAGAACGGATTGTAAACATTGTGCGCGTCAGGAAGAACGGGAGCTGGTTTCCATCCAAAGAATGAGAGCCGAACCTATCGCCGGCTGGAGCGTAGATGAGATCCGGAACGCTCAGAAGGAAGACCCGGATATCGAGCCGACTCTGGCCTGGAAGGAGAACATGGAGAAACCGGATCAACAGAACATCTCTCACAGAAGCCCGACCTTAAAGGCGTATTTTACGCAGTGGGACTCCCTCCATGTCCAAGAAGGTGTTCTGAGAAGAAAATGGGAATCCTCCGACGGAAAGTCGTTTGTAATGCAGCTTGTCATGCCGCGGACGAGGGTCAAGGAGGTGTTACAGGAAATGCATGGCGGGGCGTCCGGAGGCCACTTGGGAGTGAATAAGACGCTAGAAAAGGTACGAGAACGTTTTTATTGGTTAAAAGCGAAGGAAGATATCGAAGACTGGTGCTGAAAATGCGACGTGTGTGCAGCTAGCAAGGGTCCGAGAATCAAAACTCGAGGTAAGATGCACCAATACAACGTGGGAGCACCTTTCGAACGAATCGCCATTGACATCGCAGGGCCCTTTTCCGGAAACCGACAATGGTAATCGGTATATACTCGTACTAATAGACTACTTCAGTAAGTGGCCGGAAGCGTTTCCGATCCCTAACCAGGAAGCCAGACCCGTGGCGGAGCAGATCGTCTACAATTGGGTTAGCAGATTCGGTGTGCCCTCGGAATTGCATTCTGACCAAGATCGGAACTTAGAGTCAAGAATCTTCCAAGAGATGTGTCAACTACTCGGAATCAAAAAGACACGGACAACCCCGCTACATCCACAGTCGGACGGTATGGTGGAGCGTTTCAATAGGACTTTGGATGAACATCTCTCGAAGGTCGTAAGTGACTACCAACGGGATTGGGACCGGCAGATTCCCTTGTTTTTGATGGCCTATAGAAGTGCCGTGCATAGCACTACTCGACATACGTCGTTCGAAATCTTGTTTGGTGGAATAGCTCGGTTACCCAGTGAGGTGAAATTTGGATCCCCTACCAATGAGCCCAGAAATGAAGAAGAGTACGTGGCGGACCTTAGGGAAAGGCTTAGGGACATACACCAAAGGACCAGAAGCCAGATTAACATGACGAGCGACCGCATGAAGACCAGGTATGATGCCAAGGCAACAACGTCAGGATTCCAGGAGGGAGATCTAGTGTGGCTGTATAATCCCCATCGCCAAAAGGGGAAATCACCTAAGTTGCAGCAGAACTGGGAGGGTCCCTACAGAATAATAACCCGCATCAACGATGCTGTCTACCGCATCCAGCGAGGACCAAGGGCCAAAATGAAAGTGGTTCATGTGGACCGACTGAGTCGATACAATGGCCGAAGTGAGGACGCACTTGTTCGGGACGAACAAGTCTAAGATGGGGCAGTGTAACATAATGTAGCATAATGCAACAAATTCCGAAGTGTCTTTTCATTCTGGCAGAATTTTGGTCCGAAGTGTCTTTTCATTCGAGGTTCGTGTCTGCAATTAGTCTCCACAGTTCGGATAATATCACGGATAAGAGATTATTGGCTGCAGCTGTCATCCTGGAATTATTACATCAGAATTTTCTTGTCCCAGTGGTCGAAGAATTTGCTAGCAGTTTCTGGCTATTAAAAATGCGGCTATTTAAGGACAAATGGCGGTCGAGACCACGCAGTTGGTTTAGAACCGTGGCGAAGAGATTGGAAAAGTGATAATGTTCGAAGTTGTAATTTTGTGATAAAATGAAAGTTGAGAGTTAACAAGAAGAAGTAATTAGTTTTTATTTGTGAATTAAGTAATTGCAAGGAGATAAAGTGATTTGAGAGGAAACAGACCTTGTAAGAAAAAAATTTGCGAAGAATAGTATAGTGTGAACTTGAATTGTTATATAGACTAGAAAATAAAGAAATAAATTTCACAGAATATCGTTTTATCTACTAGAGCCGTAGCTCGCATATTACAATATGCTCAAAGGCCAAGTACGACCGACACCCAAGGAAGCAACTAATCGGCGAGACGCCGATACGCAACGCAGGCGAAATCCTGCATATTGACATATTTTTCACAGACAAAAAATATTTTCTAACTTGTATTGACAAGTTTTCCAAATTCGCGGTGGTTCAGCCGATACAGTCCCGTACGATTGCCGACGTGAAAATATCAATTCTGCAGCTAATGAACATTTTTCCTCAAACAAAAACAATTTTCTGTGTCAACGAAGCATCTTTGAATTCCGAGATCATAAAGTCAATTTTGCTAAATCATTTTAACGTTCACATAGTTAACGCCCCACCTTTACACAGCACGTCTAATGGCCAAGTAGAAAGGTTGCATTGGACTCTACTAGAAATTGCAAGATGTCTCAAACTTTTTTTTTTTTTTTTTCCGAGAGGGTGCAAATCTTCTAAAGATACCATAAGGCCCGACCGCGTGTGCTTATGGTAGCGTGAGATTTTTACTCACTAAAAACACCACTCTTCAAGATTATTACTACACCTAAGCCGACGCTTATCCAGCAGTTTTATTTTCTCTTACGAGACTAGTGATTTTTGGAAAAAGATGTTCGTATGTAATTTAAAAAGAATGTAGCGCTTTAGACAGGTTAAATTCCAATGAAAGTTCCTGCTGTTTTCACGACCGGCATATACTATGACGCGAGGTCAAAAGGTTTTGTCCTTTGCAGACGACGAATTGAATTGTTCGTGTCAAGTAGTTGAATGACGGTACTGTTACAATGGCCGCGAACACGATCTTTGTGTTTACGAGGAAAATTTGTTATCTCTTCGACGATGCTAGGGATTCCCAGTCCCGATGAATATCTTCGTTACGTACGTACCAGGGTGCGCTAACGATCGCTCTAAGAACTTTATTTTCAAAAGTTTGTAGGATGTTTCTATTGCTTTTCCTGGTACAACCCCATAGTTGTAGACCATACGTCCACACTGGCTTTAGCACTTGCTTATAGATAAGCAGTTTGTTTTGTAGGCTCAACTTCGAATGTCTTCCGAGTAGCCAGAACATTTGTCGGTATTTGTTTTCGAGCTCGTCGCGTTTCTTTTTTACGTGCGATTTCCATTTAAGCTTAACATCTAGAGTCATTCCTAGATATTTTGCTTCGTTCGCGTATGGTATTTGAGCCGAGTTTAAATATACAGGTAATCTGTCCACTTTTTTGTAGGTAAAGTTGACGTGAGTAGATTTGCTTTCGTTTAGCACAATACGCCAAGAATTCGTCCAAGCGTGGACTTTGTTAACAGCATGTTGCAGCTTTTCAGTTGCTGCTTCAATTGTATCGCCCGTTGTCAATATCGCCGTATCGTCCGCAAACGTGGCGACGACGCAGTTTATTTTCTGCGGGATATCACGCGTGTAGAGTACATATAGAAGCGGGTCGAGGACACTTCCTTGTGGGACTCCGGCCGCAATCTCCTTGAACTCAGAGTAATCATTTCCGTGTTTAACACGAAAAAGTCTTTCGGTGAGGTACGATCGTAAAATTAGAAAGACTTGCCATGGCAGTAGTCGTTGCAATTTATGCTCCAAACCTTCGTGCCAAACCTTATCGAAAGCTTGTGATACGTCAAGAAATACACCACACCAAATCTTTTTTTCTTCGAGAGTTTTCTCAATCACGTCAGTTATTTTGTGGACTTGGTCGATTGTTGAATGTTTGACTCTAAATCCAAACTGATGGTCAGGAATGAGACGTCTTTCGTTGATTACGGGTTGTAGTCGTTTTGAAAGTAGTTTGTCGAATATTTTAGAGATAACCGGCAATAGGGAAATAGGCCGATATGATTTCTTCTCATTCAAAGGTTTGCCTAGTTTCGGGACCATTATAATCTCTGCGACTTTCCATTGTCTCGGAACGTAGAACAATCTGAACGAAGCGTTAATCAAATATAACAGTTTGATAAGAGCTTTATTTGGTAATTCCTTGACCATCTGCGCCGTTATCAAGTCGTAACCCGGTGCTTTTTTAGTCTTTAGATTTTTAATCACTTCCCTCAGTTCAATTAATACAACTTTTTTTACTTTAAAGTTGTCAGATGTCGTGACTGGGGAGTCGGGCGTTATCAAAGGGCCGTCGAATGGCTTAAACGTATCTTCTAAGTGCAAAGCAAAAAGCTTCGCCTTTTCTTTGTCGCTCTTGGCCCAAGTTCTATCGTTTTGATGTCCGAATTGGTTGCGCTTGCATTTGAGGTTTCTGGATGCTTTTTAGCGCTTTCCAAAGTGAATAATTCGATTTTCTTCCAGTGGAGAGATTTTCAAGGTAGGTCGCTATCTTATTGCTTTTAAATTCCCGAATACTATCTCTAAGGTAATTGCATACTATCTCTAAGGTAATTGCATAATTAGTTGAACCAAAGAACACCATGGTTTCAGTGAGACTTTTTGAACGCGAAACCACACACTGTCAAACTAAGGCGTGGGGAGGTGACTGGAAAATGCACGCCGATTACCGCCGTCGCAACAATATCTGAACGTGATGCTCCGAAACCTCTCCCATCACCTTGGACAGCGGAAACGAGAGAGACGATTCTCCAGTCCAGTGAGCTGAATCAGGAGCAGCGAACTATGGCAGAGAATCTTATCAATGAGTACAACATCGAATAGACACTAGTGATACTAGACCAATTCATCAGCCTGCTAGGCGCCTTCTATTGGCAAAGCAGACAGAAGTTGCAGAGATGGTGTCGGCAATGGAGAAAGAAGGTCTGATTGAAAGTTCCAAAAGTCCGTGGGCACGCAGTTATGCGTGGACTATCGGCAGCTCAATTACGTCACCAAGAAAGACAGCTATTCTCTGCCACGGATTGACGACACGCTAGACACACTATCAGGAGCCCGATGGTTTTCCACTCTCGACTTGAAGAGTGGCTACTGGCAGGTACAGATCCATCCAGAAGACCGGGAGAAAACCGCCTTCACCGCAGGAAATGGGCTATGGCAATTCACGGTAATGCCATTCGGGCTGTGCAATGTTCCGGCGACTTTCGAGCGATTGATGGAATGTGTCCTGCAAGGGTTAACATGGAAAATCTCTTTGGTATACTTGGATGATGTCATCGTCGTAGGAAAAACGTTTGCGCAACACCGAGACAATCTAAGGGATGTGTTTCAAAGGTTTCGAAGTGCCCACCTGAAGCTCAACCCCAAGAAGTGCGCCCTGTTTAGAGCGGAAGTCAAGTACTTGGGGCACATAATTTCAGCGAAAGGAGTGAGAACCGATCCAGAGAAGGTCGAAGCAGTGAAAAACTGGCCAGTCCCCAAAGACAAACACCAACTAAGGAGCTTCCTGGGCCTAGCCACCTACTACAGACGGTTCGTGAAGGATTTTGCAGGGATCGCAAAGAGCCTGCACCAGTTGACGGAAAAGGGAAAACAATTCAAATGGTCAATTGAGTGCGAGAAGAGCTTCAAGGCACTTAAACAATGGCTATGCGATGCCCCGATACTGGCTTACCCCACTCCCGGGGAAACGTTCATTGTGGATACAGATGCTAGTAATGTCGGGGTAGGAGCCGTACTCTCCCAGGTGCATGAATGCCAAGAGAAGGTGGTTGCGTACTTCAGCAAGGTGCTCTCTAATCCAGAAAGGAACTACTGCGTGACAAGGCGGGAACTTCTAGCTTTGATCTTGGCTACGAAGCATTTTCACAAATACCTCTATGGGAGAAAGCTCGTTCTTCGCACAGACCATGCAGCCTTAAAATGGCTATTACAGTTCAAGAGTCCTGAGGGTCAGGTCGCAAGATGGATCGAAAGGCTGCAAATCTACGACTACGAAATACAGCATCATAAAGGAAAACTCCACTCTAATGCGGATGCACTGTCCTGGAGACCATGCAGAACGGATTGTAAACATTGTGCGCGTCAGGAAGAACGGGAGCTGGTTTCCATCCAAAGAATGAGAGCCGAACCTATCGCCGGCTGGAGCGTAGATGAGATCCGGAACGCTCAGAAGGAAGACTCGGATATCAAACCGATTCTGGCCTGGAAGGAGAACATGGAGAAACCGGATCAACAGAACATCTCTCACAGAAGCCCGACCTTAAAGGCATATTTTACGCAGTGGGACTCCCTCCATGTCCAAGAAGGTGCCCTGAGAAGAAAATGGGAATCCTCCGACGAAAAGTCGCTTGTAATGCAGCTTGTCGTGTCGCGGACGAGGGTCAAGGAGGTGTTACGGGAAATGCATGGCGGGGCGTCCGGAGGCCACTTGGGAGTGAATAAGACGCTAGAAAAGGTACGAGAACGTTTTTATTGGTTAAAAGCGAAGGAAGATATCGAAGACTGGTGCAGAAAATGCGACGTGTGTGCAGCTAGCAAGGGTCCGAGAATCAAAACTCGAGGTAAGATGCACCAATACAACGTGGGAGCACCTTTCGAACGAATCGCCATTGACATCGCAGGGCCCTTTCCGGAAACCGACAATGGTAATCGGTATATACTCGTAGTGATGGACTACTTCAGTAAGTGGCCGGAAGCGTTTCCGATCCCTAACCAGGAAGCCAGAACCGTGGCGGAGCAGATCGTCTACAATTGGGTTAGCAGATTCGGTGTGCCCTTGGAATTGCATTCTGACCAAGGGCGGAACTTCGAGTCAAGAATCTTCCAAGAGATGTGTCAACTACTCGGAATCAAAAAGACAAGGACAACCCCGCTTCATCCACAGTCGGACGGTATGGTGGAGCGTTTCAATAGGACTTTGGACGAACATCTCTCGAAGGTCGTAGGCAACTACCAACGGGATTGGGACCGGCAGATTCCCTTGTTTTTGATGGCCTATAGAAGTGCCGTGCATAACACTACTCGACATACGCCGTTCGAAATCTTATTTGGTGGAATAGCTCGTTTACCCAGTGAGGTGAAATTTGGATCTCCTACCAATGAGCCCAGAAATGAAGAAGAGTACGTGGCGGACCTCAGGGAAAGGCTTAGGGACATACACCAAAGGACCAGAAGCCAGATTAAGATAACGAGCGACCGCATGAAGACCAGGTATGATGCCAAGGCAACAACGTCAGGATTTCAGGAAGGAGATCTAGTGTGGCTGTATAATCCCCATCGCCAAAAGGTGAAATCACCTAAGTTGCAGCAGAACTGGGAGGGTCCCTACAGAATAATAACCCGCATCAACGATGTTGTCTACCGCATCCAGCGAGGACCGAGGGCCAAAATGAAAGTGGTTCATGTGGACCGACTGAGTCGATACAATGGCCGAAATGAGGATGCACTTGTTCGGGACGAACACGTCTAAGAGGGGGGCAGTGTAACATAATAATAACTACGCTCCTACAGCCCATTCCAAAGTGTCTTTTCATCTTTTCATTCGGGGTTCGTGTCTGCGGTTAGTCTCCACAGTTCATGTCTACGATAAGAGACGGATAATATCACGGACAAGAGGGAATTATAACTGAAAGAAATGATTATCATCTTGGAATTATTACATCAGAATTTTTCTTGTTCCAGTGGTCGAAGAATTTGCTAGAAGTTTCTGGCTATCAGAAATTTCTGCTATATAAGGACAGATGGCGATCGAGAAGAGGCAGTAGTTTTAAAACCGTGGCGAAGAGATTAGAAAAGTGATAATGGGCGAAGTTGTAATTTTGTGATAAATTGAAAGTTGAGAGTTAACAAGAAGAAGTAATTAGTTTGGATTTGTGAATTAAGTAATTGAAAGGAGATAAAGTGATTTGAGAGGACAGAAACCTTGTAAGAAAAGAATTGCGAAGAATAGTATAGTGTGAACCTGAATTGTTTTATAGACTAGAAAATAAAGAAATAATTTCACAGAATATTGTTTTATCTGCTTGAGCCGTAGCTCGCATATTATAATATTAAACTCACTAGACCGCATTTCGTTATTGGCGGCGATTTCAATTCGAAACGCACAAACCGGCATACTGACCATTCTCCTGCCACTCTGACAACGAGCGAAACCCTAATTAAAAACAAGAACCAGAGCGACTAACTGGCATGAATAGTAATTGGGAAGGCTTCAAGAATGAAATTGAAGACAATATTGAACTAAGCGTACAACTTAAGACACCATATGAACTTGAGCGTCTCGTTGAAATCATGCAGTGCGCAGCGTGGAATAATACTCCCTCTTAAAAAAAAACACAAATTGCGACCTAAAATATCCATCAGAAATAAAAGAAATGATAAAGGAGAAAAGAAATGCCAACAAAGTTGTGCTCTACAGCATGCAGCACAGTTGAATCTCTTGTGTAATATGCTGAAACAGAATATTAGGAATTTTAAAAACTATGCAATAGGTACTTACTTCGAAAGCTTGGCAGCGGAAAGGAAATCCAATTATTCGCTTTGGAAAGCTGTTAAAGGCATTTTTGCAGCCCATCTAGAAGAGACTTTTAAGCTTCAACCGCTTATTCGCAATATTAAGGCATCGGACCTGGCAATCACATAATAACAAGTGTAACGCTAACGAAACTCAAAAAAGAAATAAACAAATTAAAATCTAAGAAAACTCCTTGTTACGGTTTAATAACCGGATAAGTTCTAAAATGTTGCCTAGAAAAACTTTAATTAAGCTTCTCAATATTATAAACGCTACGCTTAAATTGGAATACGTTCCGAGTTAATGGAAAGTTGCGTAACTCATAATGGTACTGAAACCAGCGCCGAGTGACAAGAACTGCATTGACCCATTTCGCTTCTCTCAATAATATCCAATATTTCAGAGAGGATATTACTCAAGCGCTTACTGCCGGTTATTTAGGAACATAATCTTATCCACAATCACCAGTTTGGGTTCAGAAGGTACATAGAATCACTGACTGAGAAAAAAGAAGAAAAAAAGATTTGCTCAAGCGTATTATGATGTCTTGCCAGCCTTTGATAAGGTATGACATGAAGGCCTGAAGTTCAAATTATGACAAGTTCTGCCTATACGCCTATATAACATACTGGCGACATATCTCGGGAATAGACTCAGTGTGTAAGTGTTAGACACGGAAAGGAATACTCGCAATTTAAAGAAATTTCAGCTGGCGTACCGCAAGGAAGCGTTTTTGGTCCGTTTCTGTATCTTCTATATAACCGTGATATACCACAAGAAAAAGGTTCCGTCTAAGCTACATTTGCCGATGACACTGCTATCCAAGTAATAGGTAAAACGTTCGAAGAATCAAATGTATACTGCAAAGATCTCTGAATAATGTAAATGAATGGACTAAGGCTTGGCGGATTCCTCTCAACCACACCAAATCTGTTCATGTAAATTTCTCTTATAAGAAAACGAACAACTTGTCTATCCTTAAAAATTCGGTATGCATTACGTTCGTTCCTTGGAATGATACTAGACAAAAACCTGAAATGAAAGTCGCACGTAAAAAAGAAACATACAGAACTCAGAGAAATGTACTGGTTACTTCTAAAATAAGCCAAGCTTAACATGGAGAATAAGCTGTTCTTATGCAAGCAAGTGCAGAAGCCGTTGTGGACCTATGGTATAAAACTATATACCTATATGTGTTGTACTCCTTTACCCAATAGAATTAGTTTTAGCTGCAACGGTTAATAATATAATGGGATCACATAGTAGCATATGTAAAGAAATTTATATCTTTTCACTCACCAACCAAGTACATAGTCAAATGATAGGTGATAGCTCCACATAGGCGAAACTTTGTCAGCCAGCCTTATGTTATGACAATGAATGAATGAATGAATAATGAATAAATTTGATGACCTCATTGGAGATCATTCCATTGAAGTCTTCGAAACATCTGCCGTGTGGTAGTATCTACAGAAGAAAGTTTTTTTTTATAGTTGCGCTGAAAGGTGTTTAATCTTCATAGATACCATAGATACCAGTAGCCCGAGGTACTGGAATGCACGATTCGCAAACCTGAATGATCGAGGCCAGGAATACGCCTACGTACTAAACCACACCCTGCACACTTCAAACCACTCTCCCCACGTGACTATCGTTAGGTAAAGGGTGACCAGATAACAATGATAGTTTTTTTAATTGTTATGTTTGAGTAGCTGTTAAAGTTACCAATGACATCTAGCTGTCAAAATAGTTTGCCATTTCATCATGCGTTGTTTGACGCTTCCCGATTGTGTGAAAATTATTAAAAAATATTATCGAAATTCCGGCTCATGCCGGTCGTCGTGAGGTCGGTCGTAATCATGGCTTCTGTTGTGCCCACACACAACGCTACGTTCACACATGACGCAGCGACCCAGTCACCGGATGATGCCAACCCAATTCGGGGGCATCAGTCACTCTACCCCCTACTAGTGCACATGCAACTGACCTACTGCGGCGATACACAACGTCAACCCAATTCGGTGACATCAGAACACCCCATTTCTGTGCAATCATGCAACTGACCTACTGCGGCGACACTGTTCCACTCAAGTGCCTGCAATAAATAACCGAAAAAGGTCACAAAGTATCGATGACAAATGCTACGTATTCTTGTGACCGCCTAAACCTAGAGCACGAATACGTCGCATGAATCGAATTACTTGGATGGCCCACAGAGCACACAATGGGTAAACAATGAGGAACAGATCTAGAGGAAACATTGCGAACGTTTGAATGAGCAGTGCATTCTCAACAGCCAAACACAACAGGCCTTTAATTTTATTTCTTGGGCGCGTAAGATAAACCGCTCGCGCGACACAACATTTGGTGGCAGCGGTGGTTTGGTTAAGAAAAAAGCCTCTGCCTTAACTCCTGTAACAGTGAAAAAAAAGCAACAACAACAATTTTTTATAAGTGCATCTAAACTAAATTCAGTGGAAAAAAATAAATAAATAAATAAATTTCAGTGAACAATAAAAACTAAAGCAATTCAGTGAAAATTCAAAATCACTATCCCACAGAGGTAAGCCAATTCTTGTGGACAAGAGAAGGAAGGAAGAAACTGCCACTCCGTGGCAATAAAAACAATAACATCAAGACCATCTCATAGTCAACAGGGCTGATGAATTGGCGAGGCAGGGATCTGCCCTTGACTGCTCCCGTGCGGAGGATGTCAACATTCCGTTAGGGGTCCTTAAGGGTAGAATCTTTGCTCATTTCCTCGCAGATGCTGGTAATAGATGGCGAGGGTTGTCATATCCAGGCAGATGTGGCCCAAGTATAACTGGCGCAGAACACAAGAGCTATTAAACAGAAACGGGGCAGATATTGCTAGAGTTCTGGCAATTAGCACTGGCCATTGGCCCATAGGGCTACCTTTTTGATAATATTAGTGAGCTAGCGGAGACAAGCATCGGGGACATCATCAGTTTCCCCAATGCCACGGGGTGGTTTTAAATAATCTTTTCTCTCCTTTCCCACAAGTCCAACGTCAGTTTCTACAACAATTTAGGTCACTTGAGTTGTGGTATTAAAACGGCTCCTCTGCGCTAATTATGTTTCAGCATAGCATGCTGTCACAACCACACCTACCTACCTACCTACCAACAGCGGCAATAGCAACAATAACATCAAGAGCAACCCTTAGTCAACAGCGGTAATAACAACAATAACATCGAGAACATCAAATCCAGGCTAACATGTCAGGCCGTCCAGCACGCGAAGTCAGGTGAAGAATATGAATCAAAGTGCTTAAGCCTCACAAAATCTCAGAACCTCACAAAATCCCAGAAACTCTCAGAACCAAAGTCAAAAATAAATTTTCTGTACCAAAACCAAAAATCAAACAAAATAGAGCCAGCTTCAAGCTCTAGCTCGACAGAGAACAACATTATAAACACGAACCTAATCCTAAATCATACCTGCACAACCGGTCGAACTCCCACACAAATCGAAAGTCTAAATCAATTCCTGAAACAAAGTTCCATTTCTAATATGTACTCAGGTAGGAACAATAAGTCAATCGTCAATTTCAGTTCCTTTAATAAAACTTCGAATTTCAAAAGCCAAATCAGAATATCGTGAAAAGAGTTCAAATCCCAAAACGTCATAATGCTTCTAGACACAGACGCTGCTATAAGCCTGATTAAATTAAAGACACTAAACACCGACGAATGGGTAAATACGGACACCATTACCACATTAACAGGTATAAGTGACATACCCACATCGACACTAGGTACTATCAAGTTAAATACAGAATTCACTCACGGTCAAAAGATCGCTCACACGTACCACATAATTCCAAATAATTTCCCAATCTCGCAAGATGGTATAATCGGCGAAGATTTCTTTAAGAAATTCAACACAGTAGTGACTTAAAAGGACAACACTTTTAAATATCAATACAAGAACAGACACTATACAGTGGACTTCTGTTACGAGCACAGACCTTTGACCATCCCTGCGAGATCTGAAAAATTCATAAAATATGGACCAGTTACAGAAAACTCGGACCAAATCTATTTTGCTAGAGAAATTCTACCAGGAGTATATATTTCATCAGCAATAACCACACCGACAGATGGTAATGTATACATATCGAAACCTACTCCTGGTGTGAGCAACTACTAGGTGTATGCCTTAAACTCAACAATGACTCACTAAGTAGTAGAAGAAAGACTGACTAATCTGCAAACAGAATTAAATCTAGAAAGAAAAAAAAGGTCAATAGAAACAATATGTCGGGATTACAATCATCTATTTTTTATCGAAGGCGATCGACTAACGTCCACTTCCGGAATAACACATTCCATCAAAACCAATTCAAACGTACCTCCAGTCAATGTTCCCCCATACCGATTACCTGAAATACATAAACAAGAAATTAAGAGCCAAGTAAACAAGATGCTCCAAGACAACATAATCGACCAAGCTTTAGCCCTTGGAATGCGCCACTACTTGTCGTCGTCGTCATAAATGGAAAGTAGTAATAGACTATAGAAAATTAAATGAAGCCACAATTCCAGACGCATATCCAATCCCCAACATAGCGCTATACAAGAGAGCCTAGACGTCATAGCCATCTCGGATGAGGACAAAGTCAAGCAAATCATGCACGAATTTCACGATACTCCCTTAGAAGCTCATCAAGGAGTCAAAAGGACCCTAAATCGCATTAAAAGACAATACAAATGCAAAAGATATGCACACAGATGTGAAAGAGTACATCAAATCTTGCGACCTATGCCAGAGAAACAAATTATATTCACGTAGTAAGATACTAATGGTCATCACCACAACGGCAAAACTCCATTCGAAAGAATAGCTCTCGATATAGTGGGACCACTCCCGATCACAGAAGATTGTAACAAATATATACTTACATTTCAGGATGATCTTACCAAGTTCGTCTAAGCAGTCCCAATACCAAACCAAAAGGCCCAAACTGTGGCCGAGTCTCTAGTAAAGAAAATTATTTGTACTTATGGTATACCACAAACAATACTCATAGACCAGGGAACAAACTTCACTAGTACATTATTCAAAAATATTTGTAAGTTATTGAAAATCAGAAAAATCCGAAGCAGCCCGTACCATCCACAATCAAATGGTGCACTCGAAAGATCACACCGAACTTTAGGTGAATACATGAGAAGTTACGTAAGTAACGACCGAACTAACTCGTACAGATATATCGAATATGCCGTATTCTGCTATAATACTGCTGAACATACGAGCACTAAATATAGCCCTTACGAAGCTCTTTTCGGATTTAAACCTCCAGTCCCTTCCGTTTTAAACAGACAATCACAACCTATATACAATTACCATGATTTCATTAAATTTATCAAAACCAAATTACAAACAGGTTACAAAATCATTCGCGATAACCAGCTAAAAGCTAAAGAGAGATCAAAAGAATACTACGATCGTAATTCTAATCAAATCATCCACAAAATAGGCGATAACGTACTATTAGAAGACAAAAATCGGTCAAATAAAAAACTAACCCCAATATACGAGGGTCCATATGAAATAGTAGAGATCCTATCCCCAGAAAATTCCAAAATAAGAATAGGTAGGAAAGAAAAGGTAGTACATAATAACCTCATCAAACCATACATACGGTTTATGAGAATTCCTGATATTTTGCCCAATAAGCAGCTTCAATAATTACTGACCTCAATAGTGAATTTGCGTATTTAATTATTTTACGATATTCTGCCCAAAAAGCAAGTGTTATTGATTTGCTTATTGGAATATTTTATTGACCCGAAAAGTTGCGAACAATTCATATGTTGGCAACTTGCTGATTGTTAACTTCAGTAATTTTAAGTATAAATAGAGTTAAGAAATTAAATAAAGTGCCCAGTTGTTATACCAAGTACGAAGTGTACATATCTTTCTAACCAGTGGTCTTTCGAGCAAAAATAGTTATAACTATCGCCATGCCTATCTTTTGTTCCTAGTGTGAGGCTGCACTAGGGTGGTTATAAAATATCACATATAAAAAGTAATAGTTTACTTCAGTAAAATTTAAAGGTAACAGTTTACCATACAACAGATCGATATAATCCCCTACCAAAGTGGTATAAAATGAAGAATCTTGAGAGAATCATAGATAACTTCCAAGATGTCATCGTCCAGCTGGAAGAGGTTAGAGTTAACCTTACCAAGCTGGGGTTAGATAAGCGTACCCCGGAAAGGCTTGCAAGGCAGTACGGCAAGGCAAAGAGACTTTGGACTTCCATCAAGGCTAATTACGCCATCATGATGGACCTAAGCGAAGAAACCGCGGCCGCCTTTCTGCCGAAGTACGAGGCAGCAAAAGCCATTTCTTTAAAAATAAAAGAATTCATAGCGAAGAATTCCCCAGAACTATTGGACGAGGATGAAAAAGAAGAAGACGATACCGAAGATCCAGTCCGTCCAGGAATCAGACAGGCTCTCGAAGCCCCGTCGGCCATAGGTCCTAACCCGAAGACGAATGCAGCGAACAACTTACCAATGCATTTCAATCCGACCCCATCGCAAAAAACCGAGGCAATGACTTCAATTAACCCTAAAAATGGTAATAACGAGCAGTTCGTTACGTCTGACGATCCACAGTCTTACCGTCAGCAAACCACACAACAAGAAAGGAGAGAGTACACCAGTAACGGTTCCCGATTTGGGATGTCACAAAATCATCAAGATGCTCAAACACACCCTGAAACTACCCAGACGCTCAGGATACCAGCCCAACCCACGTATACATTTGTGCAAGGAGTAGGGTTCGTTTTGACTAACCCCGAGGGTGGGGTACACCAAGGATACAACAGCAGCCCCAGTTAATTCAACAGGACAACAAAAACCCAACCGAAGCACTACTACACGCGATAGCCAAACTCACGCTAGAGCGAGAGAACGTATCACATGCCACAAGGGCGGAAGGAAGTGGTATTAAGATCCCAGAAGTGAACTTAAGAGAATATAGTGGTGATATCACGAAGTACCATGAATTCAAGGAGCAGTTCGATTTACTGGTACAAAGGAGCCCAACATCCAACATCGATCGCTTCGCTCTACTCAAGTCGAAGCTAACTGGGAAAGCATTGGAAACAATTAGTGACTTAGATTTAACTGGAGATAACTATCCAATTGCCTAGTCAACATTGGACTGAACGTTTGACAATCCAAGGCATCTAGTTAAATTAGAACTAGAGGCTATGTTAGCTCTACCTCAACGACCAACAATCCCAGGGAATGCATAGTCTATAATAGCATACATGCATTATACTAAAGGACGGGTCTCCAATCTCAAAAGAAACAAGATAAATGGAGAACAGATCATGGCCTATTTAATACTTCGAGGCTTTGATCCTATCACACGGGGAAGAATGGACGATTTTGTAAACTGTAAGACCAGACTCCCCACCTTAGAGGAGGTAGAAGATTTCCTGTTCACGGAATATCAGCACCATCTAGATCAAGACGACAACCATCGATTTACTCAGAGAGTGTCCAAAAAAGAATCCAGCATCCCGCAGACCAGAGTACATGTTACTCTCCAACCCAATGAGGCAGGAGCAAAAGTGACAAAAAAGAGTTTCATTTGCACAGAACAACATCCAATAATAGACTGTCCAAAGTTCCTGAGTGCCCCGAATCGAGAAGCCTTGCTACGTGATCACAAGATCTGTATCTATTGCGTAAAGCATCGATTCGACTATCGTTCCCCTTGCAGATCAAGGCAGTATCTTATATGCAAAACCTGTCAAGGACCTCACCTTACAGAAATGCATCCTGATTCCACTCCGATCATGACTCCTTCATCAACTAGCAGCACTTATCTATGCCAAAATTAGTCCGATGAGTCTTCTGGTGTGCTTCTGCCTACGGCCATTGCTACGCTCGTAGTTAATAATGACAACGTTCCAGTCCACTGTTTACTAGATCAGGGCAACCAAGCTAACTATATATCCGAAGATCTGGTCCAGAAGCTGCGATTGCCAAAAAACGGACACTTGTCAAAATCATCGGAGTAGGAGGAGAAATTGGAACTGTCCGTTCCATTGCCAACATAAAACTGAAGCTGGACAACCCACACCTACCAATCGTGAATATAAAAGCACTGGTAGTCAAACGAGTTACCGGATCACTCCCAAATATGACCAGTCACATGGCCTGGAAATCCTCCTTTGATAATTCCCAGTATATTCTACGGTGATACGTCCAGGTCTGGAGAAGAAGGATGGGTTGCTACTTCAAAATACCTACCTTGGTGGGTGGATCGTGTCTGGAGGCCCAGGAAACGGAACAATTGGTAACCGAACCTCAACCTTTACAACACTGTCAGAGTTCGAGACAAACCTAGTAAATTTCTGGGACCTGCCTGTTACCGGAGAAGACATCAGTGAAGTCGAGAGTTCATACTGCAGAAACTTATTCATCGAAAATCACTCTCGAACCAAAGACGGCCGCTACATCGTCCCAATCCCTTGGAAAGTTGATGCACCAGCATTAGGAAATTCCTGTCGGAATGCAATCAAATTCTATATCGGACAGGAAAGACGTTGGAAGCAAAACGAGATCCATAAGAAAATGTCAAACGATTTCATGGAGGACTATATCGCGTCAAATCACATGTCTCCAGTACCTGCTGAAAGGCAGCGAGACGAGACCGGAAACTCTTATTATATCCCATATATCAGCATCATCCGAAAAGATGCTATCACAACCAAGTTGAGGAAAGTATTTAACGCCAGCGCGCCATTAAGCAATGGGGTTTCTCTAAATCAACTCATCCACCCAGGCCCGAAATTGTAGTGTCATATCTTCGACATTATCCACCAGAATAGGCAATATGAATTCGCCTACACCAGCGACATGCAACAAATGTTTCGACAATTCCTGATACCTCAAGCAGATCGGGAAAAATTTCGGATCCTCTGGCGCCCCAATAAAACAAAACCATTGGGTGAATTTTGGCTAAACACCATGACATACGGCGTGGACTGTGCACCATGGCAAGCAATTCGAAAAATCCACCAGATTGCCGATGATAACACACCAGATCTGAAGACCAAGGACATTATTAAGAACTCTATTTACATGGATGATTTGTTTCATGGAGCCGATAGCATTAAAGAATGCCAAGAACAAATCGCTAAGATTACCTCAACCCTAGAGGCCGGAAAGCTGTCTCTAACAAAATGGTCAGCCAATAACCCAGCAGTCCTTCACAATATAGAGGATAATAAAAAACTCGCCGCCTTCAAAGAGACCGTCGATCCAACTATGAAAATCCTGGATATTAACTACAATCCAGTAGAAGACACATTCCTCATCCGTATCCCAAATCAAGAACAAATAACATACACTAAAGAGGTATATTGTCTATGGCTGCATCCGTTTACGATCCAATGGGTTAGATCCTACCAGTTACCATGCTCCTCCGGATACGCATACAAGAGTTGTGGATACTCAGGTACGACTGGGGTGTCCAAATAGGTGAGAAAATACAGCAGAAGTTCCGTAAAATATTTGAAACCTTAGCCCAACTTAGTGGCATTAGAATCCCGCGCTGGATCCAAGGAACCCAGAGTACACCAATTCAGCTCATTGGATTTTGTGATGCCTAGGGAGACGGCTACGCAGCAGTGATTTACAGTCGAGTAAAAAATGAAGAAGTCTACACAACCCGATTACTAACAGCCAGGGGTCGAGTTACACCACTTAAGACAAGAGCAAATAAAGACAGTAAACTATGCACGATCCCCAAGATGGAGCTAGAAGGAATTGTGCTATTAACCGAGCTTCTCATCTAATATCGCTGTGATCATATACACAGGTGCGTAGTAACAACAAGATCGACAACAAATTTGTGACTAGAAGAGTTACCAAAATTCGGAAAGTCATTAGTCCGGCGGACATATATTACGTCAAATCTGCGGAGAATCCTCCTGACCCAGCTTCACGTGGACTCACTCACGGACATCTGACTAGCTGTCGGCTTTGGTTTGAGGGTCCATCCTGGTTAAAGCATGACCAGCTTCCACTCACTCCTTTCAAAGATATGGAAATTACCATGACACATGTCTCTCGAAATATGGTTGCTGAAGAAAACTTTATTTAGAGGTTCTCCTGCTTTAACCGTCTACTACGGGTAACCGCTTATTGTCTTCGGTGGGCCAGAAAGAAGCAAACACGTGAGACCGTCCCAATCTCCGCAGAAGAAATATCCAATGGTAAGGCAAAAATCATTCGGTTTCAGCAGTATCTATCATTTAATAACGAAATAGCCCACTTCAAGAAATCAAAAACCTTTCCGAAGAGAAGCTGGTTGACATCTTTAACTCCAATGTTTGGCCCGGATGACAACATCCTTTGTGTAGGGGGGAGCATTTCTCTTGCCAACCTCTCGGAAAGTCATAAGCATCCGATATTGCTAACCAAATGCCACTTGGTTGATTTAATAGTACGCCAAACACACTTGGATCACCACCATTGCGGAAATTCTTTAAAGGAGCACTTAATAAGGGAAGAATTCTGGATTCCTGCTATAAAATCACGAGTCAAGAAATGTATCCGGAGTAGTCCCACATGCACTCGATGGAAGGCCCAAACTGTCCAGCCGATTATGGGAGATCTACCCACGGAACGAATCACCCCAGCACCAGCATTTAGCAAAATCGGTATCGATTTGTGCGGTCCTTTCTGCATTAAAGCTAGCACAATAAGGTTCGATAAAATCATAAAAGTTTGGATGACGGTCTTTGTCTGTTTATTTACCAAAGCTGTTCACTTAGAAATTTGCTCGGATCTAAGTACGGAAATGTTCCTGGCAGCCTTCACACGCTTCGCGAACAGACGGTGCTGGTCATCCCTGGTCCTCTCTGATAATGGTACCAATTTTATTGGAGCAAAAAGGAAAATCAACCAAGAATGGAGCAAGGTCACCAATAACTGCAAGGACAGACTAGCGATCCAGGAGATTGTTTGGAAGTGCAATTCGCCATACAGCCCTAACTTCGACGGGCTATGGGAGGCCGCCGTTATGTCTATGAAACATCTAATGAAGAAAATGTCTAATATAACTAATCGGACCTATGAAGAATTCAACTCCTTATTATGTCGCATCGAAGGTATTTTGAATAGCCGAACATTACATCCAGAATCATCTGAAGTAGAAGACGCACCCGCCCTTACACCATTCCATTTCATCACGCAACGGAGGTTCAGGAACTCCGTAATCGATGCAAGTCCATCAACTGCCGTCCCAATCACAAAACGCTGGTTACAAGCGCAACAAATTCAACAACACTTCTGGGAACGTTTCCACCAAGAGCACCTCCACCAACTGCAGAAGAGAAATAAATGGAGATTCCCAGCTCGAACACTCAGCATCGGGGATCTGGTACTACTACAAGAACCAAGTGTTACTCCTGCCGATTGGAAAATGGGTCGAATTATTGAATGCTATCCTGACAGTAAGGGAGATGTTAGGAGAGTCGATGTAAAGACAACCAAACGGGAGGTCGTGCATCGAGCAACAAATCGTTTGGTCCCTCTTTTCCCAGAAGATGCCCAGGACGAGCCCGCCGTACGCCGAAACAGTCGGCAGCATGATTGCACCACCTCACTGCTAACTCGAGTACTTTTATGTTCGTTGGCCCTCACTACCCCAACAACTAAAACCTTAGAAATCCAAACACTCACTCCAGGTATCCATATTTACCGATTGAGAGACGCTTTCATCAAATACTCCGACTTGGAGTTCTCCGTCGAAACCACTTTGACCTGATTACCATCGACAATCATGTGAAGGAATTCTACGATTAGTGCCAACCAGTGGCGTGACGTCCATACAAGCCGATCCCTTCCGGCTTCCCTTTTCAAATATCAAACATTTTATTTTGCCACTTGCCAACCATCACATTCAATTATTTGTTCATCAAACTATTTTTGATTCATAAATCATAACTTTATACACGCTCAAAGATGAAATGCTGCGACCAATACGATTGTTTATTCATTTTTACTCATACATAAACTCGCACACATAGGCGAGACAAGTATGAACTCCTCTAGCGAGAGAGCGTGCAATGAATTTTTTTGAAAAGCCGTTCATTTTTCGGCTTATGCATTCATTTCTTCACAGTACGAACCTTCAACTCTATTCCTTTCAGGCATATAGTAGAAGTTTATTTGCGATTTCTTTGTCTAACATACATTCGCTTATGAGGAAAATAACCCGCGATTTCTCGGCTTTTTTGGATGAACATTGGTGGAGGAGAAAGGTTTTAGTTCGAGGGAGTTTTTTTTTTTTTTTATTGTAGCCAACAAAATAAGCCGACGAAAATTGGGTTATTGGGTGATGTAGTGGTTCGAACGGCATTTAAGGTTTTTCTTACTTGTTGGGTATTTTTTTTTTTTTGCAAATTTGAAATGACATTTGCAAATCAGTTGTGTAATTGTGCGTGATTTATTGAAAATTTGGATGCAAATTTTTGTGATTTTTGTGACTGCTAATTATTATAAAATTTTAAAAATTCAGCAATTACATATTGGTAGTTAAGTTAGTGTTTTAAATTATTAAATTATTTTAAAATAGTGAGTAAACTAAGTGAATAGTTATTAGCTATATACAAAGCAAGTAATTATAAATCTACTCAAGAGGTGCCCCATTGAACATTCTTATTATTCTTAGACAAGATGTCTCTAGTTAATTTTGAGTGTTGTTTAACTGATTTTATTCTAAAAGAAACCCACGAATTCAGTAAGCTTTCTTTTTTGTAAAAAAAAAAATTATGGAACTAGCTCGCTCGACACCATCAACGAAAATTGATTATACGCGAAAGGATGGGTATCAGAAACATTTTCATGAGTCTTTTTACAAAAAGGATCCATGGTTGAAGGGCAGTTGCAAATTAAATAGAATGTTTTGTTTTTCTTGTCTTCTTTTTTCTAATTCTCCTAGTGTTTGGAGTCACACAGGTTTCTTTGATATAAACAATTTTATTAATTGTTCCAAAAAAACATTTTCAAACGGAAAAGCATATACGCAGCTGCTTGCATTTGCATTCATTTGGCGAATATCGCATAGAGACTTCTTTAGGGAATTCTTACGAGGCTTATAATAGACAAGTTGATTACAAACCCGATTTAATGATGTAGAGATGTGAGCCACAGAGAACAGCTTAGTATTGTAGTGCGTTATTTAGCAGAAAATAGAATACAAGACAGATTTCTAGTTTCCTTTGACATGAGTGTCGGTCGAAACGCAGTTATTTTGTGCGATAAAATTATAAATGTCTTTAATAGTTTTATCTGTAAAGAAAAGTTAATAGGTCAGTCCTACGATGGTGCGGCCGTAATGTCCGGTGGCCATGGTGGAGTCCAAATAAGAATCCGGAATATAGGCTCAATGGCTATTTTTATTCCCTGTTATGCCCATGTTCTGAATCTAGTGTTATCTAAATCGTTAGAAAGCATTCCTGAGTTGAAATTATTTGTTGGCTTTGTTAGTAGTATCGTTAGGTTTTTTAATATATCATCTAAAAGAACCAATCTGCTAAAGACAATTGTTGATCGACGAATGCCCGGGTTATCAGAGACTCGATGGCATTATCATTCGCGTATAGTGAACGTCTTATTCAATTGCAGAGAAGGTATTATAAAAACTTTTGAACAGATTTTATGTGAACCATTAGAATGAGATAACGATACTCTGGTTATGTCCGAAAGTTTGTTGTACAAACTGCAGGACTAAAAATTCTGTTTTTTATTTCATGTTACTTCGGCCATATTTGCAAAAACAGATATTCTTTTTAGTATAGTTCAAAATAAACAAACTGACATAGAGCTTGCGAAGCAAGAGATCGAGGGTTTTGAGTCATGGATTCATTCTGACTTTTTAAACTCATTTGACTCAATCTATGAGAGCGTAAGTGACTGCTCAGAACCCCTACGCAAACGCCGACTATTTAATATTGATTCAAAAACAAATTATAGCCAAATTTTTGTAGCAATTATAAGTAATGTTACAAGTCAGATTAAGAATAGGTATAGTTCATTTAGTTCATATATTTTCCTTGATTTATTAAACAAATCAAAATATGAATGTCTTTCTAATTCAATGCCGGATGACAAAATATCTTCTTTAATTACCCTATTTCCTGGCATTTTTAACTTTACTACTTTAAAAAAGTAACTCAAAGTTTTATACACTACTCCATCACTTAAAAAGCTTGATGTTTTTCAACTTTATAAGCATTTTAATACGGAAATGCTTAGAGATACTTTTTCTCAAACTCTAACATTGTGTGAAATCTTTTTAACCCTGCCTTTAACTGTGGCCTCTGTCGAAAGATCTTTTTCGACTTTAAAAAGAGTCCACACTTACTTAAGAAATTCCAAAAAAGAAGAAAGACTCTCAGATCTTCTTTTAGAAATTAGAAATAACTCAAATTTTTATGAAAGAGTTTCAGCAGAATTCGTAAAAAAGAATCGTAGGATAGCTTTAGAGTACAAATAGGTAGTACATAATTGTAATTGCTAAATTTTTTATATTTAACAACGCTCCGAGTTATCAATAACTTATATAGATTATTCTGCCCAGAACGACTTTTTTCGAAGCCACTTTTTTTATGGGATCATCATTGTCTATGTAAATTCCAATGACTTAAAGTATAACAAAGGTGGCTTAGATTGCATATCTAAAGTCTGTGTTTCGAATAAGCACCAAAATGGTAAGTCTTGAAAAAAACATTTTACTTAAAATTTGCTCGGCTTCCCTGTCTTGAAATTTCACCCCACGCTACTGGTGCCAACAATATCAGAACAGCAGCTACTCAAAGTTATATTAACACTACCGTTCTCTAGCAGAAACTGTTAGACGCGTGGCCATGACAGTTAAGGAAGGAATCGCTGCAAGCTATCTCAGTGAACTGACCAAACGTTCTATTGGGCCTATAGTTCTAAAAGGAATTGTCAAATATGGTCCCCAAATACTTATGACTGCCGGCATCGCGTATCAAGCAGTAGAGAATTACCAACTAGAGCATCAAATCTTCAAATTGGAGAATAAAACAAAAAAGGTATTTGAAACATCCCGCCTCATCAGACATCAATGACCTAGAATCTAAAGCTGTTGACGTGCAACTTCATTAGAACAAGCGCTAACAAAGTTACTATCGTATGCAATGCCACACAGACACCACTCGTTGCAAAATTTAATCTGGTGAGGTTTCCAGGTTGCAGAATCTCCAGCACCCAGTTTGATGTTATGTCTCCCATCGAAGGTGTCAAGAAAATCGAAACTGACATCAAAAATTTCTCAACCGAAGACTATATGTCCCCTCCCAAAATCAACCTAAGGGGAGAGCCCACAGAGGATCCTCGTCTTACCATACTCAGGGCAAGACTCTCAGCTGAACTGGATGACAATGACTGGGACTCCTGGGAACATCAGTACTGGTACTTAGGAGCTATATGTATCTACATCGCTCTATTTTTAATCATCTACGTCTGTAAGCGCCGCCGAAGAGAAAGGTCAGAGATTCCTACTATCAGTTACCTCAACAAAGAAAACAAGATACCCGGAAGTTGGGTACGGGCATACATGATTCACCGCGATACGGTACCCCACATAAACACGGACGCAGTATAGATTTATAATTCCTTCAATAATGAAACATAAGCACTTTTTCCGTTGGGAGTTTATTTATGAGAATTCTCGATATTTTGCCCAATAAGCAACTTCAATAACTACTGACCTCAATAGTGAATTTGCGTATTTAATTATTTTACTTTTAGTATATTCAAGTACCCATATTTATCCATCTTGCAATCTATAAATGCTAGATTTCCAACACCGGATGAGGCCATATACCCCCATACCATTACATGACCACCTCCGTGCTTTCGGATTCATCTCACTGTTTGGCTTTCTCCATACGGAGAAGATGTTAAATTTACTCTCGTCAGTAAATATAATGCGATCCCAAAACAAGTTATCTTTCTGCAAGTACTCAATAGCGTATTCCAATCTAGCCTTCTGATTAGGTTTTCGAATCAATGGCTTTTTCCGGCTTACGCGACCATTGAATCCATTTCTATTAAGCACGTTTCTAACGGTCTGAGCACACACACTAATTCCTTCAGTTGTTACCAAATTACCGGCAATCACAGGTGCACTTGTTTTCAGGTCTGCTTCAACATCTCTAACGATTCGCTTTTCTAGACGATGGTCAATCTTCCTTGGACGTCCAGATCTTGGCTTATTGGCAACTGTTTTAGTTTTTTCGAATTGTTGCAAGACATATTGAATTGAGGAACGGGGTCTTTTAACTATTTTGGATATATCGGCAAGAGATTTATCTTCATTTCTTAGTTGCAGAATGATTTTTTTGGTAGCCAATGGAATTTGTTTATTTCTATCCTCCATTTTTTTTTAGCAAAAAAAGCAAGCCAATATAAACAAAAAACTAATTAAAATACTTCAAATTAACAGAACAAACACGTAACTCTCTGATGGTAGTTTTTACAAAGAAATGCCGTCTGTACGGAGACTTTTTTGTCATCATTTGACGGACTGATCGGATGGATATGATCATAACGGTGTTCTCAGTAAACAAAAGTTCTTAAAATTCAGGAAACAGATGAGTGGAAAGGACACATATCTTTTAGTGTTGCCACTTTAACAATTATAATAGACTTTATCATACTGTAATATGCTGGCTACGGCTCGAGTAGATAAAACGATATTCTGTGAAATTTATTTCTTTATTTTCTAGTCTATAGAACAATTCAAGTTCACACTATACTATTCTTCGCAAATTTTTTTCTTACAATGTCTGATAGCCAGAAACTTCTAGCAAATTCTTCGACCACTGGAACAAGAGAAATAATTCTTGCAGTTATAATTCCCTTTTATCCCTGATATTATTCGTCTCTTTCGTTGACATGAGCTGTGGAGACTTCGTCCCAGACACGAACCTCGAATGAAAGGACAGTTCGAACTAAAATTCTGCCAGAATGGAAAGTCACTTCGGAATTTGCTGCATAGACATAGGAGCGTAGTTATTATTATGCTACAATACTTTTCTGTGATTGTATAAAAAGTAAGTTGCTGTACGGAGACTTTTTGCGGTAGGTAGTAAACATGGTTGCGAAATTCGCTTGACCTACTGGCAAATAATGACCATCAGAAGAACGTGATACTAGGGCAATATTCAAAATGTCCAATAAGTGATTTTGGTATCGAAATGGTTCGAACAAACATAAAGTCACGAGCAATTGCGCAGAAATGCAATTTGTGGTGAGAAATGCATGTATGTAAGTACACATGTATTTGTCACAAGAGCAGTATATTTTAGCAATCTTGCTAGTTGAAAGTTGTTTGTTGTTGCAATTGTTTTGAATCACCTCAAAACCAAAAAGGGGTTGTATGTTGGTTGCTCTTTTGTTTGGCTGATGTTAATAAATGACGAAATCACGTTAACTTATTTTTATTAATGAAATCGGGTTACATCTAGTTTTTGAATGAAGTGTTAAATGGGTTACCATGTGTGCATGTGAGTCTCTTATTTTGAAGTGTGGTTGGTTGGTTTAAGAGGGTGAGCTTATGCTCTTCTCTTAGGCCTCCATTGGGCCCGTTGTGTTCCCCTCATCTATGTAACTGTAGGGAATAGTGCTGTGCTTTGGGAATTATGTATTGAGAGGATTTAGGTCTAGTGATCATGGGTAGTATCAACTATATCGTATAGTGATCGGGGAATCGTAGTGTTCGTCTGGCGAACTCCAGTATATCTCCGATTCCTTTCTTATTGAGGTGTGTAATATCCGGAATCCTTGGAGATCCCAGAATTTTCAGTCTTAGCCTCGCTGTAGCAGGGCAGTGGCAGAGGAAGTGTTCTATATCTTACTCCTCCTCCTCACAGTTGGCACAGATTGTTGTATCAGCTATCCCGAGTCTGAACGAATGTTTGTTGAGATTGATTTGCCCTGTTAAAAGTCCCACCATCAATCTCAATTGTGTTCTGCTTGAGTTAAGAGCTCTTTTTGGTGTGTTGTTACTCGGTTTAGTTATTACAGATCTAGCCACTTTGCACGTGTCTAGATTCGTCCAGTAGTTATTGAACTTTTGTCGTATCTTTTCATTGATAATTGCCTTAATAGTTGTCAGAGGGACCCCTATTGTATTATCCGGGTTCAGTTCTGTGTTGCCTGCTCCTTTCCTTGCTAGTTTGTCTACCTTTTCGTTACCCGGCACACCTCCGTGCCCCGGTACCCATGTGAGACGGACTCTATTGCGTTTGGCAAGTAAGTTCTATTTAGTTTTGCACTCCCTTACTAGTCGTGATTTCGACACGGGGTTTGTAATCGCGCTAATTGCTGCATTGCTGTCCGAGCAGATGTCGATTTGCCTCCCTTCGCTGGTATCTTCTGCGAGTATTTCAGTTGCCTTCATAATTGCATAGACTTCTGCTTGGAACACCGATACAAATGGTTTTAGGTAAATAGCAAGTTCAATCGGTGGGTTAGCACTGAAGATGCCAGCCCCTGATTCTCCTGATATGTTAGAGCCGTCTGTATATACCGATATCTCATTGGAGTTTCTTGTCGTTCTTTCATACGTCCAATATTCTTTTGCGGAAAAAATTGTTTCGAAGTTGTTGGAGAACGTGTACGATTTCCCAACAACATCACTGGGGCAATCGATGAGTGGTGTCATTACTCTTATCATTTCGGTGATTTTTCGATGTTCTGTGTTTGCACCTTCGATGAAATGGCCGATAGTTCTAAGCCGTGAGGCTGAAAGACCGGCAATCTTCTTAGCTTAGAGGTGCACTGGTAGGATGTTTAGGATCGCTTCCATGGCCGCGGTTGATGTTGAGGATTGTGCTCCTGTAATACCCAGGCAGACCATACGTTGCACCTTAGTTAGCAAGTCTCTTGCATACTTTTTGCTCATCACTGGTCACCATACAACTACACCGTAGAAGGTGATAGGTTTTATTACGCATTCGTATATCCAGTGGACCTGTTTCGGTTTCAAGCCCCATGACTTCCCGATGGCCCTCCTGCATATCCAATATTATTTATTTATTTTATTTGGATTTATTTCTAATCCACTCTCCTCCGCCCATTCTTTTATGATTCGAAGGGTGATTTGCATAAGCTCTCCTATGATGTTCAGGTGCTTACCTCTTATTAGAACGGCTAGGTCATCTGCGTACGCTACACATTTCGCACAGGTTCCATCCAGTGCTTTTAAAAGGTTGTCCATTGTGAGCACCCACAGAAAAGGAGATATTATCCCCCCTGTGGTGTTCCCGTACGGACTGTTCTCCTTCTTGTTTCGTCTCCCAGTGAAGCTGTGATAATGCGGTTTGTAAGCATGTGTTCTAGCCAATTGTTTATTATTTGTTATTACAGCATATCGAGAGTGCCTCCACAATTCTTTAAGTTTTCACATTGTTAAATAACCCTTCGATATCTAGAAAAACGCCTGCGACTGATTCATGGATCATCATGATTTATATTACATTTATGTAAATAAATTCAATCAAGAGCTGTTAGAGAACTTATTTGATAAAATAAGAGCGCGGAATATTAATAAAAGTAATCCAAATGTCTCCAAATTGAACTCCTAGCAGGAGTTATGATAAAATTTTTATTCAAATCGAAATGTTCCAACTGCGAAGAAGACGATTCGGAATATCTACAGGTGGATTGGAATGCTATTTTGCAGAGTGATGTAGAAGAACAAATAATACTTACCCAAGAGCTATCAGAAAATCACGACATTCTTAAAAATGAGGAATGTTTTGAAAATAACATGAATACTAACAATATAGTTAATCCACCAGATGAAGATGCAATATCAGTCAAGGTATCGCAGGTCAACGACCTAGCTACAAGATTCTTTGCCGGATATTGCATCTTTAAAACAATAAAAAAAAAAAATTAACAAAATCTGTGAAAATAGTGCTGAAGAAATGTCAAAGGACAAACAGAATTTCGATCTAAGGGAAGTATTGATAAAATTAAAAGAATATGAAAATTCAAAAGAAAATACGGTACTCTTAAGGCCGTCAGAAAAAGATTTTCAAGTATGCCGTCTTCATGTACAAATATGTTCCGAATACTTTCGAAAACTACCTTTTGTATCTAACTTAAAAGAAAATGTAATCAAAGAATGTACTCGTAAAGGCAACAAATATACATTTTCCGAATTGGTTCAATGTATGTTATGATTAAGGTGATTTAACTGCAATTTAATACTAACCTAATTTAAGTTAATGATTATTTTGTTAAGTTAGTTAGTTTTTTTATAATAATTTCGAAGATTAGTCACCTTCATTTAAGTAGGCCAAGAGCAGTGATCAGTTATTATAAGTGTATAAATGTAAAATGCAGTACGCAAAACTCATATTCATACCCATTTTCAGAGCAAATTTGCGTCCACAAAGTTTACAGAGTTTTTATTTATTTAATCATGTGCTGAAAATAAGGTACATACATAAAGACAAAATAACAAGCACACAACATAAGCCCAACCATTTGCACATATATATATATGATCTATACAGATACTTCATATCCATCCTACCAACGTGTCGGCATCAGAACTCTGTGACCGCAGTCGCACAAAATATTTTTTTGTTTCTTTTTTGCAGTGAAGATAAACAAATGTTCTGGGTTCTGATTTGTTCCCTTTTGTAAGAAGTTTAAGCTTTTTAAAAAGCTTTTTTTAGTGAATTTCGTTTTCATATATTACTTCTTCCCATATGAATGAGACATCTGGGTATATTTATTATCTGTGCTTTTAGTAAATACGTCCGTTCTTAAACGTAGTCAAACAGCAACTCTTTGTGCTAACCAGTTTTGCACACGAAGTTGCTCCACCTTAGGTGCGGCCATCCTTTACCGCGTTATCTTTCTGGATTGATGTCCATTCGCTCTACATGTCCTAGCCATATCAGGCCATTAATTCAAACTCTTCTGACCAGGTCCATGTTGCTGTACAACCAGTATAGTTCGTTGTTGTATCTTCTCCTTCATTTCCCATCTATACAAACGGGATCAAAAATCATTCGAAGAATTTTTCTTTCAAGCCAACCAAGGGTAACCTTCCCTCTTTCAGCTGCCTTGTCGTGGTGGGAAGGCTTAAGAATCGTAGATCCTAAGGATCTAAAAAGATCCCAGGTGAGACATTGAACTAAGCGCTGAAGTCGTCCTACTTTGATGTTGCAAGAATAAAAAGTATGAATGGAGAAAACAAATGATATCACTATTCCAGGTGGTCTTTTCGACTGCGGCTAGGGCAAGGATTCTCGAGGCCCTACCCATCATACCCTCTCCCACCAACACTGGCGGGTATATAGGAGTAGCAAGAATGCTGGATTCTGAAGACTCCTGCAGCTCTCTTCCCGACACGTTCGGCAAGTTGAGCTGGCAAGGTGGAGAATGTAGCGATTGTTGGTAAGTTGGCGGCGCGGCGCAAAGAGACTGCAGAAGTTGAAGGCGCAAGTACTGATAACAGTCCTTTGGCAGCGACGGCCAAAAGAAGCAGGTCGGTGGAAGTTACAAGCCGCTGGCATTGCATGCGCACAAGATCTGAAGACGGGCTCTACAGCCAGTAATGGCGATAGTACCGGTGGCCAGAAACTGGATGTCGCAGGGAAATCCACTGACTCTCTCTAAAACCCCTCCTACTTGTAGCGTTGCCTGCGCACAAATTCCAAATGACACCGATGATATAACCAATTGTATTTCCAGTGGACTAAAGATGGCTGTCGTGGACAAATCTACTGAGAAGGAGAAAAACCCGGTGGTTAGGGAACGAGAAAAGCAGGTTTCTTACAAGAAAGCTGTTATCTCTTCTTTAACTGTCCGAATCGGTAAGGCTGGCAATGACAACAGCATCACCGACGCGGAGTTCAAGCACTGCAAAGTTCATCTGTTAGAACTCGCGCAAGCAACGAATGCTTTCATTCAGGTGGAGGGCTGTGAGTTAAAGAGCGGAACCTTTATGGTGAAGTGCTCTTCGCAGCAAACCTCTGAATGGATTAGCATGGTACGAAATGCGACCGTATTTGCATCTTGGTAGGATTCAGTTCCGCTTCGATACCAATTAATGCTAATAATGGTCGAAAAAAACCCCTAGTATTTACTAATGATATTTACTCAGATTAACCTACAACACTGCAAGGCTGCAGACAGCTCTTATCAGTAACAGACTTGCATCTAGTAGAACTAAACCTCACATAATATCTATAATATCGGTGCGAAACAAGCACATTTGTAGCCTTGGAGGTATGCGTGATATCATGGTACTTTATGAGGAGCGGTCCGAAAAACCTAGGGCTTGTCTTATTGTACCAATTTCCCTCTCAGCAACTAAGCTTGTACAGTTTTGTGGCCAGGACCTAGTCGCTGCAGCTATAAGCTACAAGGCGAACGGTAAATGGGAAACATACGTCGTTGCGTCTGCTTACTTCCCATATGGCTCGGTACTACCCCCACCACCAAGGGCAGTGTTCGAGCTTACAGAATATTGTAATACCAGAAAGATAGGTCTTGTCATATGTTGCAATACTAGTGCTCAAAACTCTGTTTGGGGCAGCAGCAAATGCAATACACGGGGAGATCGTCTTCTGGACTTCATACTATCGTCTGATCTTACCATCAATAATATTGGCTCACAACCAACATTTGTTACGGCACAAACACGGGAAGTGATTGACTTGATTCTGCCCAACAGGTACTTTAAGTGTATTACCAACTGGAGTGTTTCGCCAGAAATTTCCCTCTCAGACCATAGATACATCGCATTCCAAAGCGAATGCGAAGCTACACCTTTGCATGAGAGGAGGAATCCGAAAAAAAATCACTAGATACGGTTTAAGGAAGAGTTAGGCAAGTCTGTTAAAGCTCTACCCAAACTTAGAACGAGGCAAAATGTAGAGGAAGCGGTTCAAGACCTGAATAGTACCCTTACCAGATGTTTTGAATTAATGTGTCCGCTGACAAAAAACCCCTGCAAAAGGCCAGTTCCGTGGTGGGACTCAGATTTGCAACGAATTCATAAGGAAACCAGAAAATTTCTAAATAGGTCACTCAAGACAAATTCGGAGGTGGACTGGAACCTGCCACTGACGGAATATACCCAGCTATGGTGAAACAAGGTATTATTCAGTTGCTGCCAACTCTGAAGAGAATTTTAACTGGCATATATACCAACCCCCTGGCGAACAGTCACAGTAGCTTTCATACCGAAAAACGGGAGACATGACTACTCTCTCGCCAAGAGCTTCAGACCTATTAGTCTGACGTCCTTCCTGCTGAAAAGCATGGAAAAACTGGTTGAGCTACATGTGCGCAAAGTTGCTTTGAGGGTACATCTTCTGTCAAAGATGCAACATGCCTATCAACGCGGAAAATCTTGCGACACTGCGCTTGAAAATCTGGTCAGCAGAATAAATATGTGCGCTTGATAGGAAAGAATACGCGATAGGCATTTTCATAGACATTGAGGGTGCCTTTGACAATGTGACTTTTGATAGCATGTGTAGCTCCGCCAAAAATCATGACATTGAAGAATCACTAGTGTTGTGGATCAATGCTGGTGAACAGAACATTGATTGAAGATGCAGATTGTGGCCGGTGTGTTATGGCAGGTGTAAACAGAATTTTGTTTTTTTTGTTTTTTTAGTCTTATTTTATTTCCACTTTAGTACATAAATTTACATTTTTAAGTAAAAATAAGAGAAATACTTAATTGATAAATTATAATGATGAGTAAATGACCAATAGCATGGTTCTCATTACTAGAAATAACTTATTATAATTCTACTTTACACGTTATATATAACTACATTTGGCTGAAATCCTTCGATTGTAATTTTAATATGAATATTTTAAAGAAAATGTGGTTTGAAAAACTTTATATGACAATATTTTTTTTTGTAAAAATTAACTAAAACTACCTATAATAATAAAAACTTAAACTAACTTAACCTAAGCGTCAGCTTAAACCCAATCAAGCCACCAATATTTTCCCCGATTAAGTCTCTGATCATTATTATGATCTCTTTTGGGTACGCTAGTGCAGTATCTCAAATCAGCATATCCATTCGCCGAGTGCCCAGGAACATAGAGGATTCTCTTGTCTGTGGCCCTTCTTGCGACATGATATATAATGGGAACATTTCTCGAGTCTGATAAGTAGCCATGTGCATCCAGATACAAGAATGCCTCAGGTGGTATATGTCCACTTTCTAATGAATTTCTAAAATACCCAGGGTTAGGATAAAACAATCCCGAAACTAGATCGTTCTCAGTGACATTCGCTGACCGCGCAAAATGATTCCTCACAAGGTCCAGTACGACATTGTCAATTCTGGATACGCCGGAAGCATCCAGTAGTCTTTTATTTGAGACGTAATGTCGAAAATCGGAATGTGCGCTTCTCTACATCTGCATGCATGCTCGAAGACATTTTCTTTCAAAAACTCTAAGTTTTTCCATATACGATGGACTTATGTTCCACCATACTGGACTCGCATAAGTCAGAATCGGACGCACAAATGCCTGGTAGCAGACGATCTTAACATCGGATCTTAGATAGTTGGAGTAGAAAAGGCTTTTAAGTGACATGAATGCCGCTCTTGCTTTCTTCAACTGTGCATTTACGTGATCATTGTGGTATAAGAACTTATCCAAATGAACACCTAGATACTTCACAACAGTCTTTGATTCGATGCGAAGCCCATCAGAACCTCTTATTTGGAAGTTTTTCCAATTGCGTCGCAAGTCTGAGTTACCGCGTCTCAGTGGGGTGCGGAACAGTATGGTTTCACATTTGGACGTATTTATTTTTAATTTCCAGTCTCGGCAAAATGCCTCAAGCGTGTTGAACTTACGTTGAAGTTCACTTTGGATTCCTTCGATTTTCGTGTCGTGGGCATACAGAATGACATCGTCAGCGAATGCCAGCGAATTATCCATATCCCTCAGCATTTCCGAAACGTAAATGTTAAAGAGTATTGGTGCCGTAACTGTGCTCTAGTTGTCGTGCATTGTCTATCTGTTACAACAAATTTCTTCTCTCGCACCATCGAGATGATCACCTTTATGAGGTGAGGCGAAAATTCATATCTGATAAGTTTGTAGATTAACCCGTCGATCCAAACCGTGTCGAAGGCTTTTTCGATATCCACTAGGCAAGCAGCTGTAGATCTCTTGCCGTTAAGATTCCAGTTAACATCTGAAATCAGTTTTGTAATAGCATGCACTGACGAGTGGTTTCTTTTGAACCCAAATTGGTTCCGCGGAATTATCTCCTTCGTCTCGCACGCGATCAAGACTGACTTGCTTATAACTATGTACCTCAAAAACCTTCCCAATGTTAGGCAGGAGACTGATTGGCCTATAATTAGAAGGATTAGAAGTATCTTTCTTTTTCTTAATTATTGGAAAAACCTTCGATATTTTCCAACAACTTGGAAAGTAGCAGTTATTCAGCAAGTTATTAAAAATTGTGCAGTATTGCCGTATGATTTCGATAGGCATAAGTTTCAGTACAATGATTGGGATGTCATCCAATTCAGACGTCTTTTTATTATTCAGTCTCCTGAATATGTCTGTCAGTTCGTCGAGCGTTGTGTAATAGTTGTTTGTCTGTTCTGTTGTCAGTTCGTTCGCTTTTACTTCCCCAGAAAAGCGGAGTTGAGTCTCTGAGTCACCATAGCGGCTAAGAAAGCTCGATAGTTCCCCATCTACTATGTCAGCTTTGCAACTTGGATGGTCTGTTGCGTGGACTGCCTCGAAGTGAGATCCGATAAGATTAAGCTTATCTGTTCTACCATTGACAACGAAGTGGTTATCAATGATAGGACAGTGTTGGCTATTAATCCCTGCCTGAGAAAGGAGCGGCTCAGAATGCAGTGGTAGTTTCAGTTTCGGAATTTTGATAATGCTACGAGGCTTGAAGATCTGATTTATTTGAGGAAACATATTCCTAGAATCAGACTTCATAATCTTTTTTGCGCGTTGCCTCCAATAATCATTAACGGAATTCCGAAACTGCTGTCTTATGAGCGACCTTAAATTTCTCAGAAGGGATTTTAATCTTATCAGCTCCAGATTGTTCGATTCGTCCTGAAACTGACGACGTATCCGATTTATCTGGGTAAGCAGAAAGCTTTTGTGAGTTTGTAGCGTTCGTATGTCTCGGTTTAAATAACGTTCCATGCTGTTTCTGCTTTTTATCCTCGGTACTGACGACTCCACTGCCTCCGATACCACCATATTGAGGTTCCCAATATAAAGATCGCACTCCTCGTTCGTGAGATTCCTTCCATTAGGAACTTCAGAAGATGGTTGGTGATCTCTATATTTTCGGACGGCGCATCGCGCAAACTTACACCAATCGGTTTTCCTAAAATTGTATTTAGGAATCTCTTGGTCCGTTGCGACGCTAAGGATGGTGTCGTCAGAGAAGGATGTTACCATTACAATGGCGTTGTGGTCGCTATCATACGGCAATAGCGGGATTTTATTATCGCGGACCGTTTCAATTTGCAATCGCGCGTCCGCGATGCACAAATCAATATATGAATTTCCGGAAGGGAAACTAGGTGTAACTGGGGTATATAATTTAAGTTTATATCCAATTTGGTTGTCTTCAACAAAACGCTTCAAGAATCTGCCTCTTCCACTAGCAGTTGAGTTCAACCAAGCAGGATGTCTCGCGTTCAAATCTCCCGCTAAGACGAAATAGTTATTTAAACTATCCAGCCTTAATATTTCAAACAATTTTTCCAATTCGAAGTTAAATTGACTAACGGTTGATGACTCCCCATACGCCGATATTAAATACAGACAACCATTATCCCTTAAAGGCAGTGAGATAATGGTTGTCTCCAGGCAATTAAAGTCTTTAATATCACGGTGTTCGATTATTTCGAATCTTAGCGGCTTCCGAATGAGGATCGCGGTACCACCGCTTCGAATCGAGTTTTGTCTGTCAGTACGTATTAGATTGTAGTCCTTGAATTCCAAGTAATGTCGATCGTTTAATTTTGTTTCGCTTAAAAATAGTACGTAGGGTCTGTGATCTGTCGCAAAGCGCAGCACTTCGCCTCGCCTAGCATTAGTAATTATGGAATTGGCATTCAGAGCCACTATCTTGAGTTCCTTACGTGTTCTAGACATTGTTAAAAATATTGATAATGGCGTCTAGTTTTGCCGCCAAATCCTTAACATCTATTGCAAGGTTGTTTACCTTACTCTGCAAATTTTCATTTGTAGAGCGCGAAACAGTATGTGTTTCCAGCAATGTTGGCATACGAAACACCTTTCTTAACAATGTTCTCAACACTGACTATTTTTTGTCTTGATCTTTCTTTCGCCGCTTTTTTCCGCTCTTGCATCTAGTCTATAAGTCTTTTGTAGACCTCACATCCTCTGAAAGAAGCGGGATGACCAGACTTTTTGCAAAGGACACAAAATAGCTGCTCTTTCTTTGCGTCCTTTGTCACCTGACACTTGCCAGGTTCGTGAGTTTCCGCGCATTTAACACACCTAAATATCATGTTGCAGTTCGAAGCAGCATGGCCAAATCGTTGGCACCTATGACATTGAAGAATGTCACTTTTTCGAATTTTTATTGCCTCCAATATGCTTGATTTCCCGGAGATTTTGGACTTTACTATTAGGAGATAACTGTACCGTTATAATAGGTAGGGTTCTATTTAGTCTCTTAGAACGCGCCGTAGCGTACCTGAATGTTTTTTCAAATTTAAGATTTGGGACTTCTAATGCTTGTAATTCTTCAAGAATTTCTTCTGGGCTGAAGCTTTCACTAAGGCCTTTCAACAAAAATGTCTGCAGCTTATCATCTTTAGGTGTATACGTGAAATATTCCGATTTAGTTTCTTGTAAAATTTCTTTAACTTTGCTGCAGTCATTTTTGATTTTAAGTTTTAAAGCTAACTTATTGCTACTTAAATTTTTAATCACAAAATTACCACTTCCAATTTTGTCGTCTAATATTTTGCTTATGTTACGGCTGTCCTCTTTATAGATTTTTATTGGTGGAGGTTTCCTTTTGTGCCCCACTATTGTTGACGTGGTACTTTTTTCTTTCTCTGTATTGTTGTTGTTGGTCCTAGCTGTAGTTATCGTCACATCATTTCTGTTTTTCTTTTTTTCCTCGTTCGCCCTCTTCATTTTCTCAACCAGATCATTTGAAGTTGTTGGCTGCTTTTCGGTCGGGTGGGTGTCCATTAGTTCGTTGCTGTTGTCGTCGTCATCGAGAAGCGCATGTTGGTTGCTGCTCTCTTTTTTTTTCTGTTTTTTTATTTTTTGCTTCCTTACTCCGAGTCTTTCTTCTTTTGCCAGTAGTGGTGAAAGAGCCATCGCTATCACTCTCGGCTAACATTTTTTTCAGCTCTTCGATCTCTTGTTTGTACTTTTGTATAGGCATGAGAGCGTCTAAGTACATCTCTTGTGTTATGACCGTTTGAGCAGGCATCGTCTCTTCATCTTCCGGCCCCACGGGAGGCATGTTTTTTGACACTGCACTTGCACTATTAATTTTTGTATTTTTCTTTTTTTTTTTTTCTTTATTTATATAAAGTTCAGTTAGAACTTTTTTTTATTTTCCTTATTTTGTTCTTCTTCACTCGCGCTCTCTGAATAACCTTCCGCTTTGAAAGATCACAGCAGACACTCTGTAAACAGAGTCTCCACTGCTTTGGTGCATGCTGGTTGACTCTCTGTTAAACACACGTAGTTCTAACGCCCACGCTCAAGCATATGCAGATAATGTCGCCGTTCTGTCTGTCGGATCGTGCTTAGCGACTGTTTGTTCTAAGGTGCAGATGGCCCTAGACGCAATTGACGATTGGTGCACTAGAAATGGGCTTTCAGTTAATCTTCTCAAAACCGAGGTGGTTCTCGTTACGAGAAGGAGGAAATTAACTGGTCTGACTTAGCCAGTGCTAAAAGGCGCCACTATCCAACTCTCCAAGGAAGCCAAATATTTAGGAGCAAACTTAGGTAGCAAACTTCTTTGGACGAAACATGTCGAGCTGAAAACTTTCAAAGCTCTGTCAGTCTTTCGGATATGCAAAGGTATTTTCGGGGTTTGACGCCAAGGAAAGTCCTTTGGATCTACGCGGCAATGATAAAACCCTTCCTCTCATATGCGTCAGTTGTTTGGAGGAATAAGCTCTCACGTAAATACTTTACTGCTGCTTTCGCCAAACTCCAAAGAACGGTCTGTCTCGTCTTCAGAGCCATCTGACGTTTAAAAAGAAGTGGTTTCTGGCACGATTCGCACTGCAGTTTTGATGACGTTGCGCAACGATTATCCCTACGATAAATATGTCGTCTGATGCAATGACATCTGAATTACGGGTGCGGTACAAATTTGAACTCAACTTTCCCCATGTTCAGGACTTTGGCCGGAGTCTGAGCCAGGAAAGGAATGTAGTCGCATTTTCCTTAATGGCTGCGGACTATATTGTGAAGGACAGGTGGAAGGGGAGAAGTATCTGCGTCTGTAGTGACAGTCAGGCTGCGCTTAAAGCCTTGCTCAATCCTTTAACAACTTCCAAAACAGTTCGAAAATGCACAACATCCTTGAATTCGGTCGGAAAGCCGAACTCACTGAATTTAGCGTGGGTCCCAGAAACAAAGGGACACAAAGGATAACAGGAAATGAGATATCTGGCGAGTTTGCTAGACAAGGCTCAGGAGAGGATTTCTCTGGACCTGAACCCACGTTGGGTTTGCCAGCATCCTCGGCTAGGGCTTCCATTGACGACTGGGTTTTCAATAAGCACAATGGAAGGTCTCATGACTCTCCAGGATGCAGGCAGCCTAAACGAATGGACTGCAGACGACTTACTGGCGTTCTTACGGGCCACTTGGCAAAGGCGAGCCAAGCACCTCCATGTGCGTTCAAACGCTACCTCTATCTGCAACTCCTGTGGTGAGGGCGATGATACTGCGGAACACTCCCCATGTGATTATCTTGCCTTTGCTCGGATCAGGTGGCGGATTTTCGGTGCTGATGGCGTGAGCGTTTATGACCTAAGCTCTTCATCACTGAAGCGTACTCGTCATTTTATAAAAGACATTAAAACACGTTAAAATGGGGTTCCCTGTATGGTTGTAAAATGGACCAGTTTTTGAGTCTGAGTGCTCCAGTAGGATGTACTCGCCCCGACAAAAAAAAAAAGAAGAAAAAAGGGTGACTGGGACAATGAGGGTCTTATATAAAGTCACCTTAGTTCTCCGTCAGAGGTCTTTGCTACTCAGTGCCTGCTTAGCCCAAAAAAAAAACAGCGGCTGATAAGAGTGATTTTTAGCTTGATCTCTGCGCTGGTATCGATTTTTGAATTTACAGCGGAGCATTCACTACCTCAAAATTGTAGATATCTATTGTGACGTTCTGTCCAAGTCGCCGATATTGACTACCCTTTTTTGATGACAGCATATATTTTGTTTTGCCTTCGTTAATCGCTAAACCTATTTTTGACGCTTCTGTTTTAATACTCCCGAAATCACAACTGACAGTATATACGCTATCATAGTCTACTTTTAAATCGATGAAAAGGGGTGGGTATCGATTTAGAGTTCCTCGGTTTTTTCCAGACCTGCCGCAATGTGAATATCTGATATATGGTGTACTTTCCTGTATAGCTAGTCTCTATAGAAAAGGTGGTGGGTATCAATTTGGAGTTCCTTAGTTTTTTCCAGATCTGGCCTAAAACCACACTGATATGGACTAATCACATTGTTGACAGAAAGATTAAAGCGTTCACGTAATATGGCGAAATTCAGAGGCCACCTTTTATTCGGATCGGCAAACGATGCTGAGGTTCCATTAATCGCGCATACTTTCATCCGACCATGTCTTACAGATGGTCCCAGCTGCTTTAAATAGCGTCAGCTTCAGCAGCTGTTGGATTTAAGCTTGGATATTACTATCTTCACTTCACTTTAGTTGGGTTGCCAGAATTGTTGATCGTCATCGTCCGAGTCGATTGGAACATTCTACCTGACAGCGGAGTTTTGATCATCACTGTCATTCAACAGTCGGCAGAAGTGATCTTTCGAAATTCTCAGCACCGACTGAGACTTTACTACTAGATTTCTTTCTTCATCCACAGTTAGTTCGTTCGGACGAGGAACTCGTAAAAACTATCTTTGGTCACGTCGCTCTTATCCTCTGTGCGGATGTGACCGCATATTAGGCTGATCAGCTGACGTTCGCTCGCATGCTTAAAGTTCAAAACTTCTTGCCTAACTCCGTCTCTGACGACAAATCCGCGCTGATTCTGCTCTTTGCATTGTAGTAGATGTCACAGTTTTTCATCCGATTTTTGTCCGGTCTATCCCACGGCACTTCTTGGATGGCGGTGATATTTTATAGCAGTCTAGGTCCTCCGCTAATTATTCGGCTGCACGTAGCATATTAAGGGTCCGAACATTCCACGTGCAAATCCTAACGTCAGCAGGTTCGTCAGTAAAATCATCTTTACCCGAGGCTCGTGGTTGCTTCGTAACCAGCTTTTTTTTTCCATAGTAGGGCAATTACCCCGACGCACAACACCCAACCTGGAAAACCAGACCCTTAGTTAAAACTGGAATATGAGCGCTGTCGTTGCCCCCTTCAGGGTTCATCCTTATTGACCCCTCCTTCGTCATTAAAACAAAATCAATAATTTCGGAAAGCAACAAGAAAATATGTATATCGACTTTTCATATCAAATTTGTAACATTTGACAAGACATTGCGTAAAATGTCCAATTAAATACTAACAAGTAAATACAGTGTAACTATGATTTCAACAATTTGAAAAGAATATATGAATTATGAACAATTTCATACTCTTATTTAGATAGTTATATCTCATTGTCCACATGTTAACTCTATTTAATTTAAGTTTCAGTCAAAGTCTAAATGGTGGCAGGAAAAGTGTAAAATCCGGCCTCCGCTCGGCAAATGTGATGCGTCTTGATAGTTTCTCATGCAACACCTAAATTACTTTTGTAAACGAACGAAATTACTTTTGTAAACGTTCAAAATAAGTAATAGAAGAAATCATCCAGAGAAAATTCATCTTCACTGTCTGTGAGGTTCCGCATCGCAATCTTATGAGCATTCGTATAAAGATCATTCAAATCAGGTTCCTCGTCTAAAAATAAAATACTCTTATAAAAAAAAAATTTAGAAAAACATTGTTATTTTTACTTGCCTTTGAACTTCTGTTTACGTGCCAGTCGAGATGATGATAAAATTGCCTCATCTGCTATGTCGACTTCATTCTGCGTTGACCTACTTGAATACCTCGCCGTTGGAACAAAGAACCAATAGGACTTTAATATTGTCCGAAGCCCTGGCATTTCTTTTAGTTCAGCTAAAAGATGTGGCTGTTTGGCGAGCGCTTGAAATGCTCTCAATTGCAGACATTCCATTTGGGATGTAGAATTTATAAGACGAATAGCAGATTTGGCGGCAGTCGAGCATACCATGGGATAGATTTGAATATTTGGATCTATTGGTATATTTGTGTATGCAATTCCAAGAGATCGACGATTAAGAAAAAATTCCAAGTGTCCACGTGTTAGATCTAAGTAAATACCAACAATACATCCTTGAGAAAATTTACTACCGTACGCAACTTGTCCGCCGTTGTGCTGTTTCATACCGTTGTATGAAAATCCCCATGATTGGTCATTTGTTCCCAATGCAGAAACGAAATGATGCTTAAATTGGTCCACGTTTACTGAGTCTGTTCCTATTCCAAACATCTGAAAGAAATAAAAATTATGTCGGTAGCTTTAAGATTCTACGCAATTACATTTTTGTAAATAGATATTTAATATGAAGTGCGCCCAGGTTTCAAAAATGTGCTACTTGATGGTGGCTATGGTGTAGTGGTAACATCATCGCTTGTCACGCTACAGGTTCACGGTTTGAATCCTGATGTCAAGAATCATCTACTTATTTCGTATGAAATAAATAAAAAAGTCAATCAATGGCGGAAGCTTAAGTCAAGGGTGGTCATATGGATAAAATGCAACTTGATCGTGATGATGACATCAGGAGGACGGAAAAAAATACAGTGAAACATAAAATTAGTACAAGGATATTCATATCCCCTTTGACACGTGCAAACTGGGGACATTACTGGAGTCGCGTTACTTGTAACGGCTGCTGAATTTTGAACGAGAACTTCAAAAACAAAAACCTAAAAAGAAAATAGCCATTATTTTGCAATGTACTTCTATAATGCTTATTAGTCACAAAAAAAAAATATGTACCCTTCGTTGATTTGACAGAAGAACTCTTGGAATAAACTACAACGGTTTAGAAAGTTGAGGCTGTGTTTTAGATCTTCGAAGAATACGTTGACGCCTTCCCGCTAAGTTTTAGAAAGGTCTATGAAGTATACTGTATTTTTATTTTAGGACGATACGATCTCCAACTCAACTTCCAATGGTTGCGATTACGGCACTATAACGCTTTATAATGCTATCAAGACTCACTTGACTGTTTTATTGCCTGCTAGTCATAAAACGATTGACATAAAAAATGACTATCTCCACTTTAAAATGAAATATAAAAGGTTACGGTAATAATTATGTTAAGTTAAATTTACTGCTGAAATATCATAACCCCAGCCGTTTGTTTTTAGGCTGCAGCTCGAGGTACAGCCAGATGGACAGACATACAGAAAATAGCAACAGACGCAGAAAAGAAGCGGCAAAGGTCGATAGATGACGACAACCAATACCCATACGTCTCCGATGGTGGTGAAGGCCATTATATGGGGGACAACAACAGCTTCTCCGCTCTGGTTATCTCAGAGTCAGGGGACGAAGAGGTAGAGAGCCTGAATTACACCATCAGCCAGCTGCAACAAAGGGTGCGTGCTATCAAGACCAAGCAAATTGCCAGGGGGAGAAAGAGCGGCAGCTAGAGTTCTAGCGCGCTCAACAACAACAACAACAGCAGCAGTCGCCAGAAAACCATCGGCAACAGCCAATACAGCCGCAAATACAACGGCAGAAACAGCAGCAACAACAACCAGTACAGTCAAAGCTGCAACAGCAGCAGCAAAAGACAAAGCAGCCACAACAAGAGCAGCAACAACAACAGCATAAGAAACAGCAGCAACAACAACCGCAGCAGAAACAACAGCAACAACAACCGCAGCAGAAACAGCAGCAACAGCAATCGCAGCAGAAGATGACTTCAAAAACAAGGGTGCCGACAATCAATACCTACAAGATTCAGCTTAAGGATACCATTGAACTATGTAAGTCGGTCATAGGAAATAACTTTTATATTAAGTGTTTAAATGAAGATAGGCATGCTATCTACTGTAATACAGTGGAGCAATACAAAGAAATTAAAAATTTATTGAGATACACGACGACAGAGTTATTCTCCTTCACCCTGAAGGGGGAAAAGCTGCAAACTATGCTGCTGAGGGGAATAAATCCGTCTACTGATCCGGAGATGCTCCTTACTCTGCTTAAGGAAAAGGACTGCGACGATCTCCAATTCGCAAGCGTAAAGCCATTTACCACAGTTAGGGCCAAAAGGGAGAAGCGGAAACTACCGTTCTTCCTAGTACAGCTCTCACCCAACAGCAAACTGGATGGTCTAAGGAGTATCAAAGTCCTAGACTACCAGGTTGGCGGAGAAATTAAAAATGAGCGAAAGTAAGTCTGGTTCTTCAGCAGAAGGTCGAACTGAAACGTTCACCTCCTCCAATTCAAACGCAATCCGTGATTCCCCAAGTGACCTACGCCCAAATGGCGGCAGGCCGGGGAAATGCGGAACAGAAAAGACCGAAGGTTGCTTCTCAGGCCCCAGCGCCTAGAGATCTGCTGGCTATCTTGCTCTCTATTAAAGGGCAGATGGGTCAGTTGCAACGTCAGGTACAGGAGCAGGCGAAGCGGGTGAACCCGATCTACGCACTTCTACCGGGCCTAACGCACCTTCAGTCGTAATGGGTACGAACATGGAGGAGCAACCCTTAAAGATCCTTGCGGTGAATGTGAATTCACTGATTAGGATCGAGCGAAGAGCCGTACTATTTAAGTTATTAGAAGATCAAACGCCTGATGTGCTTATGGTTAGCGAAACAAAGCTATCCCAGAAGTTCAAATTGCGACACAATAAATACAATTAGAAGAAGAGATCGACCCAACTCTACACAAGAAGGTGTTGCGATCTTCATTACAAAACAACTGCGATTTAATGTAGTGTACAGCGGTGAAGTGCGAAGGTTCCAGGTGATGGAAGCGTGTATCGTGTGCATCCCTCTCCATACTTTTTTTACTTTTTAATTCATTTTTATTTAATTCTTCTTTTTTTAAACTTACATACTAGACAAAAATGATTAAATCTAAATTAAAACTAACATTTATCTTAATCTAGCTTACTGGCTCTTAACGAGCACTCTAAACTTAACTATATCCTTATAATTACTGCCTTTCGGCCTTAAATCTATCAATTTTTGTATTTTGCGCTGTTTTTTAATTTCCAAGAAACTTGCTAAAAACTTGGACTCTTTATTATTTTGTTTTTCTTAAAACTACCTAAAACTACTTAAATCTACCTAAGCTACTTAAAATAAAATAAATATAATCAGGGTGATGAGCAATCTCTCGATTGGTAACGCACCGACCCGGGAGAGCATGTCTGCCCTCACCTCTTCCTCAAGCCACCAAAATTCGGTGAACTGCTTTAAGGTATCGACCGTGTCTCTATCCGCAATTGCGGTATTAAAACGGAGGAGCTCCTGAGCATTGGCGGCGTACCCGTCGTGGATGAGCCGCTTATCCCTCGCGCCGCGGTGGCTGTGGTACAATACCGGCACACCATCTTTGCTTTGGACTAACCCTTTCATGTCTGCATGAAGAAACGCCTCAGACGGGACAAAGCCAGACCGGAGCGTACTCTCGTGGTACATTAAATTCGGGTAATAACCACCCGAGATCAGATTATTAGCGTTGGCCATCGCCCTCCTATTCAATTAAGCCCCATCGTATAGGGTCTTGTTGGGATAATATTGTATGTACTCAGACTCGGGAGTTCTAAACAACCCTAGGCAGGTCCTGAGACACTGTCTCTCAAACACCCGAATCTTTTCCATATAGGAAGGCGATGATCGGCATGCTCACCAGTAGACAGTTCATTGTCAAAAATGGCAATCTGACTTCTGCTAGAACATGTGAAATTAAAAACGGTCTGCAATAAGTTGCGCACCGATTCTTTTCAACATTTTCACGACCGATATATTGCGATGACCGGAAGTTGAAGATCAACTTGCAGAAATCGGAAACCACTCTATTTAGGATGCCGTAGTCTGGGGCCTCTAGGGATGCCAGAAAGAATTGGCGAAAGTTCTCAATCGTAGGACCGCATGGACAACCACTTGCATGTCGAAGTGTAGTCACATACCTAGGGCTCTGGTTAGACCAATATCTACATTTTAACAAACATATGGATGTTGCTCTAGCCAAAGCCAAAGGTGCTTTTGCCCTTACAAAGAGACTTTTTTATAGCAAGCAACTCGATGCAAGGGTAAAGGTAATCTGCTACACGGTCCTCATTCGGCCCATGCTTGTATTTGGATGTCACGTGTTGTTCAACAAGGGAACAAGCTTGTGGGAAAAGATTCGGGTGTTTGAGAGGTCCTGTAAAACAGGGTTAACCTAATAAGAGTGGATAATTTCTTATGCAAGAGTAATGAACTCGATGAACAACCTGATCTCCGGGGCTTATTACCCCAATTACGGGTACCACGAGAGAGTGCGCCTTAACGGCTTTGTTCCCAGAAGCATTCCTCTATCTTGATGAGAAGGTTCTGATCCAGGACAGATTGGCGGTGCCGCTAATCTTCCAAGTAGCTCGGACAGTTGTGGTGACAGGCGACTCAACTACGAAAGAGACGTTGCACAAAGCAGTGTGGAGCGTCTCCGGTGTAGTAGGGCGGTATCGAGTCGCGATATAGAGGACGTACAACGTCAATACGAACATTTCTGGTGGCCAGCCGAAAGAGAGGGAACTCCGTCGTTCCCTCACAATCCGGGGTAGCCCGTTTAAAGTTGGCTGTTATGTTAATTGGCCGACTTACATATTTTGTAGGGTAGGTAGGCAACAAAAAAAATAAAAAATATTTTTTTTCCACACTTGGATAAAAAACAAAAATTATCACAGCACTTGATGAATCAAAAAAAAAAAAGAACGTATTTAAGTACGTAATTAGAATAAGATGAAATAAGGTAGTTTAAGATTTATTTTAAGGTAGTTTTTTTTAAGTTTTATATATAAGAACAAACACAAAAAATAAGTTCATGTACTAAGTTTTCTAATTTCATTAAACATAATTGTTAATACTAAAATAATTAAATAAATAAAGAATTTAAGCAAGTTACGTCATTACGACATAGTTTTCAGTAATAGGTTTAGCTTAGGGCGTCCGCATAGGGCCAGTTAGAATAACATAGTTAAATTAGTTAAGCTAGTTTTAAGCGTTTTTTGTCCAGCATGTAAGTAATAATGAATTGATCAATAAAAATGCACTAAAATTAATAATTAAAAACAGACAGAGAAAATTGCAAGGCACACTTTTTGAATTCCTCTTTTATAATGCATTGTATTGTGTAACTCATCATTCTGTTTTAAGTACTATTATTACTATATATTAAAGTGTAATAAATTACATGACAACATACAAAATTTGCAGAACTAAACTAAATTTTATGAGTTTTTTATAAAGTAATATTAAAGAAGGTTATTAGTTTATTAACAATATTCCAATTTTTTATAGATGATAAATCAAGAATATTGTCTTTCAGATGATGTCTTGTTGAGTGCTGATGAAAACAAAAAAAATGGTTCTGAGTTACATGTATTGCAGATTGGTGCAAGTTCTTTTCTAAATAGGTGTTGGTTAGTAGCTATCGAGTGTCCAACGTGTAGTCGACCGAAGTTGGTAATCGTTGATTTTGATGCAGTAGCTGGATGTATGGGACGCGATTTTATTGAGCTCATTTTTACCACGTATGCCTGCGTGTCCTGACACCAATATTAATTTGGCTTTAGCTGGAGTTTTAATGAGATTGTTCCGGATGCAAAGACAATTAAGGTGCTGTTCCTTGGGTTGACAATTGCCCGCAACACTGACGGTCTGCCAGAGCATATTACGAATTTGCCACGACGTTGTAATATTGATTGCAAAGCTTCCGGCCTAGCCCGTGCTTCGGTTGTGAAGATTGAAGAGGTTTCTGGCATAATGACTTGTCTGAGTAGAGTGCCATCTTCTAGAGTGACTTCGAAGGTGGAACAGTGTTCAGTTTTAGATCCATGAGTGTAGATAACTTCCATCCTTTCGATGTCAAGTCGAAAGATATATATAGAAACATGGAATGAAATATCCGATTTTTCGAAATCGGTTTCTGGTAGTTGTACATGCGCAACATAACGGAATCGGTGCTGATTGACCACGATGACTGCGAGGGTGTGAAATTGTGAAAACTCTTTGCTAAGTTTCTACGAGTTCCCTGCAACTATTGATTTCTTCATTGCCGTTATCTTTCAATTTATATTTACAACTAACTAACGATCCAAGTATATTTAAATTACACATCGCCTTATTTAAAACGAGCAGGAAATGAGAGAGAGGGTACTTAGGTTGTTATTAGGCTGGGGATGGAAATGACCGAAGCTGTTCTCCACCTTTGGGGTATGATACCGCTATCGAACGTAGTATTGTACAATTTTACAATTCTTTTTTTTTATTTCTTCTTAATGCGTATGCTTCCGATTTGGAGAGGATTGGGGAATGGAATCGTTAGCAGCACTTCTCATACATTCGAAAATGATAGCGGCTTCCTTGTTTATAGAATACGAAAGTTCCCGAGATTCTAGGTAATTGTTGATACGTGTTTTGAATTTTTCACAATCGCGTAGGACTGTTCTGTATTTAGGTAGAGAAATATGGGTGAATGTTGCAAGCTCTAACCTAACAATTTTGAATGATGTAACGCAACTGTTGTACTCCAGAACTCCCCTCAAATAATTTGGCATTTTCTCGAAGACCTACACAACAACGACCATTTTCTATTCTTACCACTGTTATACTTGAGATTATTCTCACCACTGTTAAACTCAAGTATAACAGTGAAGAGAATAGAAAAATGGTCGTTGTTGTGTAGGTCGTCGAGAAAATGCCAAATGATTTAGGGGGAGCTCTGGAGAGCAACAGTTGCGTTACATCATTCAAAATTGTAAGGTTAGAGCTAGCGATGAAGCTTTCTGGAGAAGGTCCACGGCTATACATGAGGATCCTCATAACACTCTCGATGAGTTGAAGTCGCCCGCTAGAATTACAGGAGAATTGACTTGCTACAATAAAACGTCAAGGATAGTCTTGGAAAAGGTTTAATTTGGTAGAATGCATATAGAGATGATTGTGATTTTAAAGAAGAACTGGAGTTCAATTACAATCGAGAGTATATACGAAGTTAAGTGTATTTTTTTTTTGTGCGGGATGTTGTTTTTAAACAGCACTCCAATATCTTGCTTTGAAGTATCGTTGTACGGAATTGTTGTATAGAAGCGGCCAGTGTACACTACCCGCAATGGGTTACTTGTAATGAGATAATGCCGAGGTTATTATCTTTCAGTAGTATATTTAAATTAACATAATTATTAAGGAAACCTTTTGTATTTAATTGTAAAATGGGGGGCCATTTTTTATGTAAAAGGAATCGCAATCGTTTTATGGCTGGCAGGCAATAAAACAGTCAACTGAGTCTTGATGGCATTATAAACCGCTATTTCTGGCGCTATACCGCTTTATAATGCAATCGTCCAGATCCTGTGTTGGATAAGCCTGATCGTTCCTGACTAATAGAGAAATGGGGATCTATTTTTTCTAATATGGTTCCCATTTTTAACGATAACTCTCAAGGATCACAACTATCTGTGAAATTATTCTCAATTGTCTTCGACAAAGTTAGTAATATTGTAACTAAACAGCTTCAGTCATTTTCAACCCCAGCAAAATAAGGATCTAAGCACCCTCTCTCTCATTTCCTGCTCGTTTAAAATCAGGCGATGTGTAATTTAAATATACTTGAATCGTTAGTTAATTGTAAATCTAAATGAAAAGATAACGGTACAATTTTACACCCTCGCCCATTACGTTGCGCATCTGCAATTACCAGAAAACGATCTCGCAAAAATTGGATATTTCACTCCATGTTCCCATATATATCTTCCGACTTGACATCGAAAAGATGGAAGTTATCTACACTAATGGATCTAAAACTGAACACTGTACCATCTTCGCAGTTACTCTACTCAGACAAGCCATTATGCCAGAAACCTCTTCAATCTTCACAACCAAAGTACGAGTACGAGCTAGATTGGAAGCCTTGCAACTAATATTACAACATCGTGGAAAATTCGTAATATGCTCTGGCAGTCCCCAGTGTTGCGGGCAATTGTCAACCCAAGGAATAACATCTTAATAATCTGCACATCCGGGACACTCTTATTACAACTCCAGCTAAAGCCAAATTAATATGGGTACCAAGGATGGGTACTAAAATTACTACGTATCCCCATAAGTCATGGTTTACACCAGAAACTATTGCCCTAAAAAACAATCGTGATACAGCCTATAAGAAGTGGAAAAGATTCAAGCTCCAATAATTTTATAACAGCTTTCACCAACTAAGGAATTTGGTCAATTCCAAGATTAAACAAGCTAAAAGAGTGTTCTACGCTAGACAATTTGACCATGAGTTACCTTCAAAAACTCTCTGGCAAAATTTACGCGAGCTTGGTGTTGGATGGAAAAAAAATGCTGAAATGAATGATATCGATCCCAACCAGCTCAATAGAGAATAGAGAATTCACGAAAGTGCAAATGACATCCAGAATAAGTGCTGATCCACTGGATGTAACGTTCAGTGGCTTTGAATTCACTCATACTGAACAGGATGATGTCAATGCTATCCTTAAAATTAAGTCTAAGGCTGTTGGTATCGAAGGAATTCATCCGATTTTTATTAAAATCATAGTACCTTACATTCTTCCAGCCATAATCCATATTTTCAACAATATAATAACTACATCTGTTTTCCCGACTGAGTGGAAAACTGCAAAAATTGTTCCAGCTCTGAAAAAGAAAGCGTCATCCAGCTCGCCGGCTGAGTATAGACTTATTGCCATCCTTCCATTCTTGTCCAAAGTCATGGAAAAGATAATGTACAAGCAAATGTCTGTCTTTATCCAGCGCAATAAACTACTTTGCGCAAATCAATCTGTCTTCAGGTCGTGTCATAGCTGTACGTCTGGTCTACTTAAAGTAACTGATGATATCCGAGTGGCGATGGATAAAGATCTAATAACTTTTGTGACTCTGTTGGACTTTTCCAAGGCCTTTGAGGAGTGGATCATATGCAGCTTCTCTTAAAACTCAAGAGGTTGTTTGGCTTTTCATCATCTGCTATCAAGCTCATCAAAACATATCTTGGCGGAAGAAAACAAGCCGTTGCTGTTAATAATGTGATGTCTGATTTTATTGCAACCTCAGCGGGTGTACCTCAAGGGTCCATATTGGGACCTTTGTTATTCACAATATTTATCAATGATCTTCCGACCATAATCAAAAATTCATTGCTACACATGTACGCAGACGATGTAAGCTCTACATAAGTTGCAAATTAGACCTTATTAAGGATGCAGCTTGTAAACTTAATGAGGATCTACGAAAAGTTCTAGATTTGTCTGAAGATAATTCGTTGAAGTTTAAACCAGCCAAATCTAAATGTCTCGTTATTAGCAGAAATGGCGTGAATGGCTGTGATCTTCCTAATATATTCCTCCAAAATGAACCAATTGAGTTCGTTGACAACGTTAAAAATCTTGGGGTATGGTTTAACAAAATGTTAAGTTGGGATGATCATATCTCCAAATTATTATAAGCAAAATCTATGGTTCTCTTAGGAATCTATCTATGTCGCAGTGTTTCACTCCTTTGCAAACAAGGTTAATGCTAGTAAGGGCTATGCTAATTCCAATATTTACATACGGATGTGAAATTTTTTGTTGCAGCAGTGCTCTCATTCGACGTAAGCTCAATGTTGCGTTTAACAATATAACTCGCTATGTTTACGGATTGAGACGTTTTGACCATATTTCGCAATATGCTAAGAACATATTAGGATGCACTCTTGATAAATATCTCGAGTACTGCACAATCAAGTACCTACAAAAAATTATTACCAGCAAACAGCCTCCATATTTATTCGAAAAACTTAAACTTTCACGGTCGAGCCGATCGTTAAGATTAATCCAACCGCGTGTTCACTATCAAAACTCAGAGCGTAAATTTTTCGTTCATGCTATTCATCTTTGGAATGCACTTCCTGTCAGCCTTAGGAGACTTTATGATGCGAATGGTTTTGGGAAAACTCTCTTTCGGCACTTGGCAGGTTAAAACAAGCACATTTTAGTTTATTTACATTTTCACAATCACTTTAACTTTTTGTTTCTACATATTGTAATATGCGAGCTACGGCTCGAGTAGATAAAACGGTATTCTGTGAAATTATTTCTTTATTTTCTAGTCTATAGAACAATACAAGTTCACACTATACAATTCTTCGCAAACTCCTTCCTTACAAGGTCTCTTTCTTCTCAAATCACTTTATCTCCTTTCAATTACTTAATTCACAAATCCAAACTAATTACTTCTTCTTGTTAACTCTCAACTTTCAATTTATCACAAAATTACAACTTCAGCTGTTATCACTTTTCCAATCTCCTCGTGAGGTTCAAAACCAACTGCCTTGCCTCGATCGCCATCTGTCCTTATATAGCAGCATTTCTGATAGCCAGAAACTTCTAACAAATTCTTCGACCACTGGAACAAGGAAATTCTGATGTAATAATTCCAAGATGACAATTCCATGACGTTGTCTTAGATATTATCCGTCTCTTATCGTGGACACGAACTGTAGACACGAACTGCGGACATGAACCTCGAATGAAAAGACACTTCGGAACGAAATTATGTACGAATAAAAAGACACTTCGGAATGTGTTGCATAGTCGTTGGAGCGTAGTTATTATGCTACATTATGTTACAATATTGTATACTATAAAAATTTTCTACTTATACATTTGTCATGAATTTAACACTGAATTGTATGAATTTTTAAATATTAGTATTACCTATATATACATATTTCATTTATAGCTTAAAGGTGATGTAAAGTCTATTATAAATGATGTTACTTAATTAATAATAAATACTAAAATACTAAAATACAGGACACGCATGCATACGTGGTGAAAATGAGCTCAATCAAATCGCGTCCCATATATCCAGCAACTGCATCCAAATCAACGATTACCAACTTCATTCGACTATGCCTTGGACATAGCTACTCACCAACACCTACTTAACTTGCACCAATCTGCAATACATGTAACAACACACTCAGAACCTGTTTTTTTTTTTTTTCATCAGCACTCACAAAGACATCATCTGAAAGACGATATTCTTGACTTATTAAGCAACCCATCTATAGAAAATTTGAACATTGTTAATAAACTAATAACCTTCTTTAACCTTACCTTATAAAAAACTCACAAGATATAGTTTAGTTCTCTAAATTTTATTTTTATATTTATTTATATTGTCATGTAATTTATTGCACTTTAATAAATAGTAATAATAGTACTTAAAACAGAATGATGAGTTACATAATGCAATGCATTACAACAATGTCTTGACGTTGAAGCAAGCTTATCAATTTTATTTTTGTTTATAAATCTATAAAGAAAGATTAGATAATGAAAGAGATCTTTTTATTATGAGATTGGTTGTTGACAAATATGACACAATCGTTCCTACAGAGAATATCGTACAAATGTAATCTACATGTTTTCATGGTGGAAACCATCAACATCAACAATTGGTGAATTATATACATAAGTAAACACATAAATAATATTTTGATTACTTTGTTTTCAAAACTACTTTGAAAGTATTAGAAGAATAAAGTGAGTTCCGACAAGAACAAAATGGTGAGTGACTAACCGCTACCGTTATTTTAAGTTGAAAACCTCGAATTTTAAGGTTGAACACCTTCAGAATTTCGTAGCCGTGCATCTGTCTGTCTATCGCTTTGGTTGTTTTCAGAAGTCTAATTCAAGAAGTACCAAAAAGATTTCAATGAAATTTAATTCTTCGAAGTCTGGCCATTTGACGGCGCTTAACACAAGAAACATTAAAAGGATTTCTATGAAATTAGTTAGTTTGGCTATCCAATTAAATTCATTAAAATATAGCGGAGATAAGATATAAGGTTTACTTACGTATAAAGCCTTTAATAACGAAATTACTAACGGATTTTGATTATATGTAGTGCATATCTGAATTTGCTCTGGCATGTAGGTATAGGTAGAAGATTACAAATACAGTAATTTGTAATTATAATCGTAATCGATTACAACAAAATTACATTTCGGTTTCAATTCAATTCCAGTTGTGTTCGGTGTGGCGGATATGGAGTATGGAGGCTGAGGTGACCTTTTAGAGGATGTATGAATGGAAATCGAGTGTGCGGAAGGTGGTTGATCTTTTGGATGATATAAGGGTGGAAATTGAGTTCTAACGGCGTGGTTGGACCTTTATAGGATGCGTAAGGGAAAATGGAGTGTGTGGTGCGCGGATTTTAATTCCTCCATTTCCACTCATACATCCTAAAAAAAAAAAAAAACGAATTACATTGATGCACAGACCATAATCTAATGAGCAACATTTTCAAACTATTCTTAAAAATAATACATAACAGAATTTAGAATAAACTATACATTAGTAACATCCAATTTGGCTACGGAGACGCATTCAAAACGTGTGAAGCTTTCGTCGCGAATGAATATCTTAGCTGAGAGCTGTTTTGAGGTAAACCCGGATGTTTATGTTTGTTTTATAGACTATAAAAGGCTTTTAATAAAGTTCGTCATGTCAAAATGCAAAAAAAAAAATGCTGAGAAACAAAAGAATCAATTGCAGACATTATAATATCATTGAATCCCTATATCACAACCAGAAACCTTATATAAAGATGGAACGGACAGAGTCGCAAGAGAAAGAAGCGTTTAATAGCGAAGTATTATAGTTGTAATAAATGGGATAACGATCAACTGAGATTTGATACTAACTTTCGGCCAACAATTTCTGCCACCTGTAGTGAGTGGAAACACGTTGCCGATAACGATGGAAGTTCAGTTCACTTCTACGCAGATGGCTCTAAAATTGAAAATGGGGTGGGTTCGAAAAGCTCAATTTGAGCATATTCTATACAGATTACTGTAGCGTATTGCAGGCGGAAATAATGCCTATTTAGGAAGCCCTGTCCTGGCTGAAGTGTAATATAGTGTCTGTTCGGGGTATTCATATTTTCACGTATAGCCAAGCGGCAATAAAGTCCCTGGTATCATGTTCACTCACTTCAAAGGCTGTTCAAGATTGACCTATGCTGGGTACCAGGCTACAGAGCTATACCGGGTAACTGCAAGGCTGACGAGCTCGCTATAAAAGGCATAACCCCCAGAATTATGCCGGAAGGCAAATATGCCTCTCGCTACGTGTAAACATTTAGTCATGCTGGATGCAATCAAAAACGCCAATCACAGATGGGAGACTCTTATTACTTGCAGAGTCTCTAGACAAATCTCGCCCAAGCTAGGTAAAAATCGCTGATAGATTGGTTTTGCTAAAAAGATCGCAGATCAGTACTGTCCTATCGGTATACACCTTAAAAGACTGGACCTCTTTTCAAATTACAACTGCAGAAGCAGTTGTCTCGTTTATACCTGTCCATCCCTGTCCAAAAAAAAGACTGCTGCTCCATCTAGAGACTCCATTCTTCGACGAACTCAGCGACCTGAAGAATATTGACGTCAGAAGCATTCTCCGCTTTATAAAAAGCTCCGGCTGGTTCAACTAACCCTTAGGTAGTTATAATAGCAGTAGATCCCTTGGTATCACAATTGACCTTCTTTAGTTTAAGTGTGTCTGTACACAGGTATCGGAGTCAGTGGGGTAATGCCCAAAGTCGAAATTTGACTAAGAGATAATTTCAGTGAATGCCTTGCTATTCATATTGGTGTGCCACAGGGATTAGTACTTTTTGAAAGGTAAACAAACTGGTTTTGCGGACGATGTAGCATGTACATATTCAAATGTTTCCATTTTAGATTTGGTTGCCGATGTTAATCATAACTTGGAAGTTTTAATGCATTGGTTTTATATGCACAAGCTAGTAATAAGCGATAATACTTTGCGTACTAACACCCCACTACCCTCATCATAATAGTTTTATTTCTTTTTATTCCTATTATCTATACTCTTTATGACTCGATACATTCAACACCAGTTTTCCTAAACTAAAGTGTATCTATTTATTTCATTCTAGCCTCAAAATTAATGGACGGTTTCGATCAAAATTTATAAGTATAGTAAAATGGACGTCTGCAGTAAGACCGTGTACTCAGTTTTTCGCTAAATGTTCGAATAACTGTACTTCACTTATTAGATATTTCTTGCATTAAAATTTTTGATATATGCACAAAATTAGCTTTTTAACGCATTCTCCAAAAAATGCCGATTTACAGATTTTTCCCAAATTTTAAATCTAAACAATATATAAATGAACAGCACATATAGACCAAATACGTACGACATAGTCGTGCTCTTTATTATATTATTATTTCACAAGAAATTTTATCGGGGATCATTAGAGAGATACACCGAACACTCCACGCTATTTCAGAGCATAAATTTATGGTACAAATTTAGATAAGAGGTAGACCCAAGTTAAAATTCAGGGCCGTGCCTGAAGTGCGTGTGTGGAGTGGTATGCATACACAGATATGCGTTATACTTCTTTTAGACCCCTGTAGTCTCGTTAGTCTCTGTTCACACGTTATTATGTATTTAGACTTGCATATGCCTGACAACGAAAGTACACGGTCAGTATCAGTACTTCACGTTAGGTCTATAAGCAAATACCATGGCAAATCCTTATCTGTGCATTATAGATAAATTGACTGCTGTGCACAATTGAATGTCGGACGAATGAGCATGTTCAGCTTTACGCTTTTAATGAATGGCTGTAGCATATGAGACCATTTTTATGAAAAAAAAATAGCATGATAAGGTTCTTCCTTTTAATTAAGGTCAGAATTTACCTTTAGAAGTGGTTGATAAACATGTTCAAATTCATTCACCGGAAAAACAGAGCATTGTATCTAATGTGTTTGTTATATATATTACATTTTAACCATGCTTTCTAGAATAAATAGCATTTGACTGAGGCATAAATCGACTTCAGCGGCCACAGTTGAACTTGTTTTTTAATCAATGTATTTTTCGATGTTGATTAGAAATTTAAAACAAATTTGGGGGTCGCGAAGCGTTTTTTAAGTTATAGACATTTAAATATTCCCATAAAATACATGTTTGGGATGTGTGAGCTCGTCTCGCCCGCGGTGGGTGCTTTATATTCTGATGATAAAAATAAAGCTCACGACTGTGGTGCTCATGAAATCATTGTTTATTATTACTTAGACGTCGATTTTCAACAAATGACCCATTTTCGAAAATTCGTTTATAAGTACCATCTTAAGGGTTTTATTCCCAAAAAAATTGGTAGGTCATCTAGTGGCACTATCCTAGTCCAATTATTAAATTTAAACAAAATCGTTAAAGCCGTTTTCAAGCCCAAACGAGGCTTTTATTAAAGTGCCATTCATCTTGGGCTTGGAATAAAAATTCCGATTCCTCCTTGAATCGTGACCTCACAGACCCCAGATTTAGTCCGCTTATTTAGGCTAAAGTACATCCGTACGGACTGAACGACCCACTTTTTCGAGTTCATCTAAACTATTAATATCAGATTTGATACAAATTTCGAGTTCGAAAATGTTCATAAAACCAATACCAGCCCTACAGATGGAAGTAAAAATCACCTCTAAAGTGAATATTTTTTTCTAAAAATTCGCGTGTTACTGCCCAAAATTACATACCTACCGGTTTAAAAGTCTGCTTCGAGTTAAGCAAATCCACGTGCATTTCAAAGTTTTGCGACCGGTAAATATTTTCTTCAGTATCAATAAATTAGTCGATTAAAAAAACAAAAATTCAAGCGTAGCAACTAATGTCGACATGTTCCCAAGATGATTGTTGTAGCAAAAGGGAAAACTCTATTTGCCTAAGAATTTATCTTTTTGTTCAATACAAATTAATTCAGTATTCATTATGGCTACTGCCATAGCCAATCAATCTAGTTGATTGTAATAAGGGTGGTACCACATTCCCTGCATTATAATATTGAAGTTCATTATGCTGCTGCAATATAATGTGAACGTCGCTGCAGTCAGAATCAGTTCCTGAGCAAAGTTTTCTTCGAGGCGGTATAGTGCATCGAGAAAGTATTTCATTCAGAAGTATACATATTTGAAAATCTATTTATACCCTCTATGCCGGGGAATAATCCTCGATTATGAACGTTGCTGCATTCAGAATCAATAGCTGAACAAAGCTTTCTTTGGAGTGGCAGTGCCCCGAGACATTATTTTATTCCAGGTATACTCGTATTTCAATGTGTTTATGTACGTACTTCTTTTCCTTATTTTCAATATCTACTCCACCTATGACGTGGAATTTTCCCTGACTTCATAAGTCAAGTATGACTGCAGTGATGCCGAATCGGAAATGTTTAAATTTTAAGTCTCGAAATATGGCATGACTAAAAATGTAATTAATACATTTTCGTAAAACTACTTGTCACACATACACTTTAAATGCATCACCGATTAGACATCACTGCAGTCATACTGCATTTATAAACTCATGGCAACGTTTATTTGTAATTAACATACAATAAATATAATCCAGGTATATCTCAAATTTCAGATTTGTATGCAAAGAATACATTGCTTGAAAATATAAACAGTTCTTTATTCAAACACCAAGTAGATATTTCTCCCTGCAAGCACTGTTTCAACTTAAAATAGCAAATGAGTTATGATAAATTCTAAAACACAATAACGATGTTATAAACGGAAAAAAATGCATTTCTAAACCGAAGTGGAATACGAATCCTCAAAGCAGTCAACAAAATAATAAATAGATGTAGCCATTTCTTAAAAGATTTATTGAGAAGATTTCAAATCTTCTCACGCGGAACTTATTCTAGAAAGTATATTAGTAAAATTGATTATTCATGTTATTTGCTGCCTTTCGATTTATTCAAAATAATCATAATTAACGTCAACATCTAGAAATAAGTTAGTCGCAGAGGAGCATAAAGGTTATTTACTCCATTCTATATTTAGCCATCGAAACATGGATTATTGATATTGGTCATGATACAAAAAAAACGAAAACATATAGTTCGAGGCAAAAGCACAGAGGCTGCTGTTATCTCGTGAAACAAAAGTTACTCGAACAGTAGAACCATTCAAATTGCTGATAACAATGTCTCCACCACGTTGTTTCCAATCGCTAATGAAAAGCAATGATTTTTCAGGTCAATTAATGTTAAATGCAATTCAATAGATCTGAATTTGTTATTTGCTTGTGAATTGAAATGGAATGCACTTCCCATCAAGTGCAGATCTAAATTTGAAAAGGATAGGAAATGCTTCTGTCGCTCATTGTCACTAGTTTTCTCCTCTGAAATCATCGCTTAAATAAGTGCCATTTAGTACAAATCAGAATTATTGTTATATATATCAATTGTAAGGCATGTGGCGTTAACCTGCAGTCTTCAATGTACTGGCGCCAACAACACTAATTTGGCAACTCGAATAGCCGATAAAACGTATGACTTTGTTTACAAAAAAAAAATTTATGTGATTCGAAAGTACCGAAATCAGAATAAATTGAAATTTTTAATATAACTGTCATGAATTCTGAAATTTCTAGAAGAAAATACATAGCATATGATAGTAGGTATTGTTGTCTTACCACATCTGTTCCCGAGAGTATTGTTATTACTCTAATCTCCCAAAAATGCACCATTTGCGGTTTGAGTGGTCTATCACCGCGAATTATTGTTGTTCCCTGGCTATAGATCGGATGAAAAGTCACATCTGGACCCTGAATCATCGTATCTGGGTCACTTTGATCCCACTGCCATTCCATTGTATTACTATCTTCCTCTCCACAATGGCAGGCGATCAATTCTGGAATACTGCCTTTAAACGCTGTTACGACGGTGCATTTTGGAAAATAACAATCACAGAATGGAGGAGAACGATGTTCTTGCCAATTGATGAAACGTCCTCCCGGCATATCTAAAGAATCTCACAGTTTTGCAAGATAAGCAGATATTTAGAAACGTGTACACCCACGCGTTCGGCCTACAACTATACAGTAATTTTCCACTTTCTTAAATCAATAAACAATCTGAAGCTTCCCTTGGAATAAAGCGATTATGACTGTAGGTAATTGAAATAGCTTCTTATCACTGACAACTGCAATCTCTATGCAGTGACTTATAAATGTGAATTGTGTGAGAAAGTAATATTTTGTATAGACTTTTTGGAGAGAGGGCTTCGGACGGGACACAAAATAAACAAAAGCGACAGCTGACAGGTGAAAGAGAGGTACTTACAAAGTCGGTATATCCGTCGCGTGGGATGCCGTATGAATGTGCTGAATTGAATCCCTTTAATAAACTCGCATATAGATGTCAGTGTACGATGTTCACAATATGACTATTAGATCAAAATTTAATTTGTTTCTTCATAAAAAGCAGCAAATGTTAAATTTGTGTCCAGATGATTCGGCTACATGTTGGTACAATATTCTTATCTGGCCCCTAACAAACAATCTCGAATTTTGTTTATTCTGTTCACACCATTTCGAGTGTGTTGAACAAATTGTGTCAACTTATAATTTTAAATTGATGTGTGAAAATGAATGCTGAAGCCGAAACGGAAGCTGAAACCAACTTCTTTCGTAGCGCGAAAATTTGATGCAAAGAAAAAAGTGGAAGAAAACACGGAAAAATTAATTGCTTTCGAGGAAGCAGATTCGGAAAAATACGATTTACCTTATTATGTAACACGACTCACGAGACCAGATGCTTGACAATCCATTTCCAGATCGTTATCTGTAATGTAGAACTATGTTGTCAACTGAAAAGCAGCTAAAGAACTAAACTAGAATAGAAGGGCAATTAAAGTCGCTTTTATAGATCTCTATAAAAGAAAGAAGACAATTTAAATCGTCTCAAGCAATTTTATTTTCCCCCTTGCTTGATTATCTTGATTCGAAGCATATAGTTTTTCGCGATGTCGCCTCAAGCCTGGAAATAAATAAAACACCAAATATTTTCCAATGTGTAAATCTTTTATATTCCTTATATTTTCCAAGCACATTGGCGATTGACAATTAATCCTTAACGTTCATTGAGTATGACAGATAGCATTCTCGTAACCATAAATTTGACCGAAATCCTTACACTTAATCGCAATTTTGTCGTTACGATATCTAGGTTGAACATAATAAGGCTACTGGTGAAAATCAGTAGTCCTAGTAAATATTGTTGTTTATTTTACTACTTAATGAAGAATATGTTCAATATCTGAACATTAATTTGTTGGTAAGCTCTAAACTACATACATGTAAAATGCAGATCAATTTCAGACAATACTAATTTATGTCGTATGAAAGGGTACAAATAACATAAATATACACATTAAACATAATAATACATAAATTACACAAAATATATAAAATAAATAAGTATAAATGGAACAGATATTGCATAACATGGCGGATTCATTTTGATTAAATTCATAAGATCACCTTGGTATGCTCGATTACTGCATTCTTGGACAATATATGTATATGGTTGTTTGTCGAGCCTCACCACAGTCGCATGCTGAGGGGCAATTCCCAACGGTGGAGAGAATTGACACATTTGCCTGTATTCATTCGTATCCGACGCAAGTGAGGAGGAGCGATATTCCAAAGAGCTAGATTTAATTCTACTCTGATCAGAACCGAAATTGAATCTGTCTTCGTCATAGAGATAAATCAAAAACATGTCGTGGAAATTTAAAGTTCCGCACGGCATATAAATGCTACTATGCATTTATTTACCTGTCTCGCGTGCATACAGTTTCAGACGAGATATACATAGTTGCGCAGACGATATTTTACACCACACTATTACGATATTTTACACCACACTTTTACGATATTTTACACCCGCTTTTAAAAAGAAAGCATTTTTTATTAAAAACGTCAGTATTTAATAACATCAAGTTTACATTTCTTGTTTTTATATCTAAACATTTTTCTTATCAAAATAACATTTATATGGACAATTTAAATATACATACACATATGTATATATATATAAAACATAAATATTTAATAACTATAGGTATACATTTTTTTTTATATATGTATTTAATATTTAATTTACGATTTATATTTCAAATTCTTGCTCTCAGAACAAATTTCAAATTAACACAATCGACAACAATGTTTTTTTTTTTTTTTTTTTAAACGCACCTACCCCGAAAGGAATTTCAACTAATAATAATGAAATAAAATACTCGAAGTAAATTTATTTTTATATTCTAAATGTGCAATTAAAAATTTGGAAATTTTTAGTGATAAATATAATAAAATTTACTAAACGATGATTTTGGTCTTTGTGAAGAAAAATAAAAGAACTTTGGCAGCACTGTAAGAAGGAGACAGATATCTTAAGAGAATGAGGAGAGATATCAAAAAAAGGACAGCGTCGTGATTGACAAACGGAACGAAGTAACGACTTAAAATTTGGAGTTCTTCACTCCAAACTTTAAAATCACAGTATTTAATTGAGTGAATAAATTGATATTCCTACGAGATTTAGTTCGTTTATTTTTTTCCTTAAAACAAATTTTTTACATTATCGAAATTTTAGTTAATTTTCCCAAGGGTAAAATGTCTAATACGCCGTCGCAAAATATAGTTTCGGCAGACGAAATAAGTGTCCAATATGTGACGGGCCATACGTCGAGAACTGAAAATGCTCTAATTGTACACAATTGAGTGCGGCGACACCAGGCAGACACCAGCATTCTCAAAGGCATACCTGGATTCGAATTCAAATGCGCAAATTGACGGACAGGGTAGCGGTCATGTTCCAGAAGACGAATCACAGTCGAATGTTCCAGTCCATTAAGAAATCTACAGTCGTGCATCAACATGTTCCAACGTGCAAACGAAGTCGCACAAAGGCGTCCAATATCACAAAGGAAGAAGTAACGCTGAAAGTACAAAACCATGCATAACGGTGCATACTCCGGCGCCAACCACACAAGGGTTGGTGAGTAATTTGTCTCCACATAAGGTTGCTTTCTCAGTATCTTCGCCTCGCTCTAGCAAATATGTCCGGTTTCAACAACAAATGAAACTGCTAGACGAACAAGAAGATATTCTTAAAATGAGATAGGATATAGTGAGAAAAAGAGAAGCTATGCTAAATGCTTTCTCAGACGATGAGACAGAGGAGCATAGACATACAGTCCTACTCAAAAATAAAATCCCACAGCAAACAATACCAACACATTTGAAATAAATTTCTAACAACGTTCCTGTTCAAATTAACGAACGAGTTTTCAATTATTTGGAATTAATGAAATGCAATAAATGTAATGATGATGCAGAGCCAAAAGTTGCCGCTTCAGGGCAGGTTCCAGTTTTCACTCAACAAACTAACAACGTTGCTCAACTAACTGCACAACAGCTTGCAATTAGGTATGCGATAGCTAAAGATTTACCAACCTTCGTAGGAGAGTCATCACAATGGCCAATCTTCATAAGTAGTTTGGCTTCACCGAAAATGGAAATTTGATTCGGTTACAACGTAGCTTAAAGAGCAGAGCGAGAGAAATGGTCGAGGCTCAGGTGACTATACCATCATGTTCCGCAAATAATCGGTACGCTGAAGTTGCTGTACGGAAGACCTGAGTTGTTAATGGAGTATAACACCGAAAAAATCAGAAGGATGTCGCCTTCCAAATGCGAGCGATTAGAAACAGTAGTAGAGTTTGCTGGCGCAGTCTAAAACCTTTACACCGCGCTGCAACAAGCAAACATGGAAGACCACATTCGAAATCCAATGCTGATGAAGTAGTTGATTGAGGAACTACTAGCAGTTTTAAAAATGAATTGGGCAGTCCACATCCGAACGACAACCGGAAACAGCAATTTGTGCACATTCGCGGACTGGCTGAATGGCCTCACCACCGACGCTTGCAGTGTTATGACAACTACAAACTAGTTTACTTCAAAGCAGCCGCAACAATCCACAAGAAGTAGAAAGGAAGCTGGCAACTTACACCAGAGGATAGAAGACAAATCCACTTCATCAGTATCTGTTCAGTCCACTTCAATTGTCAGCTGCAAAATCTATGGGGAAACTGCAAAATAGCATCCAATTGCAATAAGTTTAAGGAATAGGATTTATCTCAAAGCTGGGTCATCGTAAAACAATTCAACTTGTGATGCCAATGCCTCAAGAGGCACCATTTTAAATGTAAGACTCCTGTTTTGTGCCTCAAGGACAACTGTGAGAAGAAACATCACCCTCTTCTTCATAATGACCGATCTTCCAACTCGGTAAAAACCGAAGCATCTATGAGCCATCATATGACGTCGAAAACTAACTTCAGGATGCTTCCTGTAATTTTCTCGAAAAAGGATCATCGACTTCTCTTATAAGCGACGAGTTGGCAAAACAGCTGAAACTTGAAGGCGATGAGGAACCATTTTGTCTGAACTGAACTTCGGGTGTAACAAGGATGGAGAACGAATTGCCTACCGTCACAAGACGAACCGATGGCAGCCAAATGCCGTTTAGGATTGTCAGTATTTTCCGCCAGCGAAGACCTTAGTGGCAAAGATAAGAATTTCGACTACAGTTTTCACCTATGTATGTAAATGTGTACTGGACGCAAATGCTGAAATGTATCCGATGGTGAGGGAATACTTTTCAATAGACAACCTAGGCATCACCGGACAGAAAGGCGTGAAGCAACAACAAGAGGAGGATCATGCCACGAAGATGTTGGCAGAAAGAAGAACACATTTGGGAAGCCGGTATGAGACAGGTCCTCTGTGGCAAGTCTACCAATGGCAATCCGTCGACTATATTGCTTGGAAAAAGGCTTAAATTCAATCCAGTATTGGTGAAAAATATGAAAAAACCAATTAGACAATACTAAAGCAAAGTTTACATTCGAAAGCTGAGTCATCAAGATTTGCAAGAACATTGGGGAAAGGTATGGTACTTGCGGATATTCCCGGTTAAAATCGCAAACAAGCCAGATAAAGTACTGTAATATGCAGGCTACGGCTCGAGTAGATAAAACGATATTCTGTGAAATTTATTTCTTTATTTTCTAGTCTATAGAACAATTCAAGTTCACACTATACTATTCTTTGCAAATTCTTTTCTTACAAGGTCTCTTTCCTCTCAAATCACTTTATCTCCTTTCAATTACTTAATTCACAAATCCAAACTAATTACTTTTTCTTGTTTACTCTCAACTTTCAATTTATCACCAAATTACAACTTCGCCCATTATCACTTTTCCAATCTCTTCGCCACGGTTCTAAACCAACTGTGTCTTTTTTTTGATCGCCATCTGTCCTTATATAGCAGAAGTTTCTGATAGCCAGAAACTTCTAGCAAATTCTTCGACCACTGGAACAAGAGAAATAATTCTTGCAGTTATAATTCCCTTTTATCCCTGATATTATTCGTCTCTTTCGTTGACATGAGCTGTGGAGACTTCGTCCCAGACACGAACCTCGAATGAAAGGACAGTTCGAACCAAAATTCTGCCAGAATGAAGTCACTTCGGAATTTGTTGCGTCATATTTTTAGGGGGCGTAGTTATTATTATGCTACACTGCCCCCCTCTTAGACATGTTCGTCCCGAACAAGTGCATCCTCATTTCGGCCATTGTATCGACTCAGTCGGTCCACATGAACCACTTTCATTTTGGCCCTCGGTCCTCGCTGGATGCGGTAGACAACATCGTTGATGCGGGTTACTATTCTGTAGGGACCTTCCCAGTTCCGTTGTAATTTAGGTGATTTCCCCTTTTGGCGATGGGGATTATACAGCCACACCAGATCTCCTTCCTGGAATCCTGACGTTGTTGCCTTGGCATCATACCTGGTCTTCATGCGGTCGCTCGTCATCTTAATCTGGCTTCTGGTCCTTTGGTGTATGTCCCTAAGCCTTTCCCTAAGGTCCGCCACGTACTCTTCTTCATTTCTGGGGTCATTGGTAGGAGATCCAAATTTCACCTCACTGGGTAAACGAGCTATTCCACCAAATAAGATTTCGAACGGCGTATGTCGAGTAGTGCTATGCACGGCACTTCTATAGGCCATCAAAAACAAGGGAATCTGCCGGTCCCAATCCCGTTGGTAGTCACCTACGACCTTCGAGAGATGTTCGTCCAAAGTCCTATTGAAACGCTCCACCATACCGTCCGACTGTGGATGAAGCGGGGTTGTCCTTGTCTTTTTGATTCCGAGTAGTTGACACATCTCTTGGAAGATTCTTGACTCGAAGTTCCGCCCTTGGTCAGAATGCAATTCCAAGGGCACACCGAATCTGCTAACCCAATTGTAGACGATCTGCTCCGCCACGGTTTTGGCTTCCTGGTTAGGGATCGGAAACGCTTCCGGCCACTTACTGAAGTAGTCCATCACTACGAGGATATACCGATTACCATTGTCGGTTTCCGGAAAGGGTCCTGCGATGTCAATGGCGATTCGTTCAAAAGGTGCTCCCACGTTGTATTGGTGCATCTTACCTCGAGTTTTGATTCTCGGACCCTTGCTAGCTGCACACACGTCGCATTTTCTGCACCAGTCTTCGATATCTTCCTTCGCTTTTAACCAATAAAAACGTTCTCGTACCTTTTCTAGCGTCTTATTCACTCCCAGGTGGCCTCCGGTCGCCCCGCCATGCATTTCCTGTAACACCTCCTTGACCCTCGTCCGCGGTACGACAAGCTGCATTACAAACGACTTTCCGTCGGAGGATTCCCATTTTCTTCTCAGAACACCTTCTTGGACATGGAGGGAGTCCCATTGCGCAAAATATGCCTTTAAGGTCGGGCTTCTGTGAGAGATGTCCTGATGATCCGGTTTCTCCATGTTCTCCTTCCAGGCCAGAATCGGCTCGATATCCGGGTCTTCCTTCTGAGCGTTCCGGATCTCATCTACGCTCCAGCCGGCGATAGGTTCGGCTCTCATTCTTTGGATTGAAACCAGCTCCCGTTCTTCCTGACGCGCACAATGTTTACAATCCGTTCTGCATGGTCTCCGGGACAGTGCATCCGCATTAGAGTGGAGTTTTCCTTTACGATGCTGTATTTCGTAGTCGTAGATTTGCAGCCTTTCGATCCATCTTGCGACCTGACCCTCAGGACTCTTGAACTGTAATAGCCATTTTAAGGCTGCATGGTCTGTGCGAAGAACGAACTTCCTCCCGTAGAGGTATTTGTGAAAATGCTTCGTAGCCAAGATCAAAGCTAGAAGTTCCCGCCTTGTCACGCAGTAGTTCCTTTCTGGCTTAGAGAGCACCTTGCTGAAGTACGCAACCACCTTCTCTTGGCCGTCATGCACCTGGGAGAGTACGGCTCCTACCCCGACATTACTAGCATCTGCATCCACAACGAACGTTTCCCCGGGAGTGGGGTAAGCCAGTATCGGGGCATCGCATAGCCGTTGTTTAAGTGCCTTGAAGCTCTTCTCGCACTCAATTGACCATTTGAATTGTTTTCCCTTTTCCGTCAACTGGTGCAGGTTCTTTGCGATCCCGGCAAAATCCTTCACGAACCGTCTGTAGTAGGTGGCTAGGCCCAGGAAGCTCCTTAGTTGGTGTTTGTCTTTGGGGACTGGCCAGTTTTTCACCGCTTCGACCTTCTCCGGATCGGTTCTCACTCCTTTCGCTGAAATTATGTGTCCCAGGTACTTGACTTCCGCTCTAAACAGGGCGCACTTCTTGGGGTTGAGCTTCAGATGGGCACTTCGAAGCCTTTGAAACACATCCCTTAGATTGTCTCGGTGTTGCGCAAACGTTTTTCCTACGACGATGACATCATCCAAGTATACCAAACAGGTTTTCCATGTTAACCCTTGCAGGACACATTCCATCAATCGCTCGAAAGTCGCCGGAGCATTGCACAGCCCGAATGGCATTACCGTGAATTGCCATAGCCCATTTTCTGCGGTGAAGGCGGTTTTCTCCCGGTCTTCTGGATGGATCTGTACCTGCCAGTAGCCACTCTTCAAGTCGAGAGTGGAAAACCATCGGGCTCCTGATAGTGTGTCTAGCGTGTCGTCAATCCGTGGCAGAGGGTAGCTGTCTTTCTTGGTGACGTAATTGAGCTGCCGATAGTCCACGCAGAACCGCGTGCTGCCATCTTTCTTCTTAACCAGTACAACCGGTGATGCCCACGGACTTTTGGAACTTTCAATCAGACCTTCTTTCTCCATTGCCGACACCATCTCTGCAACTTCTGTCTGCTTTGCCAATGGAAGGCGCCTAGCAGGCTGACGAATTGGTCTAGTATCACCAGTGTCTATTCAATGTTGTACCAGGTGTGTTCGGCCGTATTCTCCGTCCTGTGAGGCAAATACATCAGCGTACTCATTGATAAGATTCTCTGCCATAGTTCGCTGCTCCTGATTCAGCTCACTGGACTGGAGAATCGTCTCTCTCGCTTCCGCTGTCCAAGGTGATGGGAGAAGTTTTGGAGCATCACGTTCAGATATTGTTGCGACGGCGGTAATCGGCGTGCATTTTCCAGTCACCTCCCCTCGCCTTTGTTTGACAGTGTGTGGTCTTGCGTTCAAAACCCTCACTGGAACCATGGTGTTCTTTGGTTCGACTAACGTCTTTCCCACGATGTAGTCTTGAGAATTCTTCTCTGGGTCTGGTTCTACTATGTAGAATCGGTGGCTCCCAAGATCACCTTCCAGCTTCGTCCAAATGATTGTCTCTGAAGACGGCGGCAAAACTTCGTCTTTGCTGATGACTGTCCTGAGAGTTACGGCATTCTCATTTCCGTACACCATCGGAATCTCCACATTTCGATACCTCAGTACTTGCATCCCGATGTCCAAGATTACTTCATTTGCTTTCATGAAGTCTACTCCGATGATGCACTCGTCGCATATATCTGCCACCAGAAACGCATGGGAGAACGTCAGTCCTGCCAGAGTAATCGTAAGACGAACTTCTCCAAATACCTTCGCCATTTCCCCTGTTGCAGTCTTCAGGCAGTAGCTGTTGGTGTTGTGCAGCCAGGCGCTTTTGACGATATCTCTTCTTACAATGGAGGCAGTGGCACCTGTGTCGATGGTGGCTACGCACTTCTTCTCGTTGATTAGTGCCTCCACTGTCAGGCTCTTGTTACCCCGTTTGGTTTGCGAAACTTGAATGGTGGTCCTGGGGGCCTCGATTCCAGTAACCAACTTCTGCCCCGCGAAGTTGGTCCTTACGCATTTCCCGACTGCTGGTTTTGGGAAGTCTGACTGACAGGATGGATGTTATCACCGCCAGATGCTTCCTCTCTGCTTCTCCTACTTCCGCAATGTGGACAATTTCCTCGTCTAGGTGCACTCCTGCACTGCCGTTGTAGGTGTCCGGTTTGGTTGCAATTCCAGCAACGGATTTGACTTCCGCGAGCTCTGTCTTCATCCATGACGGCTGTTCTCTGGCATGAGCATTCCACGACGGACATTTCCCTGACACGGTGTATTCCCTGGTATGCTTGGTCCGCAGCCTTCATTGACAAAGCGAATGCCAATGCCTCGGGGAGTGTTCGCTTTTCAGCCATCCTTACAGCCATTTGCAGTTGTCTGTCCTCTATGGCCTGAATAAAAGCTTCCACCGCCATTTCGTTGATAAGCTCCTCACCGGCTTTAGGGTATGAAAGATGGGCTAGTCGCTCTATATCCGCTTGCAACTGTTGGAGCGTTTCCCCCCTTTTCTGGACTCGACTACGCAGCTGAACCCTGTACACCTGCTGCATGTGTCCATCCCCAAACCGCATCTCGATAGTCTGAACCAGAGAGTCGTAGTTCTGCTGTTTATCTTCCGGGATGGTCTGCAAGAGCTCCGCAGCTGGACCCCTCAGTGCAAGCGTGAGTGCAATAGACTTCTCTTCATCGTCCCAGCTATTGGTCATTGCGGCCGCTTCGAATTGCCTCTTATAAATTGGCCATGATGTTTGACCATCGAAGATAGGAGGCTGCACCTCCTTTCTTCTCAGACCGTCAGTGGAATATTCCCGTGCTTTCTGTCTCTTCACGTTGCTGAGCTCCTTAGCAAGATTTTCGACTTGCTTTTCTACTTTTTCAAACTGAGTCTCTATCTTCCCGAACTGAGTTTCATGTTTCTCAAAATTTTCATCGAATCTAGTTTCGACTTTTTCGAGTTGCGTCTCGACCTTCTCGATTTTCTCTTCGATCACTTCGAATTTGGATTCCAAGTTCTTGTTTTGCTCATCAAGTTTACTTTCCAGAGCATCTAGAGAATTCTTTTGTTCGTCCATTGCTTTCTTTTGTTCATCCAACTTAAGTTCTAGAGAATTCTTTTGTTCGTCCATCTTAAGTTCTAGAGAATTCTTTTGTTCGTCCATTGCTTTCTTTTGTTCGTCCAGCTTAAGTTCTAGAGAATTCCTTTGGTCGCCCATTGCTTTCTTTTGTTCGTCCATCGCTTTCTTTTGTTCGTCCAGCTTAAGTTCTAGAGAATTCCTTTGATCTTCTATTGCTTTCTTTTGTTCGTCCATGACTAACTTAAGTTGCAGGAGCAGACTTGTTATACCCGGGTCGGCTGCTGTACTTGCTGGTTCCTCTTCCACGTCAAACTCTACGTCGTGCGGATTTTCACCTTCCTGCGTTACTGCTTCTTCCAGACGAATCAGCAGGGCATCTTTTCCCCCAGTTGTGTCGAGGTTCCGCTTACTGAGTTCTGCCTTTAGTTGAGTTATAGTTAGTTTTCCCAATTTGCGACCCATTTTGCGCAACTAATTAACTCAACACAGAAATCGTTTTTTTTTTTTTTTTGTGCAATTTCACACCACGGAAATAGTTATTCACAGAATAAGTTTTATTCCGCTTCTGACACCAATGTAATATGCAGGCTACGGCTCGAGTAGATAAAACAATTATTCTGTGAAATTATTTCTTTATTTTCTACTCTATAGAACAATTCAAGTTCACACTATACTATTCTTCGCAAATTCTTTTCTTACAAGGTCTCTTTCCTCTCAAATCACTTTATCTCCTTTCAATTACTTAATTCACAAATCCAAACTAATTACTTTTTCTTGTTCACTCTCAACTTTCAATTTATCACCAAATTACAACTTCGCCCATTATCACTTTTCCAATCTCTTCGCCACGGTTCTAAACCAACTGTCCTTTTTTTGATCGCCATCTGTCCTTATATAGCAGTAGTTTCTGATAGCCAGAAACTTCTAGCAAATTCTTCGACCACTGGAACAAGAGAAATAATTCTTGCAGTTTTAATTCCCTTTTATCCCTGATATTATTCGTCTCTTTCGTTGACATGAGCTGTGGAGACTTCGTCCCAGACACGAACCTCGAATGAAAGGACAGTTCGAACCAAAATTCTGCCAGAATGGAAAGTCACTTCGGAATTTGTTGCGTCATATTTTTAGGGGGCGTAGTTATTATTATGCTACACTGCCCCCCTCTTAGACGTGTTCGTCCCGAACAAGTGCATCCTCATTTCGGCCATTGTATCGACTCAGTCGGTCCACATGAACCACTTTCATTTTGGCCCTCGGTCCTCGCTGGATGCGGTAGACAACATCTTTGATGCGAGTTATTATTCTGTAGGGACCTTCCCAGTTCCGCTGTAATTTAGGTGATTTCCCCTTTTGGCGATGGGGATTATACAGCCACACCAGATCTCCTTAGTGGAATCCTGACGTTGTTGCCTTGGCATCATACCTGGTCTTCATGCGGTCGCTCGTCATCTTAATCTGGCTTCTGGTCCTTTGGTGTATGTCCCTAAGCCTTTCCCTAAGGTCCGCCACGTACTCTTCTTCATTTCTGGGCTCATTGGTAGGAGATCCAAATTTCACCTCACTGGGTAAACGAGCTATTCTACCAAATAAGATTTCGAACGGCGTATGTCGAGTAGTGCTATGCACGGCACTTCTATAGGCCATCAAAAACAAGGGAATCTGCCGGTCCCAATCCCGTTGGTAGTCACCTACGACCTTCGAGAGATGTTCGTCCAAAGTCCTATTGAAACGCTCCACCATACCGTCCGACTGTGGATGAAGCGGGGTTGTCCTTGTCTTTTTGATTCCGAGTAGTTGACACATCTCTTGGAAGATTCTTGACTCGAAGTTCCGCCCTTGGTCAGAATGCAATTCCAAGGGCACACCGAATCTGCTAACCCAATTGTAGACGATCTGCTCCGCCACGGTTCTGGCTTCCTGGTTAGGGATCGGAAACGCTTCCGGCCACTTACTGAAGTAGTCCATCACTACGAGTATATACCGATTACCATTGTCGGTTTCCGGAAAGGGCCCTGCGATGTCGATGGCGATTCGTTCGAAAGGTGCTCCCACGTTGTATTGGTGCATCTTACCTCGAGTTCTGATTCTCGGACCCTTGCTAGCTGCACACACGTCGCATTTTCTGCACCAGTCTTCGATATCTTCCTTCGCTTTTAACCAATAAAAACGTTCTCGTACCTTTTCTAGCGTCTTATTCACTCCCAAGTGGCCTCCGGTCGCCCCGCCATGCATTTCCTGTAACACCTCCTTGACCCTCGTCCGCGGTACGACAAGCTGCATTACAAACGACTTTCCGTCGGAGGATTCCCATTTTCTTCTCAGAACACCTTCTTGGACATGGAGGGAGTCCCACTGCGCAAAATATGCCTTTAAGGTCGGGCTTCTGTGAGAAAGGTCCTGATGATCCGGTTTCTCCATGTTCTCCTTCCAGGCCAGAATCGGCTCGATATCCGGGTCTTCCTTCTGAGCATTCCGGATCTCATCTACGCTCCAGCCGGTGATAGGTTCGGCTCTCATTCTTTGGATGGAAACCAGCTCCCGTTCTTCCTGACGCGCACAATGTTTACAATCCGTTCTGCATGGTCTCCGGGACAGTGCATCCGCATTAGAGTGGAGTTTTCCTTTACGATGCTGTATTTCGTAGTCGTAGATTTGCAGCCTTTCGATCCATCTTGCGACCTGACCCTCAGGACTCTTGAACTGTAATAGCCATTTTAAGGCTGCATGGTCTGTGCGAAGAACGAACTTCCTCCCGTAGAGGTATTTGTGAAAATGCTTCGTAGCCAAGATCAAAGCTAGAAGTTCCCGCCTTGTCACGCAGTAGTTCCTTTCTGGCTTAGAGAGCACCTTGCTGAAGTACGCAACCACCTTCTCTTGGCCGTCATGCACCTGGGAGAGTACGGCTCCTACCCCGACATTACTAGCATCTGCATCCACAACGAACGTTTCCCCGGGAGTGGGGTAAGCCAGTATCGGGGCATCGCATAGCCGTTGTTTAAGTGCCTTGAAGCTCTTCTCGCACTCAATTGACCATTTGAATTGTTTTCCCTTTTCCGTCAACTGGTGCAGGTTCTTTGCGATCCCGGCAAAATCCTTCACGAACCGTCTGTAGTAGGTGGCTAGGCCCAGGAAGCTCCTTAGTTGGTGTTTGTCTTTGGGGACTGGCCAGTTTTTCACCGCTTCGACCTTCTCCGGATCGGTTCTCACTCCTTTCGCTGAAATTATGTGTCCCAGGTACTTGACTTCCGCTCTAAACAGGGCGCTCTTCTTGGGATTGAGCTTCAGGTGGGCACTTCGAAGCCTTTGAAACACATCCCTTAGATTGTCTCGGTGTTGCGCAAACGTTTTTCCTACGACGATGACATCATCCAAGTATACCAAACAGGTTTTCCATGTTAACCCTTGCAGGACACATTCCATCAATCGCTCGAAAGTCGCCGGAGCATTGCACAGCCCGAATGGCATTACCGTGAATTGCCATAGCCCATTTCCTGCGGTGAAGGCGGTTTTCTCCCGGTCTTCTGGATGGATCTTTACCTGCCAGTAGCCACTCTTCAAGTCGAGAGTGGAAAACCATCGGGCTCCTGATAGTGTGTCTAGCGTGTCGTCAATCCGTGGCAGAGGGTAGCTGTCTTTCTTGGTGACGTAATTGAGCTGCCGATAGTCCACGCAGAACCGCGTGCTGCCATCTTTCTTCTTAACCAGTACAACCGGTGATGCCCACGGACTTTTGGAACTTTCAATCAGACCTTCTTTCTCCATTGCCGACACCATCTCTGCAACTTCTGTCTGCTTTGCCAATGGAAGGCGCCTAGCAGGCTGACGAATTGGTCTAGTATCACCAGTGTCTATTCAATGTTGTACCAGGTGTGTTCGGCCGTATTCTCCGTCCTGTGAGGCAAATACATCAGCGTACTCATTGATAAGATTCTCTGCCATAGTTCGCTGCTCCTGATTCAGCTCACTGGACTGGAGAATCGTCTCTCTCGCTTCCGCTGTCCAAGGTGATGGGAGAAGTTTTGGAGCATCACGTTCAGATATTGTTGCGACGGCGGTAATCGGCGTGCATTTTCCAGTCACCTCCCCTCGCCTTTGTTTGACAGTGTGTGGTCTTGCGTTCAAAACCCTCACTGGAACCATGGTGTTCTTTGGTTCGACTAACGTCTTTCCCACGATGTAGTCTTGAGAATTCTTCTCTGGGTCTGGTTCTACTATGTAGAATCGGTGGCTCCCAAGATCACCTTCCAGCTTCGTCCAAATGATTGTCTCTGAAGACGGCGGCAAAACTTCGTCTTTGCTGATGACTGTCCTGAGAGTTACGGCATTCTCATTTCCGTACACCATCGGAATCTCCACATTTCGATACTTCAGTACTTGCATCCCGATGTCCAAGATTACTTCATTTGCTTTCATGAAGTCTACTCCGATGATGCACTCGTCGCATATATCTGCCACCAGAAACGCATGGGAGAACGTCAGTCCTGCCAGAGTAATCGTAAGACGAACTTCTCCAAATACCTTCGCCATTTCCCCTGTTGCAGTCTTCAGGCAGTAGCTGTTGGTGTTGTGCAGCCAGGAGCTTCTGACGATATCTCTTCTTACAATGGAGGCGGTGGCACCTGTGTCGATGGTGGCTACGCACTTCTTCTTGTTGATTAGTGCCTCCACTGTCAGGCTCTTGTTACCCTGTTTGGTTTGCGAAACTTGAATGGTGGTCCTGGGGGCCTCGATTCCAGTAACCAACTTCTGCCCCGCGAAGTTGGTCCTTACGCATCTCCCGACTGCTGGTTTTGGGAAGTCTGACCGACAGGATGCTTCCTCTCTGCTTCTCCTACTTCCGCAATGTGGACAATTTCCTCGTCTAGGTGCACTTCTGCACTGCCGTTGTAGGTGTCCGGTTTGGTTGCAATTCCAGCAACGGATTTGACTTCCGCGAGCTTTGACGGCTGTTCTCTGGCATGAGCATTCCACGACGGACATTTCCCTGACACGGTGTATTCCCTGGTATGCTTGGTCCGCAGCCTTTATTGACAAAGCGAATGCCAATGCCTCGGGGAGTGTTCGCTTTTCTGCCATCCTTACAGCCATTTGCAGTTGTCTGTCCTCTATGGCCTGAATAAAAGCTTCCACCGCCATTTCGTTGATAAGCTCCTCACCGGCTTTAGGGTATGAAAGATGGGCTAGTCGCTCTATATCCGCTTGCAACTGTTGGAGCGTTTCCCCCCTTTTCTGGACTCGACTACGCAGCTGAACCCTGTACACCTGCTGCATGTGTCCATCCCCAAACCGCATCTCGATAGCCTGAACCAGAGAGTCGTAGTTCTGCTGTTTATCTTCCGGGATGGTCTGCAAGAGCTCCGCAGCTGGACCCCTCAGTGCAAGCGTGAGTGCAATAGACTTCTCTTCATCGTCCCAGCTATTGGTCATTGCGGCCGCTTCGAATTGCCTCTTATAAATTGGCCATGATGTTTGACCATCGAAGATAGGAGGCTGCACCTCCTTTCTTCTCAGACCGTCAGTGGAATATTCCCGTGCTTTCTGTCTCTTCACGTTGCTGAGCTCCTTAGCAAGATTTTCGACTTGCTTTTCTACTTTTTCAAACTGAGTCTCTATCTTCCCGAACTGAGTTTAATGTTTCTCAAAATTTTCATCGAATCTAGTTTCGACTTTTTCGAGTTGCGTCTCGACCTTCTCGATTTTCTCTTCGATCACTTCGAATTTGGATTCCAAGTTCTTGTTTTGCTCATCAAGTTTACTTTCCAGAGCATCTAGAGAATTCTTTTGTTCGTCCATTGCTTTCTTTTGTTCATCCAACTTAAGTTCTAGAGAATTCTTTTGTTCGTCCATCTTAAGTTCTAGAGAATTCTTTTGTTCGTCCATTGCTTTCTTTTGTTCGTCCAGCTTAAGTTCTAGAGAATTCCTTTGGTCGCCCATTGCTTTCTTTTGTTCGTCCATCGCTTTCTTTTGTTCGTCCAGCTTAAGTTCTAGAGAATTCCTTTGATCTTCTATTGCTTTCTTTTGTTCGTCCATGACTAACTTAAGTTGCAGGAGCAGACTTGTTATACCCGGGTCGGCTGCTGTACTTGCTGGTTCCTCTTCCACGTCAAACTCTACGTCGTGCGGATTTTCACCTTCCTGCGTTACTGCTTCTTCCAGACGAATCAGCAGGGCATCTTTTCCCCCAGTTGTGTCGAGGTTCCGCTTACTGAGTTCTGCCTTTAGTTGAGTTATAGTTAGTTTTCCCAATTTGCGACCCATTTTGCGCAACTAATTAACTCAACACAGAAATCGTTTTTTTTTTTTTTTGTGCAATTTCACACCACGGAAATAGTTATTCACAGAATAAGTTTTATCCCGCTTCTGACACCAATGTAATATGCAGGCTACGGCTCGAGTAGATAAAACGATATTCTGTGAAATTTATTTCTTTATTTTCTAGTCTATAGAACAATTCAAGTTCACACTATACTATTCTTTGCAAATTCTTTTCTTACAAGGTCTCTTTCCTCTCAAATCACTTTATCTCCTTTCAATTACTTAATTCACAAATCCAAACTAATTACTTTTTCTTGTTCACTCTCAACTTTCAATTTATCACCAAATTACAACTTCGCCCATTATCACTTTTCCAATCTCTTCGCCACGGTTCTAAACCAACTGTCCTTTTTTTGATCGCCATCTGTCCTTATATAGCAGAAGTTTCTGATAGCCAGAAACTTCTAGCAAATTCTTCGACCACTGGAACAAGAGAAATAATTCTTGCAGTTTTAATTCCCTTTTATCCCTGATATTATTCGTCTCTTTCGTTGACATGAGCTGTGGAGACTTCGTCCCAGACACGAACCTCGAATGAAAGGACAGTTCGAACCAAAATTCTGCCAGAATGGAAAGTCACTTCGGAATTTGTTGCGTCATATTTTTAGGGGGCGTAGTTATTATTATGCTACAATATATATATATATTGTAATATGCGAGCTACGGCTCGAGTAGATAAAACAATTATTCTGTGAAATTATTTCTTTATTTTCTACTCTATAGAACAATTCAAGTTCACACTATACTATTCTTCGCAAATTCTTTTCTTACAATGTCTCTTTCCTCTCAAATCACTTTATCTCCTTTCAATTACTTAATTCACAAATTCAAACTAATTACTTTTTCTTGTTTACTCTCAACTTTCAATTTATCACCAAATTACAACTTCGCCCGTTATCACTTTTCCAATCTCTTCGCCACGGTTCTAAAACCAACTGTGTCTTTTTTGATCGCCATCTGTCCTTATATAGCAGAAGTTTCTGATAGCCAGAAACTTCTAGCAAATTCTTCGACCACTGGAACAAGAGAAATAATTCTTGCAGTTTCAATTCCCTTTTATCCCTGATATTATTCGTCTCTTTCGTTGACATGAGCTGTGGAGACTTCGTCCCAGACACGAACCTCGAATGAAAGGACAGTACGAACCAAAATTCTGCCAGAATGAAGTCACTTCGGAATTTGTTGCGTCATATTTTAGGGGGCGTAGTTATTATTATGTTACACTGCCCCCCTCTTAGACGTGTTCGTCCCGAACAAGTGCATCCTCATTTCGGCCATTGTATCGACTCAGTCGGTCCACATGAACCACTTTCATTTTGGCCCTTGGTCCTCGCTGGATGCGGTAGACAACATCGTTGATGCGGGTTACTATTCTGTAGGGACCTTCCCAGTTCCGCTGTAACTTAGGTGATTTCCCCTTTTGGCGATGGGGATTATACAGCCACACCAGATCTCCTTCCTGGAATCCTGACGTTGTTGCCTTGGCATCATACCTGGTCTTCATGCGGTCGCTCGTCATCTTAATCTGGCTTCTGGTCCTTTGGTGTATGTCCCTAAGCCTTTCCCTAAGGTCCGCCACGTACTCTTCTTCATTTCTGGGCTCATTGGTAGGAGATCCAAATTTCACCTCACTGGGTAAACGAGCTATTCCACCAAATAAGATTTCGAACGGCGTATGTCGAGTAGTGCTATGCACGGCACTTCTATAGGCCATCAAAAACAAGGGAATCTGCCGGTCCCAATCCCGTTGGTAGTCACCTACGACCTTCGAGAGATGTTCGTCCAAAGTCCTATTGAAACGCTCCACCATACCGTCCGACTGTGGATGAAGCGGGGTTGTCCTTGTCTTTTTGATTCCGAGTAGTTGACACATCTCTTGGAAGATTCTTGACTCGAAGTTCCGCCCTTGGTCAGAATGCAATTCCAAGGGCACACCGAATCTGCTAACCCAATTGTAGACGATCTGCTCCGCCACGGTTCTGGCTTCCTGGTTAGGGATCGGAAACGCTTCCGGCCACTTACTGAAGTAGTCCATCACTACGAGTATATACCGATTACCATTGTCGGTTTCCGGAAAGGGCCCTGCGATGTCAATGGCGATTCGTTCGAAAGGTGCTCCCACGTTGTATTGGTGCATCTTACCTCGAGTTTTGATTCTCGGACCCTTGCTAGCTGCACACACGTCGCATTTTCTGCACCAGTCTTCGATATCTTCCTTCGCTTTTAACCAATAAAAACGTTCTCGTACCCTTTCTAGCGTCTTATTCACTCCCAAGTGGCCTCCGGTCGCCCCGCCATGCATTTCCTGTAACACCTCCTTGACCCTCGTCCGCGGTACTACAAGCTGCATTACAAACGATTTTCCGTCGGAGGATTCCCATTTTCTTCTCAGAACACCTTCTTGGACATGGAGGGAGTCCCACTGCGCAAAATATGCCTTTAAGGTCGGGCTTCTGTGAGAGATGTCCTGATGATCCGGTTTCTCCATGTTCTCCTTCCAGGCCAGAATCGGCTCGATATCGGGGTCTTCCTTCTGAGCGTTCCGGATCTCATCTACGCTCCAGCCGGCGATAGGTTCGGCTCTCATTCTTTGGATGGAAACCAGCTCCCGTTCTTCCTGACGCGCACAATGTTTACAATCCGTTCTGCATGGTCTCCGGGACAGTGCATCCGCATTAGAGTGGAGTTTTCCTTTACGATGCTGTATTTCGTAGTCGTAGATTTGCAGCCTTTCGATCCATCTTGCGACCTGACCCTCAGGACTCTTGAACTGTAATAGCCATTTTAATGCTGCATGGTCTGTGCGAAGAACGAACTTCCTCCCGTAGAGGTATTTGTGAAAATGCTTCGTAGCCAAGATCAAAGCTAGAAGTTCCCGCCTTGTCACGCAGTAGTTCCTTTCTGGCTTAGAGAGCACCTTGCTGAAGTACGCAACCACCTTCTCTTGGCCGTCATGCACCTGGGAGAGTACGGCTCCTACCCCGACATTACTAGCATCTGCATCCACAACGAACGTTTCCCCGGGAGTGGGGTAAGCCAGTATCGGGGCATCGCATAGCCGTTGTTTAAGTGCCTTGAAGCTCTTCTCGCACTCAATTGACCATTTGAATTGTTTTCCCTTTTCCGTCAACTGGTGCAGGTTCTTTGCGATCCCGGCAAAATCCTTCACGAACCGTCTGTAGTAGGTGGCTAGGCCCAGGAAGCTCCTTAGTTGGTGTTTGTCTTTGGGGACTGGCCAGTTTTTCACCGCTTCGACCTTCTCCGGATCGGTTCTCACTCCTTTCGCTGAAATTATGTGTCCCAGGTACTTGACTTCCGCTCTAAACAGGGCGCACTTCTTGGGGTTGAGCTTCAGGTGGGCACTTCGAAGCCTTTGAAACACATCCCTTAGATTGTCTCGGTGTTGCGCAAACGTTTTTCCTACGACGATGACATCATCCAAGTATACCAAACAGGTTTTCCATGTTAACCCTTGCAGGACACATTCCATCAATCGCTCGAAAGTCGCCGGAGCATTGCACAGCCCGAATGGCATTACCGTGAATTGCCATAGCCCATTTCCTGCGGTGAAGGCGGTTTTCTCCCGGTCTTCTGGATGGATCTGTACCTGCCAGTAGCCACTCTTCAAGTCGAGAGTGGAAAACCATCGGGCTCCTGATAGTGTGTCTAGCGTGTCGTCAATCCGTGGCAGAGGGTAGCTGTCTTTCTTGGTGACGTAATTGAGCTGCCGATAGTCCACGCAGAACCGCGTGCTGCCATCTTTCTTCTTAACCAGTACAACCGGTGATGCCCACGGACTTTTGGAACTTTCAATCAGACCTTCTTTCTCCATTGCCGACACCATCTCTGCAACTTCTGTCTGCTTTGCCAATGGAAGGCGCCTAGCAGGCTGACGAATTGGTCTAGTATCACCAGTGTCTATTCGATGTTGTACCAGGTGTGTTCGGCCGTATTCTCCGTCCTGTGAGGCAAATACATCAGCGTACTCATTGATAAGATTCTCTGCCATAGTTCGCTGCTCCTGATTCAGCTCACTGGACTGGAGAATCGTCTCTCTCGCTTCCGCTGTCCAAGGTGATGGGAGAAGTTTTGGAGCATCACGTTCAGATATTGTTGCGACGGCGGTAATCGGCGTGCATTTTCCAGTCACCTCCCCTCGCCTTAGTTTGACAGTGTGTGGTCTTGCGTTCAAAACCCTCACTGGAACCATGGTGTTCTTTGGTTCGACTAACGTCTTTCCCACGATGTAGTCTTGAGAATTCTTCTCTGGGTCTGGTTCTACTATGTAGAATCGGTGGCTCCCAAGATCACCTTCCAGCTTCGTCCAAATGATTGTCTCTGAAGACGGCGGCAAAACTTCGTCTTTGCTGATGACTGTCCTGAGAGTTACGGCATTCTCATTTCCGTACACCATCGGAATCTCCACATTTCGATACCTCAGTACTTGCATCCCGATGTCCAAGATTACTTCATTTGCTTTCATGAAGTCTACTCCGATGATGCACTCGTCGCATATATCTGCCACCAGAAACGCATGGGAGAACGTCAGTCCTGCCAGAGTAATCGTAAGACGAACTTCTCCAAATACCTTCGCCATTTCCCCTGTTGCAGTCTTCAGGCAGTAGCTGTTGGTGTTGTGCAGCCAGGAGCTTTTGACGATATCTCTTCTTACAATGGAGGCAGTGGCACCTGTGTCGATGGTGGCTACGCACTTCTTCTCGTTGATTAGTGCCTCCACTGTCAGGCTCTTGTTACCCCGTTTGGTTTGCGAAACTTGAATGGTGGTCCTGGGGGCCTCGATTCCAGTAACCAACTTCTGCCCCGCGAAGTTGGTCCTTACGCATTTCCCGACTGCTGGTTTTGCGAAGTCTGACTGACAGGATGGATGTTATCACCGCCAGATGCTTCCTCTCTGCTTCTCCTACTTCCGCAATGTGAACAATTTCCTCGTCTAGGTGCACTTCTGCACTGCCGTTGTAGGTGTCCCGTTTGGTTGCAATTCCAGCAACGGATTTGACTTCCGCGAGCTCTGTCTTCATCCATGACGGCTGTTCTCTGGCATGAGCATTCCACGACGGACATTTCCCTGACACGGTGTATTCCCTGGTATGCTTGGTCCGCAGCCTTCATTGACAAAGCGAATGCCAATGCCTCGGGGAGTGTTCGTTTTTCAGCCATCCTTACAGCCATTTGCAGTTGTCTGTCCTCTATGGCCTGAATAAAAGCTTCCACCGCCATTTCGTTGATAAGCTCCTCACCGGCTTTAGGGTATGAAAGATGGGCTAGTCGCTCTATATCCGCTTGCAACTGTTGGAGCGTTTCCCCCCTTTTCTGGACTCGACTACGCAGCTGAACCCTGTACACCTGCTGCATGTGTTCATCCCCAAACCGCATCTCGATAGCCTGAACCAGAGAGTCGTAGTTCTGCTGTTTATCTTCCGGGATGGTCTGCAAGAGCTCCGCAGCTGGACCCCTCAGTGCAAGTGTGAGTGCAATGGACTTCTCTTCATCGTCCCAGCTATTGGTCATTGCGGCCGCTTCGAATTGCCTTTTATAAATTGGCCATGATGTTTGACCATCGAAGATAGGAGGCTGCATCTCCTTTCTTCTCAGACCGTCAGTGGAATATTCCCGTGCTTTCTGTCTCTTCACGTTGCTGAGCTCCTTAGCAAGATTTTCGACTTGCTTTCCTACTATCTCGAATTGCGTATCCACTTTTTCAAACTGAGTCTCTATCTTCCCGAACTGAGTTTCATGTTTCTCAAAATTTTCATCGAATCTAATTTCGACTTTTTCGAGTTGCGTCTCGACCTTCTCGATTTTTTCTTCGATCACTTCGAATTTGGATTCCAAGTTCTTGTTTTGCTCATCAAGTTTACTTTCCAGAGCATCTAGAGAATTCTTTTGTTCGTCCATTGCTTTCTTTTGTTCGTCCAGCTTAAGTTCTAGAGAATTCCTTTGGTCGCCCATTGCTTTCTTTTGTTCGTCCATCGCTTTCTTTTGTTCATCCAGCTTAAGTTCTAGAGAATTCTTTTGTTCGTCCATTGCTTTCTTTTGTTCGTCCAGCTTAAGTTCTAGAGAATTCCTTTGGTCATCGAGCTTATGACTTTGATCTTCTATTGCTTTCTTTTGTTCGTCCATGACTAACTTAAGTTGCAGGAGCAGACTTGTTATACCCGGGTCGGCTACTGTACTTGCTGGTTCCTCTTCCACGTCAAACTCTATGTCATGCGGATTTTCACCTTCCTGCGTTACTGCTTCTTCCAGACGAATCAGTAGGGCATCTTTTCCCCCAGTTGTGTCGAGGTTCCGCTTACTGAGTTCTGCCTTTAGTTGAGTTATAGTTAGTTTTCCCAATTTGCGACCCATTTTGCGCAACTAATTAACTCAACACAGAAATCGTTTTTTTTTTTTTTTTTTTTTTTTTGTGCAATTTCACACCACGGAAATAGTTATTCACAGAATAAGTTTTATCCCGCTTCTGACACCAATGTAATATGCGAGCTACGGCTCGAGTAGATAAAACAATTATTCTGTGAAATTATTTCTTTATTTTCTACTCTATAGAACAATTCAAGTTCACACTATACTATTCTTCGCAAATTCTTTTCTTACAATGTCTCTTTCCTCTCAAATCACTTTATCTCCTTTCAATTACTTAATTCACAAATTCAAACTAATTACTTTTTCTTGTTTACTCTCAACTTTCAATTTATCACCAAATTACAACTTCGCCCGTTATCACTTTTCCAATCTCTTCGCCACGGTTCTAAAACCAACTGTGTCTTTTTTGATCGCCATCTGTCCTTATATAGCAGAAGTTTCTGATAGCCAGAAACTTCTAGCAAATTCTTCGACCACTGGAACAAGAGAAATAATTCTTGCAGTTTCAATTCCCTTTTATCCCTGATATTATTCGTCTCTTTCGTTGACATGAGCTGTGGAGACTTCGTCCCAGACACGAACCTCGAATGAAAGGACAGTACGAACCAAAATTCTGCCAGAATGAAGTCACTTCGGAATTTGTTGCGTCATATTTTAGGGGGCGTAGTTATTATTATGTTACAATATATATCGAGCTACGGCTCGAGTAGATAAAACATTATTCTGTGAGATTATTTCTTTATTTTCTAGTCTATAGAACAATTCAAGTTCACACTATACTATTCTTCGCAAATTCTTTCCTTACAAGGTCTCTTTCTTCTCAAATCACTTTATCTCATTCCAATTACTTAACTCACAAATCCAAACTAATTACTTCTTCTTGTTAACTCTTAACTTTCAATTTATTACAAAATTACAACTTCGCCGATTATCACTTTTTCAATCTCTTCGTGCGGTTCGAAAACCAACTGCCTTGCCTCGATCGCTATCTGTCCTTATATAGTCGCATTTCTGATAGCCAGAAACTTCTAGCAAATTCTTCGACCACTGGAACAAGAAAATTCTGATGTAATAATTCCAAGATGACAGCTGCAGCCAATAATCTCTTGCGGTTATAATTCTTCTGCGGTTATAATTCTCTCTTAATTCCGCGACGTCGTCTTAGACATAATCCGTCTCTTACCGTGAAAACGAAACTCGAATGAAAAGACACTTCGGAATGTGTTGCATCTTTTTGGGGCGTAGTTATTATGCTACATTATGTTACAGTATATTTTAAGCAGATAAGCTACATACATATGTATGTTCATCGGTATGCGTGAAAGATTTATTTATTGAAAGTACATATTTATTATATTTTTAAGTACTTACAGGAATGAAATTGTATTTTGATACTTATTTTGTATTTGTATTTTTTGTTTATTATTATTATTGGCAGGCTATAGCTTAATTCAATTGTTCCTTAAATCTTCTTTTATTAAACGCTTTTTGATGGTCTAGAATATTTTCGCACCTGCCGCTTAATTGATTATTCACAGTAGAGACTAACTACTTAACTTTTAGGCGCTACGCATCAAAATTAACTCGCAAAAAATTACAAGTATCGCAAATTTCAAACACCTGTAGATCAGGTTTCCGTCTGCTTGGTATCGGTCTAGGTCTACGGGTTTGTTTTTTTAATTCTGCCCTATGTCAAAAGTAGATGATGATAAGTATAATCATGCTACCGAGTAGTAAGTAATTTAAAGTATAATGGTGGTAGTCATGGGTATTTGCACTCTGTGAATATTTTTTCGATTGTTCGTGTACATCATTTATACTAGCTTTTAATTTAGTAAATTCTGTAATGTTACATTTTGAAACCTCCGGAAGTTTTGTATCGTTCTTTTTGGTATAATTTAAAACCCATGTATTAATATTGGCGCTTGAGATGTAACACTTCCTAACAGTATTATTGTACTAGTATTGACCTTTGATCAGCATTGTTGGTAACTAACCGGTCCCTGATGCTGTTAGACTTGTTGATATTTCGGTGCACTAGAGATTCCCTATAATATTATTAACTAAAGAGAAAATCCACTTCTTAGGATTGCTAAGGCATTTCCAAAAATTGCTGGGAGATATTTTATTTAACTTATATTCTTGAAGCGCATTGTTTTTATGGTTTAGTAATGAAACTTTACAGCTGCTAATATTTGAGTTCTTACTAAATGTTGGGTGTCTCTTACTTACTTAGGTGGCGCTACAGTTCGGGGTGAACCTGGCCTCAAGCAACAAGCCTCTCCAGTTAGCCCGGTCCTTAACTAACTGCTTCCAATTGCGCACTCTAAGTCAGTTGAGGTCCCCTTCTACTTGTGCGCGCCACCTAAGGCGAGGTCTTCCTCTACAGCGTTGTTCCTTCTGGTTTGATTCGAAGACTCTGTGGGCTGGAGCATTGGTGTTCATTCGCTCTACATGTCCTAGCCATCTTAGGCGACTGATTCGCAGTTTTTGCCTAGGTCAATGCCGCTGTATAGCTCGTATATTTGTCGTTGAATCTTCTCCTCCAAAGTCCGTCAACGCAAACGGGACCGAATATCTTACGAAGAATTTTTGTCTTGAAACGACCGAGGATATCTTCATCCGGTTTCGACATTGTCCATGCGGCCTCAAGCTTTTGACCTGCAGTCTACTTGGTTTTGCCCTCATTTACCGCTAAACCCATTTGTGCAGCTCCCGTTTCAATACTAGCGCACGCACCAGTGACAGTCCGCTGAGTTCATCCAATTATGTCAATATCGTCGGCGTACGCTAGTAGTTGCACAAATATTTGAATGATTGTGCCTCCGGTGTTGGCTTGTGAGTTTCGCACAATTTGTTCAAGTATGATGTTAAAAAAGTCGCATCACCTTGTCTTAATCCTTTTTTGACATCGAAGGTTTTGGTGAGGTCGTTACCGACCTTGATGGAGCAGCGAGCATTATTCATCGTCATCCTGCACAGACGAAAAAGTTTGGCAGGGATGTCAAAACTAGACATGACTCTATATAGCTCGTCTCTATAACTGCTGTCATATGCGGCCTTAAAATCGATAAAAAGATGGTGGATATGGATTTGTACTTCTTGGGTTTTCTCCAGGATCTGCCGAAGTGTGAAAATTTTATCGACTGTGGACTTTCCCGGCCTAAACTCACACTGATAGGGGCCAATCAGATTGTTAAGGAGATGGTTTCAGGCGTTCACACAATATGGCAGAAAATAGCTTGTACGCGATGTTAAGGAGGCTGATACCTCTGTAATTGGAGCAGTTAAGGGGTCTTCTTTCTTGTGGATCGGGCAAACGATGCTAACATTCCATTCGTCAGGCATACACTCGTCTGACCAAATTTTTGAAATGAGTTGGTGTATGCTCTCTACCAAGTCATCTCCAGCTGCTTTTAACAACTCGGCCGGTAGGCCATCAGGTCATGCAGCCTTGTTGATTTTAAGTTTGATTATTGCTATCCTCACCTCATTTTGGTCAGGAAGTTTTGGCTATCAACGTCTATGTTGAATGGTCCATTCTGCCTGATAGCGAAATGTTTGTCTCCGTCGCCGTTATACAGTCTGCAGTATATATTTTTCCATATTCTCAGCACAAACAGTGACTCTACTAGAAGGTTTCCTTCTTTATCTCTACAGGTCTAGTTAGCGTGACGCGTTCCTGGCGCGTTTCTTTGCTGTTTTTTTTTTTTTTTTTTTCTTTTGGAGAAGCCGATATTCTTCCAGTCTCTTATGCTCGTAAAGCTACGAGCAGCCCTCGTCCTCCTTTGCAGCGCCGCTTTGTATGCTTATTGCTTGACTGCTATCTTGGTGGACATCCAAAATACTGGAGGCATGCCTTGCGTCGATCGCAATGTGATCAATTTGGTTGACCGCCATGCCCCCTTGTGGATATTGAAATATCGAAACCGTGTGCTTGCTATAGTGACATTTCCATATCGCCCCGCAGCAAAATCGATAAGCCTAAGTTCGTTGCCAGACGTGGTGTCGTATAGGCTATGCTTACCAACTGTCCTACCAAAGATGTCCTCCTTTCCTATCTTGGCGTTAAAATCGCCTAACACGAATTTAATCATATTGTAACATAATAATAACTACGCTCCTACAGCCCATTCCAAAGTGTCTTTTCATTCGGGGTAGAGAGACGATTCTCCAGTCCAGTGAGCTGAATCAGGAGCAGAGAACTATGGCAGAGAATCTTATCAATGAGTACGCTGATGTATTTGCCTCACAGGACGGAGAATACGGCCGAACACACCTGGTACAACATCGAATAGACACTGGTGATACTAGACCAATTCGTCAGCCTGCTAGGCGCCTTCCATTGGCAAAGCAGACAGAAGTTGCAGGGATGGTGTCGGCAATGGAGAAAGAAGGTCTGATTGAAAGTTCCAAAAGTCCGTGGGCATCACCGGTTGTACTGATTAAGAAGAAAGATGGCAGCACGCGGTTCTGCGTGGACTATCGGCAACTCAATTACGTCACCAAGAAAGACAGCTATTCTCTGCCACGGATTGACGACACGCTAGACACACTATCAGGAGCCCGATGGTTTTCCACTCTCGACTTGAAGAGTGGCTACTGGCAGGTACAGATCCATCCAGAAGACCGGGAGAAAACCGCCTTCACCGCAGGAAATGGGCTATGGCAATTCACGGTAATGCCATTCGGGCTGTGCAATGCTCCGGCGACTTTCGAGCGATTAATGGAATGTGTCCTGCAAGGGTTAACATGGAAAACCTGTTTGGTATACTTGGATGATGTCATCGTCGTAGCAAAAACGTTTGCGCAACACCGAGACAATCTAAGGGATGTGTTTTAAAGGCTTCGAAGTGCCCACCTGAAGCTCAACCCCAAGAAGTGCGCCCTGTTTAGAACGGAAGTCGAGTACTTGGGGCACATAATTTCAGCGAAAGGAGTGAGAACCGATCCAGAGAAGGTCGAAGCGGTGAAAAACTGGCCAGTCCCCAAGGATAAACACCAACTAAGGAGCTTCCTCGGCCTAGCCACCTACTACAGACGGTTCGTGAAAGATTTTGCCGGGATCGCAAAGAGCCTGCAGCAGTTGACGGAAAAGGGAAAACAATTCAACTGGTCAATTGAGTGCGAGAAGAGCTTCAAGGCACTTAAACAACGGCTATGCGATGCCCCGATACTGGCTTACCCCACTCCCGGGGAAACGTTCGTTGTGGATGCAGATGCTAGTAATGTCGGGGTAGGAGCCGTACTCTCCCAGGTGCATGACGGCCAAGAGAAGGTGGTTGCGTACTTCAGCAAGGTGCTCTCTAAGCCAGAAAGGAACTACTGCGTGACAAGGCGGGAACTTCTAGCTTTGATCTTGGCTACGAAGCATTTTCACAAATACCTTTATGGGAGAAAGTTCGTTCTTCGCACAGACCATGCAGCCTTAAAATGGCTATTACAGTTCAAGAGTCCTGAGGGTCAGGTCGCAAGATGGATCGAAAGGCTGCAAATCTACGACTACGAAATACAGCATCATAAAGGAAAACTCCACTCTAATGCGGATGCACTGTCCCGGAGACCATGCAGAACGGATTGTAAACATTGTGCGCGTCAGGAAGAACGGGAGCTGGTTTCCATCCAAAGAATGAGAGCCGAACCTATCGCCGGCTGGAGCGTAGATGAGATCCGGAATGCTCAGAAGAAAGACCCGGATATCGAACCGATTCTGGCCTGGAAGGAGAACATGGAGAAACCGGATCATCAGAATATCTCCCACAGAAGCCCGATCTTAAAGACGTATTTTGCGCAGTGGGACACCCTCCATGTCCAAGAAGGTGTCCTAAGAAGAAAATGGGAATCCTCCGACGGAAAGTCGTTTGTAATGCAGCTTGTAGTACCGCGGACGAGGGTCAAGGAGGTGTTACAGGAAATGCATGGCAGGGCGTCCGGAGGCCACTTTTGAGTGAATAAGACGCTAGAAAAGGTACGAGAACGTTTTTATTGGTTAAAAGCGAAGGAAGATATCGAAGACTGGTGCAGAAAATGCGACGTGTGTGCAGCTAGCAAGGGTCCGAGAATCAAAACTCGAGGTAAGATGCACCAATACAACGTGGGAGCACCTTTCGAACGAATCGCCATTGACATCGCAGGGCCCTTTCCGGAAACCGACAATGGTAATCGGTATATACTCGTAGTGATGGACTACTTCAGTAAGTGGCCGGAAGCGTTTCCGATCCCTAACCAGGAAGCCAGAACCGTGGCGGAGCAGATCGTCTACAATTGGGTTAGCAGATTCGGTGTGCCCTTGGAATTGCTTTCTGACCAAGGGCGGAACTTCGGGTCAAGAATCTTCCAAGAGATGTGTCAACTACTCGGAATCAAAAAGACAAGGACAACCCCGCTTCATCCACAGTCGGACGGTATGGTGGAGCGTTTCAATAGGACTTTGGACGAACATCTCTCGAAGGTCGTAGGCTACTACCAACGGGATTGGGACCGGCAGATTCCCTGGTTTTTGATGGCCTATAGAAGTGCCGTGCATAGCACTACTCGACATACGCCGTTCGAAATCTTATTTGGTGGAATAGCTCGTTTACCCAGTGAGGTGAAATTTGGACCTCCTACCAATGAGCCCAGAAATGAAGAAGAGTACGTTGCGGACTTTAGGGAAAGGCTTAGGGACATACACCAAAGGACCAGAAACCAGATTAAGATAACGAGCGACCGCATGAAGACCAGGTATGATGCCAAGGCAACAACGTCAGGATTCCAGGAAGGAGATCTAGTGTGGCTGTATAATCCCCATCGCCAAAAGGTGAAATCACCTAAGTTGCAGCAGAACTGGGAAGGTCCCTACAGAATAATAACCCGCATCAACGATGTTGTCTACCGCATCCAGCGAGGACCAAGGGCCAAAATGAAAGTGGTTCATGTGGACCGACTGAGTCGATACAATGGCCGAAATGAGGATGCACTTGTTCGGGACGAACACGTCTAAGAGGGGGGCAATGTAACATAATAATAACTACGCTCCTACAGCCCATTCCAAAGTGTCTTTTCATCTTTTCATTCGGGGTTCGTGTCTGCGGTTAGTCTCCACAATTCATGTCAACGATAAGAGACGGATAATATCACGGATAAGAGAGAATTATAACTGCAAGAAATGATTGTCATCTTGGAATTATTACATCAGAATTTTTTTTGTTCCAGTGGTCGAAGAATTTGCTAGAAGTTTCTGGCTATCAGAAACTTCTGCTATATAAGGACAGATGGCGATCGAGACCGGGCAGTTGGTTCTGAACCGCACGAGGAGATTGGAAAAGTGATAACAGCCGAAGTAGTAATTTTGTGATAAATTGAAAGTTGAGAGTTAACAAGAAGAAGTAATTAGTTTGGATTTGTGAATTAAGTAATTGAAAGGAGATAAAGTGATTTGAGAAGAAAGAGACCTTGTAAGGAAGGAGTTTGCGAAGAATAGTATAGTGTGAACTTGAATTGTTCTATAGACTAGAAAATAAAGAAATAATTTCACAGAATACCGTTTTATCTACTCGAGCCGTAGCTCGCATATTACAATATTTAGGACATTGATCGTATGCCTTGTCGAGGAGCACGCAGTAACACACTTTGGGGGCGTCGTCCTTGTTCTCTGTGATGCATGTGCGCATATTAGACTAATGTTAGTGAATTTGGCCTTGATGCGGATTGTCATAGAACACTCGCTCACGTGTTGGAAGCTAATGACTTCTTGCCTAGGTTTGTCGCATATAACAAATCCGCACCCAAATAAGCGCTGCTTCTGCTCTCTGTAACAATCACCGTAATAAATGTCACAGTTTTTCACCCTCTTTGGATGGCTGTAAGATCTACTTTGTAGCAGTCTAGGGCCTCTGCACAATTAGTGGCATTCGCATGTCAAAAACAATGCTTTCTTCCATGATACGAGCTTTGTTTTAAGCTAATTTATACATGTCCATTGAAGAACCCTTAGGCAAAGTCAAAGAATTTGGCATGTGATTCCTTACAACTTGTAAGTTGGCACTGTTCCATAAGTTTGTTTGGGATCATTAGTAAAGGACTTACTATAGCATGCTTAAGATCAAGAAGAACATCTAATTAAATTCGCTTTAGTGAGCCTTGTTCCAACGTAGCTTTGGTAGAGACTTAATAACAGGGATTTGGATCCCTAAATCGATGATAACTGGTTGATGTTGGGTGTGTAGGAAGCGAGGATGTTTCTGGTAGTTTGGATTAGACGATTTTCATTGTACAGGAGACGAAACATAAATCATGATTGTAACATTTTTTTTCATCTCCTAGAGTGGAATGTAGCATCGGACACCAAAAGCAATTTCTTATTGTCAGCCCAGTCAATACGGGGTTTATAGAGGCTTGTCCATAATCATTGGAATTATTTTAATGTATTTTATATTTCTTCCACTGTTACAGCTACCCTGGGAAATACAAATAAAATTTCATCACAAATTGTTAGAGCGGATGATATATGTCACCTACCTTGAAACTACCCCCGGTCGACGTAACTATGTACATACATATTGTAGCATAATAATAACTACGCTCCTATGTCTATGCAGCAAATTCCGAAGTGCTTTCCATTCTGGCAGAATTTTGGTTCGAACTGTCCTTTCATTCGAGGTTCGTGTCTGGGACGAAGTCTCCACAGCTCATGTCAACGAAAGAGACGGATAATATCAGGGATAAAAGGGAATTATAACTGCAAGAATTATTACTCTTGTTCCAGTGGTCGAAGAATTTGCTAGATGTTTCTGGCTATCAGAAACTTCTGCTATATAAGGACAGATGGCGATCAAAAAAGACACAGTTGGTTTAGAACCGTGGCGAAGAGATTGGAAAAGTGATAATGGGCGAAGTTGTAATTTGGTGATAAATTGAAAGTTGAGAGTGAACAAGAAAAAGTAATTAGTTTGGATTTGTGAATTAAGTAATTGAAAGGAGATAAAGTGATTTGAGAGGAAAGAGACCTTGTAAGAAAAGAATTTGCGAAGAATAGTATAGTGTGAACTTGAATTGTTCTATAGACTAGAAAATAAAGAAATAAATTTCACAGAATATCGTTTTACCTACTCGAGCCGTAGCTAGCATATTACATTGGTGTCAGAAGCGGGATAAAACTTATTCTGTGAATAACTATTTCCGTGGCGTGAAATTGCACAATTAAAAAAAAAAAAAAAAAAAAAAAACGATTTCTGTGTAGAGTTAATTAGTTGCGCAAAATGGGTCGCAAATTGGGAAAACTAACTATAACTCAACTAAAGGCAGAACTCAGTAAGCGGAACCTCGACACAACTGGGGGAAAAGAAGCTCTACTGATTCGTTTGGAAGAAGCAGTAACGCAGGAAGGTGAAAATCCGCATGACGTAGAGTTTGACGTGGGAGAGGAACCAGCAAGTACAGTAGCCGACCCGGATATAACAAGTCTGCTCCTGCAACTTAAGTCAGTCATGGACGAACAAAGGAAAACAATGGACGACCAGAGGAATTCTCTAGAACTTAAGCTGGACGAACAAAAGAAAGCAATGGACGAACAAAAGAATTCTCTAGAACTTAAGATGGACGAACAAAAGAAAGCAATGGACGAACAAAAGAATTCTCTAGAACTTAAGATGGACGAACAAAAGAAAGCAATGGACGAACAAAAGAATTCTCTAGATGCTCTGGAAAGCAAACTTGATGAGCAAAACAAGAACTTGGAATCCAAATTCGAAGCGATCGAAGAGAAAATCGAGAAGGTCGAGACGCAACTCGAAAAAGTCGAAACTAGATTCGATGAAAACTTTGAGAAGCATGAAACTCAGTTCGGGAAGATAGAGACTCAGTTCGAAAAAGTAGAAAAGCAAGTCGAAAATCTTACTAAGGAACTCAGCAACGTGAAGAGACAGAAAGCACGGGAATATTCCACTGACGGTCTGAGAAGAAAGGAGATGCAGCCTCCTATCTTCGATGGTCAAACATCATGGCCAATTTATAAAAGGCAATTCGAAGCGGCCGCAATGACCAATAGCTGGGACGATGAAGAGAAGTCCATTGCACTCACAATTGCACTGAGGGGTCCAGCTGCGGAGCTCTTGCAGGCCATCCCGGAAGATAAACAGCAGAACTACGACTCTCTGGTTCAGGCTATCGAGATGCGGTTTGGGGATGAACACATGCAGCAGGTGTACAGGGTTCAGCTGCGTAGTCGAGTCCAGAAAAGGGGGGAAACGCTCCAACAGTTGCAGGCGGATATAGAGCGACTAGCCCATCTTTCATACCCTAAAGCCGGTGAGGAGCTTATCAACGAAATGGCGGTGGAAGCTTTTATTCAGGCCATAGAGGACAGACAACTGCAAATGGCTGTAAGGATGGCTGAAAAGCGAACACTCCCCGAGGCATTGGCATTCGCTTTGTCAATGAAGGCTGCGGACCAAGCATACCAGGGAATACACCGTGTCAGGGAAATGTCCGTCGTGGAATGCTCATGCCAGAGAAAAGCCGTCATGGATGAAGACAAAGCTCGCGGAAGTCAAATCCGTTGCTGGAATTGCAACCAAACCGGACACCTACAACGGCAGTGCAGAAGTGCACCTAGACGAGGAAATTGTCCACATTGCAGAAGTAGGAGAAGCAGAGAGGAAGCATCTGGCGGTGATAACATCCATCCTGTCAGTCAGACTTCCCAAAACCAGCAGTCGGGAAATGTGTAAGGACCAACTTCGCGGGGCAGAAGTTGGTTACTGGAATCGAGGCCCCCAGGACCACCATTCAAGTTTCGCAAACCAAACGGGGTAACAAGAGCCTGACAGTGGAGGCATTAATCAACAAGAAGAAGTGCGTAGCCACCATCGACACAGGTGCCACTGCCTCCATTGTAAGAAGAGATATCGTCAGAAGCTCATGGCTGCACAACACCAACAGCTACTGCCTGAAGACTGCAACAGGGGAAATGGCGAAGGTGTTTGGAGAAGTTCGTCTTACGATTACTCTGGCAGGACTGACGTTCTCCCATGCGTTTCTGGTGGCAGATATATGCGACGAGTGCATTATCGGAATAGACTTCATGAAAGCAAATGAAGTAATCTTGGACATCGGGATGCAAGTACTGAGGTATCGAAATGTGGAGATTCCGATGGTGTACGGAAACGAGAATGCCGTAACTCTCAGGACAGTCATCAGCAAAGACGAAGTTTTGCCGCCGTCTTCAGAGACAATCATTTGGACGAAGCTGGAAGGTGATCTTGGGAGCCACCGATTCTACATAGTAGAACCAGACCCGGAGAAGAAGTCTCAAGACTACATCGTGGGAAAGACGTTAGTCGAACCAAAGAACACCATGGTTCCAGTGAGAGTTTTGAACGCAAGACCACACACTGTCAAACTAAGGCGAGGGGAGGTGACTGGAAAATGCACGCCGATTACCGCCGTCGCAACAATATCTGAACGTGATGCTCCAAAACCTCTCCCATCACCTTGGACAGCGGAAACGAGAGAGACGATTCTCCAGTCCAGTGAGCTGAATCAGGAGCAGCGAACTATGGCAGAGAATCTTATCAATGAGTACGCTGATGTATTTGCCTCACAGGACGGAGAATACGGCCGAACACACCTGGTACAACATCGAATAGACACTGGTGATACTAGACCAATTCGTCAGCCTGCTAGGCGTCTTCCATTGGCAAAGCAGACAGAAGTTGCAGAGATGGTGTCGGCAATGGAGAAAGAAGGTCTGATTGAAAGTTCCAAAAGTCCGTGGGCATCACCGGTTGTACTGGTTAAGAAGAAAGATGGCAGCACGCGGTTCTGCGTGGACTATCGGCAGCTCAATTACGTCACCAAGAAAGACGACTACCCTCTGCCACGGATTGACGACACGCTAGACACACTATCAGGAGCACGATGGTTTTCCACTCTCGACTTGAAGAGTGGCTACTGGCAGGTACAGATCCATCCAGAAGACCGGGAGAAAACCGCCTTCACCGCAGGAAATGGGCTATGGCAATTCACGGTAATGCCATTCGGGCTGTGCAATGCTCCGGCGACTTTCGAGCGATTGATGGAATGTGTCCTGCAAGGGTTAATATGGAAAACCTGTTTGGTATACTTGGATGATGTCATCGTCGTAGGAAAAACGTTTGCGCAACACCGAGACAATCTAAGGGATGTGTTTCAAAGGCTTCGAAGTGCCCACCTGAAGCTCAATCCCAAGAAGTGCGCCCTGTTTAGAGCGGAAGTCAAGTACCTGGGACACATAATTTCAGCGAAAGGAGTGAGAACCGATCCGGAGAAGGTCGAAGCGGTGAAAAACTGGCCAGTCCCCAAAGACAAACACCAACTAAGGAGCTTCCTGGGCCTAGCCACATACTACAGACGGTTCGTGAATGATTTTGCCGGGATCGCAAAGAGCCTGCACCAGTTGACGGAAAAGGGAAAACAATTCAACTGGTCAATTGAGTGCGAGAAGAGCTTCAAGGCACTTAAACAACGGCTATGCGATGCCCCGATACTGGCTTACCCCACTCCCGGGGAAACGTTCGTTGTGGATGCAGATGCTAGTAATGTCGGGGTAGGAGCCGTACTCTCCCAGGTGCATGACGGCCAAGAGAAGGTGGTTGCGTACTTCAGCAAGGTGCTCTCTAAGCCAGAAAGGAACTACTGCGTGACAAGGCGGGAACTTCTAGCTTTGATCTTGGCTACGAAGCATTTTCACAAATACCTCTACGGGAGGAAGTTCGTTCTTCGCACAGACCATGCAGCCTTAAAATGGCTATTACAGTTCAAGAGTCCTGAGGGTCAGGTCGCAAGATGGATCGAAAGGCTGCAAATCTACGACTACGAAATACAGCATCGTAAAGGAAAACTCCACTCTAATGCGGATGCACTGTCCCGGAGACCATGCAGAACGGATTGTAAACATTGTGCGCGTCAGGAAGAACGGGAGCTGGTTTCCATCCAAAGAATGAGAGCCGAACCTATCGCCGGCTGGAGCGTGGATGGGATCCGGAACGCTCAGAAGGAAGACCCGGATATCGAGCCGATTCTGGCCTGGAAGGAGAACATGGAGAAACCGGATCATCAGGACATCTCTCACAGAAGCCCGACCTTAAAGGCATATTTTGCGCAGTGGGACTCCCTCCATGTCCAAGAAGGTGTTCTGAGAAGAAAATGGGAATCCTCCGACGGAAAGTCGTTTGTAATGCAGCTTGTCGTACCGCGGACGAGGGTCAAGGAGGTGTTACAGGAAATGCATGGCGGGGCGTCCGGAGGCCACTTGGGAGTGAATAAGACGCTAGAAAAGGTACGAGAACGTTTTTATTGGTTAAAAGCGAAGGAAGATATCGAAGACTGGTGCAGAAAATGCGACGTGTGTGCAGCTAGCAAGGGTCCGAGAATCAAAACTCGAGGTAAGATGCACCAATACAACGTGGGAGCACCTTTCGAACGAATCGCCATTGACATTGCAGGGCCCTTTCCGGAAACCGACAATGGTAATCGGTATATACTCGTAGTGATGGACTACTTCAGTAAGTGGCCGGAAGCGTTTCCGATCCCTAACCAGGAAGCCAGAACCGTGGCGGAGCAGATCGTCTACAATTGGGTTAGCAGATTCGGTGTGCCCTTGGAATTGCATTCTGACCAAGGGCGGAACTTCGAGTCAAGAATCTTCCAAGAGATGTGTCAACTACTCGGAATCAAAAAGACAAGGACAACCCCGCTTCATCCACAGTCGGACGGTATGGTGGAGCGTTTCAATAGGACTTTGGACGAACATCTCTCGAAGGTCGTAGGTGACTACCAACGGGATTGGGACCGGCAGATTCCCTTGTTTTTGATGGCCTATAGAAGTGCCGTGCATAGCACTACTCGACATACGCCGTTCGAAATCTTATTTGGTGGAATAGCTCGTTTACCCAGTGAGGTGAAATTTGGATCTCCTATCAATGAGCCCAGAAATGAAGAAGAGTACGTGGCGGACCTTAGGGAAAGGCTTAGGGACATACACCAAAGGGCCAGAAGCCAGATTAAGATGACGAGCGACCGCATGAAGACCAGGTATGATGCCAAGGCAACAACGTCAGGATTCCAGGAAGGAGATCTGGTGTGGCTGTATAATCCCCATCGTCAAAAGGGGAAATCACCTAAATTACAGCGGAACTGGGAAGGTCCCTACAGAATAGTAACCCGCATCAACGATGTTGTCTACCGCATCCAGCGAGGACCGAGGGCCAAAATGAAAGTGGTTCATGTGGACCGACTGAGTCGATACAGTGGCCGAAATGAGGATGCACTTGTTCGGGACGAACACGTCTAAGAGGGGGGCAGTGTAGCATAATAATAACTACGCTCCTATGTCTATGCAGCAAATTCCGAAGTGACTTTCCATTCTGGCAGAATTTTGGTTCGAACTGTCCTTTCATTCGAGGTTCGTGTCTGGGACGAAGTCTCCACAGCTCATGTCAACGAAAGAGACGAATAATATCAGGGATAAAAGGGAATTAAAACTGCAAGAATTATTACTCTTGTTCCAGTGGTCGAAGAATTTGCTAGAAGTTTCTGGCTATCAGAAACTTCTGCTATATAAGGACAGATGGCGATCAAAAAAGACACAGTTGGTTTAGAACCGTGGCGAAGAGATTGGAAAAGTGATAATGGGCGAAGTTGTAATTTGGTGATAAATTGAAAGTTGAGAGTGAACAAGAAAAAGTAATTAGTTTGGATTTGTGAATTAAGTAATTGAAAGGAGATAAAGTGATTTGAGAGGAAAGAGACCTTGTAAGAAAAGAATTTGCGAAGAATAGTATAGTGTGAACTTGAATTGTTCTATAGACTAGAAAATAAAGAAATAAATTTCACAGAATATCGTTTTATCTACTCGAGCCGTAGCTAGCATATTACAATATGTACATGTGTCATATGTATGTACATATTTACATCGACAGTACTTATTTTCTGAAGTACTTATTTTCTTAGTATCCACTAATAATAATATAATGAAATAAATAAACATGTTAAGTACTTTACGTCGAAAGACATACTCGTAGTTTTAAGTATTAGGTTTAGCTTAGAGCCCGCGCATAGGGCCAGTAAGTTAGAATAAGATACGAGTAGTTACGTTAGTTAATCTAGTTTTAAGCATTTTTTGCCTAGCAGTAAGTTTAATGAATTCAAAAATAAAAATACATTTATAATGAAAAAAAAAATGTACGACTGAAGTACCAAGGAAGGTAATGGGTGCGCTCGATTGGGAGCGGCCGTGATGGCCTAAGTTGAGGTGTGAAAAGTTGAGGATACACGCTTTCGTTTGCTGTATTTTGCTTCCTTAATCGTGAATATATTGGATGCGATTGCGGTCACCATTGCACCACTCGAATTTGGGCAGAACTGTTCGAGGAAAGATAATTTATTATCGTACAGATAATATATTAAAAGAAAATTATTTTACTTACCGAAAATATGCATCGTATTGCTGATATTTTTGTTTAACTGTTATTATTTTATTTACATTCTATGTCTACAAATGGTACTAGATTTTTCCCAGTATCCTAATCGTAACACAAAACCAAAATATTTGAATTTCAAAAAGAGTATGACGTTGGTATTTTCATTTTCTTTTGTTGGTAGCGACAAACAATTTAAGCTGAACTGTTGAAGAATCCGTACACTGGGATCTTTGGACTATGGAGTGGAGTTTGAGCAAAGGTTAAGTACCATAAGGATCAAAAGGATAATGTTTTAAAGTCAATTGAAAAAGGTGAGTGAAATTCACTTAAACTGTCAGATCCCGTCATCACGTTGTCAACGTAGAAATTCTTTTGAATTGCTCTTGAGGCTAACGGGAATCCGTCCTGACGATCTTCTGCTAATCGCTGAAGACATTTTATAGCCACATATGGCGCAGAAGTTGTTCTGTATTGGTCTTAAAATACTTAAGTGTGTTATTGGGACTGCTTCTCCACCATATGAGTTTGTATTTTGTGTTTTCATCGTGTATCGGTATTTTTCGATACATATTTTCAATATACATATGCGGTGAACACGTACCTCGGCTTGCGGAATCATATCATATGAGAACCGAAAACACACCATCTTGGATATTAGGAACTGTTGATAAGACGACGTTTAATGACGTCCATTAGAAGACGTTTTTGCTGATGCATCAAAGACTACCCTGAGCTTTGTTGTGCTGCTATCTGCCTTCGGTACACAATGATGTGATAATTTACTTCTTCCATGTGCCCAAGCTGTTTGCACTCTTGCATGAATTCAATGTATTTTGTTTTATAGTTAGATCTATTGATTTAGCAAGTCTGTGTTCAAGTGATATAATTCTTTGGAAGGCGACTGTCTATACAAAGACTGTATTTTGTAACGTGGACATGAATTTTCCCAATTTGTTTTGCCCCACTGAGAGAAGAGATAATACAGCTCGGCTTATCAAAAGTTGGGTCCGCCAGTGGAATGTTGACTGCAATCGTCCAGAAGCTTGTATCAAATGATTCGGTGGGTTGACCTGAAGTTATTTGTGATAACACATGGGCCTGCATCCTTATGGAAAATGCATTAAGACGAGATCGTAACTGAATGCTAACTCTATTCTTCTCTTGTTAAGACCAATCTCTTGGATATATGTACATACATCACTTGAGAGATTGGTAATACTCTAAGTTTCTTTATGATTCTCTTGGTAATGAAGTTCAGTTCCGATTATGGATCCAGTATGGCCTTGCACTCAATGGTCTTTCACGATAGCAGTTGAGCGAAAACATACCCATGACTTCCACAGTTTCTTGAGTTATTAAAGAAATCGACTGATCCCTTGCCGGAACGGATGCTAATGAAGAATTACTGACAGTGAGTATGTTATTCGATGGAGTTTGTATAATCTGCTCTAGATGCAAGAGCGTGTTGTGCTTCTTGATGCATTTTATACAACCTCCTGCCGAACATTTAGAAGAGAAGTGCTCATCTCTAAGATAATTTATGCAATTATTTCAAGTCTTTACTAGATTAGCCGATCCGCAGGACTTAATAGTTAAAACTTTTGACAATTGAAAGCTGGTGGGAGCCCTTGCAAAATATGCATGTTAATCTTCCTGATGTGGTCACTGTCAATGTCTTTGATAATGCGTGTCGTTTGCGTGGATCTTCTGAAATCACCTTGCATTGCTTCGCTCCTAATGATTCCAATGAATGAAAGCAGATTTAAAGAAATGACATGAAATCGTGTAATGTGACTAAAGTTTTCGGTTCTTTTAATGATTGTTCTCACATGGTGTGTTTGTTGCGATCCAATCCTTTTATTAGTATGTGTAGTAAAAGTTGATCCCAATTTTTTGTATCCACACCAAAATTGTGTAGGATTAGAAGACATTCTTTTGTGTGTCTCTTGATCATGACTGAACTTTCAGTGTGGTTTATAGGTTGCAGCATTAGTTTATTAAGTAATGCCGTTACGTGTGTAGTCGTGTGTTTTCATAACGATCTGTTATCACCTTCCAGGCAGCTCTGTAGTTAACGCCAGACATTGTGAAATGGCGAATTAGTTTCTTAGCTTCGCCTGTCAGTGTTGACTTTAAATAGAACATTTTCTGACAATGTGGTATTGGTTTTTTTTTCCAGTTCTAAGTAATCTTTCACGTTGTATCCTAATGAGCCTCCAGCTTTCCGATCTGCTGATGTATTTCTTCGATCTGACACCAGTATTTGTTACTGATGTCAGATCTACGTCCTTCTCCTCTAGGCTGTTTAGGAGTCGCTGAAGTGATTCAGCAATGATGTATTGTCTTCTGAGCAATTTGTGACCATCTGATGATGGATCATTTGGCAGCAGAGGAGCGCTACGGGAGAATGGTGTTGGTTTAGTTATCAAAGTGTCCCGGGTAGATGACCCTTTTGTCTAGATCTCTTTGTCTCTCTTTCATCTTCAAATTCTTCAGCGTCTTCAAGAACACCATTCAGCTCGTTGTAGAGACCTTGTATCTTTTGAAACCTATTTCCCAACATGAAGGGTGTGCCATGTTTTACATGCCTTCTAATTGTTGGTGGTTCACTTGAAGTTGCCGCTAGACAATTTCCAAACATTGTATTCTGTCCTCCTTATATTTCTTGATTTTCCTCCTTGAGGTGTTCAATTTTAACTTCTCTAGCTCATCCGCTAGAGCCATCTGTTGATGGAGATCTGTGTTTCATCCATTTTGTCTGTTGATTATGTTTTTGTACCTACTGCTGTGAAGTGCACGACAATTACGTTGCGATCAGTGTTTTAACCTTGTCGAATCTTTTAATTTAATTGAAGATTAGATGATCACAATGGTCTCACCAACATTAGCCCTGGCGTACCCTGCTGTTGACTGTGATTTGTGACTATCGGCGGTATTTCTAGAACAACTAAAATACCAAAAATGGAGAAAATGACAGCTTTCAAAGCAGACTCACTTGGAATATTTTATTTCTATATTTATGGCACTACAAAAAGCAGTATTAATTCAAGGGGTTCTTAACTAATTTACATATATAATGATGAAGACATAAAAGCTTATGTAGCAATAAATCTGAATTCCATATGTTAGGAATCAGATCACACCTGCAGCTGTTCCACTAATCCCTAACCTATCTTAACGTAAGATATCATTATACACACTGTCCATTCACCTTATCCCACACGCTCCCACATAGAACGTAAGATATCATTATACACACTGTCCATTCACCTCATCCCACACGCTCCCATATAGAACATAAGATATCGTAATGCACATAGTCGATTCACCTTAGAAATGTTCATATCAAATGTTCTCACACTCAGTATGGAATTTTCCCACTAAACTTCAGGTGGTGTCACATTGCGTCCAGGCGCACTATGATGATGCCTACTCATCAGAATTATCCGTGAGAACATTTGATGGAATCACCTGTAATTCATGTATAAATAGTTTGTAAGTGCACGGAATAAAGTTACTTTGTTTTTGTTGTTCGAAAAGAGAGTCGTTTTTATTATTTGCTACCCCCCACCCGAGGTAAGGAGCAAATTAGGAACTCAAGGTTGAAGTGGTAACAAGTGCCGCTTCAACATCAACAAATCGCCAGGGTGATACTGCCTTGACGAATCTTTCTATTACTCTATAGGGGAATCAAAAGAGATTCTCCTCAAAACATTGGTGACCCCGACGTGATCAAGTACATTGCTTGTGTCACAACCTCAATATTTGCTACCCCCCACCAGAGGTAAAGAGCAAGTATTGAGAACTCTCACATCATTTGAACAGCGTTACCAGGGCATACACTGGTAAAATTGAATAGCGTTACCAGGGCTAAAACACTGGTAGCTACGTCCATTAAATCGCGCACAGCGTTACCAGGGCATACACTGGTAAAGGAGACTTAATTTAAAACGCGTAACCAGGGCTATAACACTGGTTCACAAGGCATCGAGATGAGTCTAGAGGAGCTAGCATCAATTCAAGAGTCGACGGGAGGGGAGATTCAGCGAGTCATAGCGAATTATCGGAAGGATGGACCTCCGACAATCTGCAAAAAAGACTGCTGCAGTTGGAGACTCTGTGGGAGAACTTCGAGAAGGTCGACTCGGAGATTCGAAACAAGTATAGCACCGCATTGGACCACCACTACTTTGCCAAGGATTACTACAGCGGTATCAGCAAGCTGGTTAAAGACACAATGTCAGACATCATGCTCAAGATCGAAGCATTAAAGAACCCAGCGTATCAACCATTTTCTGTCAGGGAAGAAGCAGGTAAATCCCAAGGGCAGGAAAAGCAACTGGTGGATTGGGGAGATCATGGCGCTGCAGCCGCAGCACAAGAGGCAAATCAGTTCGGCTTAAACCCAAAGCAAGATTTAGGTCTGCTATCGCCAAACCCAGAACTCATATTTCTGGGCTAATTCAAAAACAAAAGACAGTGATTAATGTGATAAAGAAGACATTAACACAATTGACAGAGGATAAGGAGCAGCATACAGCAGAGTTCTACACTGTAAAGGTCAAAGCTATTGAACAGCACTGGTCAGTTGTAGAAACGCTACACAGCAAAATTTGGGATATGATGGAGGAACCAAATATCTCCATCTACGACGTAGATACGTATTTTCTGACCGAAGAAGAGGTTCAGAATGCAGTTATCAAATTGCATGAACAATCAGCCTCAGAACTCTCAATGACTGCTAATCAGAATCCTCACGCATTGACTAACCAAATTTCAAAATTACCGAAAATAGTGCTGCCCAGATTCGATGGAGACTATTTAAAATGGAGAGAGTTTCGCGATCTCTACACGGAATTGGTGCATAACCAGCCGATTCCTGATTGCCAGAAAATGTGGTACCTCAAAACCACCCTCACAGGCGAAGCCGAGAAACTCATTCGGCACTTTACAACATCTGAGGCCAATTATAGCGCGGCGTGGAAGGTCATTACAGATCGCTACGAGAACACCCGTTTATTAGTCACAGCGCTCCTCAACAAATTAATGATGCAAGCAACAATCCAAAATGAAAGTGCATCAATGATCAAGGGCCTACATGATACAACGCAAGAATGTCTTCTTAGTCCGAACGCCTAGGTTCGCGTTGATACAACAAATTGGGACCCATTACTAATGCATATGCTTTTCAAAAGATTGGATCGAGCCACTCATTCGTTATGGGAATAGTCGCTTAAGGAACCGAAATCACTGCCATCAGTAAAAGACTTCTTGTCATTTCTGGAAACCCGATTCCAGTCTTTAGAAGCATTAGGACCGAGAGCATACAAGACGTATAAAGAAGAGCAACATAAACGACAAGGAATGTCACGAGCATTACCGACGATTGCAACAGCAGGGCTAGCATGCATATCATGCAGGGGTGATCATCAATTATATAGTTGCCCGAAGTTTTTGACCTTAAGCCCAAGGAATCGCTTAAACGTTGTGCAGAAGGCAAGGTACTGTAGAAACTGTTTGCATCCAGGTCATAACGCAAGTGATTACAGTTCCAGGTGCTGTATGAAATGCCAAAAGAAACACAACACACTTCTTCATTTGGAAGAAGCATCAAAGGGAGAATTTTCGGACTCTACGGCTGTAAGAAATACAAAACCGTCTCTCAAAAATACGGAGAGGTTAGGTAATCTCACTACGAAATCCGTTACTCTAAAAGCACATTCGAAGCAAGAAGGTACAAACGTCCTACTAAGCACGGTAATAGTTCAGCTACAAACTAAAGCAGGAGATAAAATCGATTGCAGAGCAATATTAGATTCAGGCTCACAAATCAACATAATCACCGACAGAATGATCAAGAAACTCGGATTGATAACAACGCAAAGTTCAATGGTCGTTGAAGGCGTTGGTAGAGCAACTCAAAGGGTTCCAAGAAGAGTTAGTGTCTTAATGCATTCAAGATTAAGCGGATATTCTCCGAGAATTGAAGCCTTTGCGCTTCCAAGAATCATTTCACCACAGCCTAGTCAAACGATAGACATATCCGGATGGGTCATCCTACAAAATATTAAGTTAGCTGATCCAACATTTTACCAGTCTGATCACATAGATCTTCTGCTTGGAGCAGAATTTTACCATGAATTTCTTGCAACAGGACAAATAAAACTATCCGAAGAGCTGCCAATCCTGCAGAATACTGTTTTCGGGTGGATAGTAGCGGGCAGAATTAGGAGGATTCCTTCCACCACGGTAAGCTGCGGAATTTGCACCAATGACCAGAGCGTGGAAGAAGCAATTCAAAAATTTTGGGACACAGAAGATCCAGAGGAAACGCAGGGAAAGCAGTTAACGATAGGAGAAAGGCGATGCGAGACACACTTCAATCAAACTGTTAGTAGGGATGACAATAACCGATTTGTGGTAAGCCTGCCGTTCTCTGATGATCCACAAACCTTAGGACAATCTAAGGAGGTTGCTCTTCGTCGTTTCATGGCAGTAGAAAGAAAACTGAAAAAAATCCCGAGCTGCGGCATCAATACAGAGCCTTCATGAAAGAATATGAGCAGCTAGGCCATATGAAAGAACTGGCTACGGAATCTATTCCGTCACCGCACTACTTCCTTCCACACCATTGCGTTCTAAAGCCCGATAGCAGCACTACGAAGTTGAGGGTAGTGTTCGATGCATCAGCAAAAACATCAACAAATATCTCACTCAACGATATTTTACATACAGGGCCTGTACTACAAGAAGAGTTGTTCAGTGTGTTATTACAATTTCGGCTTCCTCGATACGTATTCACTGTCGACATACAAAAAATTTACAGACAAATCTACGTAAAGGACGAGGATAAAAATTATCAATTAATTTGGTGGCGAAATGATCCAAATCAACCTATCCGCTGCTATCAGCTTAACACTGTAACGTATGGAACATAAAATGTTTACAACGTCTGGCCCAAGAGGAGACCACCAAGTTACCGTTAGGGGCTGAAGTACTACAACGCAATTGTTATGTAGATGATGTTATGGCAGGAGCTGACAGCATAATTACAGCTCGGGATAAGCAATCACAGTTAACATCATTACTCAACATGGCAGGCTTCAAACTACACAAATGGTGTGCAAATCATCCTCAACTACTACGCAATATTGCACCAGAAGATCAAGCATTACAATTAAACTTCTCAGATGGAGGCGACTCATCCATCACAACTCTCGGTTTAATATGGATGCCCAAATCTGAAAACTTCTGCTTAAAGATCAGTCCTCCGATATATAAGAAAGTAACCAAAAGAACTGTGGCATCCGAAATAGCCCGACTATTCGATCCACTTGGAGTTTTTGCACCAGTAGTCGTAACCGCCAAGTTATTTTTGAAAGAGTTATGGAGACTCAAACAGGATTGGGACGCATCTTTACCGCTGGAACTACACACCCGATGGACCCATTTCCGACAAAGCCTATATTCACTAGAAGGATTCCAGATTCCCCGACATGTTTTTGCCGACCGAATTCCTCGTACTGTACAGTTGCATGCATTCGCTGATGCATCGGAGAAGGCTTATGGTGCTGTCATATACATGCGGTCTATGGACAACGACGGAGGGACGATAGTACGACTCTTGTGTTCAAAGTCCAGACTGGCTCCCCCTCCACCAAAGAAAATTACTCTTCCAAGGCTAGAATTGTGCGCAGCAGAATTAGCAGCCAAGTTAGTTGATAGAGTAAGACGGTGCCTTAAGATTGAAGATAAGCCCACTTTCCTATGGACTGACTCGGAAATAGTCTTAGCATGGATAATCTCAGTGTCAACTGACTTTCAAATATTTTTTGGAAACAGAATAGCCTCCATTCATCGGTTCTCCATACCAAACCAATGGAGACATGTCAGATCCAAAGAAAATCCAGCAGACCCACTATCAAGAGGTATACCCGCGGGAAAATTAAGGACCTGTAACTTGTGGTTCTACGGACCACCGTTTCTACATGGCGAGGAGAAGATTTGGCCTCCGTCTTACATAAAAACCAGTAATTGTGATTTGGAGTGGAAAAAATCGGCACTAGCTACAACTACGGTACCAGAAAGGCAAGTTTCCGTGATAGAGGCCATAAATCACAGGAACTCATTTAAAAGGCTGCAGCGTATTGTAGCTTACATGACACGGTTTGTCAATGCAAATCGAAGAAACAGAGCTCATTCACTGGAGCTTCAATCTGGGGAATTAGAGGATGCACGAATTCTCATTTTAAAAACTGTACAGAATCAGGAGTTTGCAACAGACTCGGCGCAACTAAAAAGGTACGGTGAAGTAGCAAAAGCCAGTCCTCTCTCTGGACTTACTCAGTTCATTGATCATCAAGGTATCATAAGAGTTGGCGGCAGACTAGAAGCATCAAATTTATCCTATGACGCAAGCACCTCATCTTACTTTCTTACAATCACCCATTGACAAAGGTGATACTCACAGAAATTCATTTGAAGAATCGGCACGTCGGCCCTCAGGCGCTATTGGGAATTACAAGGCAAAATTATTGGCCCATAAAGGGAAAGATGTTAGCTAGATCTGTGGTCCAGCATTGTGTCTTCTGTGCAAGGGCTCGACCCAAGACACTAAATCAGTTAATGGGAAATCTTCCTGCAGCGAGGATTCAACCCGCGCGACCGTTTGTAAATTCGGGTGTAGATTTCTGCGGACCGGTATGGACTCATTTCAAGGTACGAGGAAACACCCTCAAAAGTCCTACATTGCAGTTTTTTGCTGTTTCGCTACAAAGGCAATACATTTGGAGCTGGTCACCGATCTTTCCGCTGAAGGCTTCATTGGAGCGTTGAAAAGATTTACTGCAAGAAGAGGAACCTGTCGACACATTTATTGTGACAACGGAACAAACTTCATAGGTGCAAAATATCAGCTGCATGAAGTGAAGGAATTTATTGAATCCCAGTATGCCTTAAACAAGATCACATCATTATGCAGCTCGAAGGGAACAGATTTCCATCTCATACCTCCACGAGCACCACTTTCGGCTGCTGTTAAGTCGGCCAAACACTTGCTACAATCAACATTAGAAGCGGCAGCATTAACGTATGAAGAAATGGAAACGGTTGTCACTGAAGTAGAGGCAATACCAAATTCAAGACCAATAACGCCAATGTCAGCAGATCCTAACGATTTAATGTTTTTAACACCGGGACACTTCCTCATTGGAGAACCACTAAACTCATCAGTGGACTCCCATGCAGACCCATTAAAATTAAATTCAGTTAAGCGATGGCAGCTAGTGACCCACTTAAAAAATTAATTTTGGCGACGATGGCACCTGGAGTATCTAAACCAACTACAGTATCGGTCGAAGTGGAAACAGCGGGTTCCAAACGTAAAACTGGGAACAATGGTAATAATGAAGGAGGACAATATTCCCCCATTACGATGGAAATTAGGACGTATCGAAAAAACTTACCCACGAGACGATGGACTGATACGGGTAGCTGATGTTCGCACTTCGACAGGAGTGCTACGCTGTCCCATTCATAAGCTGGCACCACTCCCAACTGAAGATATTAATGCTGATCATGAAACAACGAGTACACAAGGAGAAGAATCGGATCATAATGGCAGTCACAGTAACTCGCAGCCCAAAAAGAAGATGAAGATGTCTTTGGGGTCCACTATCGTTACATTGCTTATTGCATGTTTTATTACTCCGGGTACCATTGCCACACCCATCGAAACGACCTCCTTCATAAACCAGCCGGGAATTTTCTTTGAAAATCTCGGACCATCGGGAATAATTAGTAGCGAATGGACTTTGATTGCCTACTACAATATGGATTCTTATTGGAAGGAGTTCGATAATTTAAATAGGTACGTTAATCGATTAGTGAAGGTCTGTAATCTAATGCTCAAACCTAACGACTGTCACCAAATAAACGACCAATTTGAACATCTTATCAAAGAGTTAATACAGAGTAATGAAGTCCTAATAAGGCAAAGGAAAGGAAGAGCCAGAAGAGGGGCCATTAACGTTATAGGCAACATCGCGAATACATTGTTTGGGGTACTCGACTCTGAATATGCCGACAAAATGACATCCACAATACGTAAAGTTGAACAAAACGAAATGCACCTGTCTGAACTATTCAAAAATCAGACCTCGGTGATAGATGCTACAATTAACGTAATGAAGAAGAGTCAAGACACCACCAGACAACATTTTAATCAACTGGAACACCAGTTAAGTCAAGTCATATCAGCCACTAACCAAACTCAACAAGATATCTACCAGGTGCAATTGTCACAATTGTTCGCTTCCATAACTATTCAATCAATATTACTGATTTCCAACGTCTGCCGGATTCAACGCGCAATCATTGATGTAATGATGGACTCACAGCATGGAAGAATGAGCCCCCAATTGCTACCACCAGCTCAGCTTCTTGAAGAAATAAGCAAAATAAAATCACATCTCCCACCTTCAATGAAGCTTCCTGCTCAATCGGATGACGTTCTAAGTTTCTACAATCTAATGCACATTGAAGGAAGACCAAGCTTAACCTACATCATATTCAAGAACACTCTACCTATCCTAGCTGCAGACAACCTAGAACTGTTTCACTTCATACCTGTTCCAGTGAAGGCCAAAACCACCTTTATCGTCATACAACCTTCTTTCCCGTATATGCTGGTGAACTTGTTTCGAGACCAATATTATCCGATGACTGAACAAGAGTTGAGCTCCTGCATTTATCTTAAGGAAGAAAAAAATATTTGCAAACAGCGTCGTCCCATGTACAGAAACGGATCACTAGTCAGTGCCTGTGAGATACATTTTATGAACCAAGGCAAACAATCCTCTGCATGTCGCATAGCAAAAATTGAAGGCGGCCCACACTGGATACAATTGCATGCTGCGAATCAATGGATTTACTCGTTGGCGGAAAGAACATCATTAAACGTGGTCTGCGGTAGCACTGTTAAACAACTCATTATCGAAAATTCAGGACTGTTGAAATTGCAACCAGGATGTGTCATCAAGCAACAACTATTCACTATTCAAGCACATGATATACGTTCCTCTACAATAAGACTTTCCTATACACCGGCAACCAATATCAGCGAGGCATTAGTTCCTGAGCATACCAGATCGACAATTTATCAGCAGCACCATTATGAGACTCATCTAGCAGAATTAGATGATATCAAACACCGACTCATGAAGATGAAAACTGAGCTTCCGTCAGCACTTAATAATCATGACATTCATCACTATAGTGTGACAAGCTTCATTTTCCTCGTGATAATTGCCGTAGTTTGTTACCTAATTCGGAAGAGATGCAGTACTACCAACAACCAATCCAAGGATTCTATTGAACCAGTTCCTCGGTCTTCTGCACTCAAAGGGGCACTTTCTGATGACAAGCACAAGAATCAACCAGCGGGAGCGGACTTTGAGATCACCATCGATCATCACTCTGGTTGAATGTTGCACATTCAACGCGGGGGAGAATGTTAGGAATCAGATCACACCTGCAGCTGTTCCACTAATCCCTAACCTATCTTAACGTAAGATATCATTATACACACTGTCCATTCACCTTATCCCACACGCTCCCACATAGAACGTAAGATATCATTATACACACTGTCCATTCACCTTATCCCACACGCTCCCACATAGAACGTAAGATATCATTATACACACTGTCCATTCACCTCATCCCACACGCTCCCATATAGAACATAAGATATCGTAATGCACATAGTCGATTCACCTTAGAAATGTTCACATCAAATGTTCTCACACTCAGTATGGAATTTTCCCACTAAACTTCAGGTGGTGTCACATTGCGTCCAGGCGCACTATGATGATGCCTACTCATCAGAATTATCCGTGAGAACATTTGATGGAATCACCTGTAATTCATGTATAAATAGTTTGTAAGTGCACTAAATAAAATCACTTTGTTTTTGTCGTTCGAAAAGAGAGTCGTTTCATTATTTGCTACCCCCCACCCGAGGTAAGGAGCAAATTAGGTACTAAAGGTTGAAGTGGTAACAAGTGCCGCTTCAACATCAACAAATCGCCAGGCTGATACTGCCTTGACGAATCTTTCTATTACTCTATAGGGGAATCAAAAGAGATTCTCCTCAAAACACCATATATTCTCTTAAAATATATACTTTTTTAAATTATTTTAAAGTTTTTAGTTTTCCCACACATTTTACATTTTTCGAACATGGTGTATAGTCTATTAAAATTTTTCCGTATGTACCTATGTATATATTTAAATTTAAAATTAAATGTTTTACAATTAATTTATTCAATTTTCGCACGAAACCCCCCTAATTGTTGCCTTGCCGCGGCGAGAGGCGCTTGAGTAGTCCAAAAGACATGTGAGAAGCGTAAGGAACTGGAGTCTGATCACAAAGATATCCCGAGTACTTACAGTCTTTTCAGTTTGAGTCAAGGTGCGGGGAGTAAACCCCTAAATAAATCCCACTTTTAAAGCCAGAGTGTAGAGGTACCCGTGCTCGGCTGCATGGCTAGCTAGGGTTAGAGAGAACTAGTGGAACGGTCCCCTCCGATGGCCAGGCAAGGTCGGTTGTATAAGTGCCTTATCTCAGTATATCGACTCTGCTGGGACGGACTTCTTTTTTTACTGTAATACTCGTGAGACCAAAATGAAAAAAAAAGAAAAATAATAATAACAAAAACAAAAAAAAAAAACAAAAATGAAGCGTGGACTTTGAGAGGAGTTCCAATCAAAGCACACCTGCGCTTCCAAAATCATCATCATCCTCTGCATTTACAGCGCAGGACACTCGACTTAGTGCCCAGAAGCGCATAGTTCATATTCCAAAGTCAGCTAGCAACCGCAGAAAAAGTGCGCATAAGAGGACAATCTTTATTCTGGGTACGATTTCTAAGAATGAAGAGGCCGGTGCGGTTTCGAAGTGGGACCTGAACGACAAAGAAAAGTATCAGCGGATTGTTGATGAGTTCATTAACTGCCCAATATACCACAACCACAAAAAAGCGAAGCGCTAAAGCGCAATCGGTACCATGAGGTAATCAAGCCTGATTCTCAAAGGAGCAAAGTCGCTAAAATATATTTCAATTTTCAATTTATTATTATTACTATAAATAACATGGTACATTAAGATTATTATCTTTTATAGTACTTAGAGTTAGTTAACAAAACAATTGAGTAAAAGAAATTCGATTAAAGAAAAACTTAAAAACAATATAGAGTTGAGATGAGTAGAAGAAAGGAAATTTATAGTCAAGAAAGAAAATATGAAAAGATAGTTTTTACACCATTAGTGAAAAATGGAGAAAGATTGCACTTTTAAAGCGAGTGGTACTTGATATTGCTCTTATATTTATTGGCAAGGAATTCCATAGTTTAATTGCGTATATAAAGAACAGACGGGATGAGTTTAAATATCGATATCGAGATACAATGAGGCAGAATGTTCTAGGCGAACGCGTAAAATTTAGTTTGTCATATAAATAAGACGGAGTCTTGTTGACTATGATATTGTGTAGAAATATACAATTTCTAGCGTCGATATAGTGTTTTAGAGAAGATCCAAGTAAGCTATTTGCATAATGTGATATATGGTCATACCTGCGCAAACCGTAAATATAGCGCATTTTTTCATTTCATTTTTGATGCATTTTTTATTTTTCAATTCATTATACCTTACGTGCTAGACAAAAAAAAATGCTTAAAACTAGCTTAACTATGTTATTCTATTCTAACTTACTGGCCCTATGCGGGCGCTCTAAGCTAAACCTAATACTTAAAACTATGTCTTTCGACGTAACTTACTTTAGTTCTTTATTTATTTTATTATTTTTTTTATTGTTTATTAATAAGACAAAATTTTAATTAAGTGAAAAACTTAGTAAACGAACTTATTTTGATTGTTCTTATATATAAAACTTACAAAGCTACCTTAAAATAAATCTTAAGCTACCTTATTCTACCTTAACCTATCTTATTCTACCTTACGTAATTCTCTACGTACTATTTTTTTTTTTTTGTTTTTTTTCATCCAAGTGCTGTGGATTTTTTATTTAAATTTTTTTTTTTTTCTTTTTTTTATTTATTTATTTTTTTTTTTTTTTTTTTTTTTTTTTTTATTATTATTATCTACAATCTACCTAAACCTAAACTATGTAAGTCGGCCATGGGCAATGTAAATATAGCGCACTGAATCATTAAATGCCACTTGTAATTTACGCTGTGATAAAGAGTCAATAGTACTGTAAACAGGGCAGAATAAGGTTTATCATTAATTTTCGTCTAGTAGCAGTGGGAGTAAAACTTGCTGTTAACCACAGTTTGCGAAGGCATCCATATATTCGTCTTATAACATAATTTGTATGTTCATATCCTGACAAGTTATGATTTATAACAAAACCAAGGTTAGTTACAGTTTTTACAATTTTAAGTATACTGCTGGATAGACGAATGTCAGGAAACTGGTAAGAGGTGGTAATTTGTATAATATAGGTATGACTTGTGATTTGGGCGGGTTAAGGAGCAAACAATTCTCTTCCGACCAAGTCTGAATCCGAAAAAGATTGGCCTGAAGTCAGCAGCAGTGTCAGGGTTAGTTTTTTTTAGCAACGGGTTTAATCGAGCAATTTTCCAGTGTATAGGAAAAGTTGAGGTTGTGATACAGTGGTTAATAATGTGAGTCAAATGGGACACAATGAAGGGTAGAATCAATTTAATAAATCGTAATGGTATGCCATCTTCTCCAGCTGAATTAGATTTTATGTGGGCGATACAAGTTATGACTTCAGTTTCACTTACTGCAACCACTTCAAAGTCACTCATTAAATTTATGGATTGATAAGGAAAACCAAGATTTGAATAGGTAGAACCAAGATCAGTATCATTAGCGTTATCTCCAACGAAATAATTATTTAATTCGTCAGGGTCAATTTCACAATTAGAACTATTTTTGCCACTAGAGATACCAATTTGTCTAAGATTGCTCCAAAGCTTTTTTGATGAAAGAGACGTATTGAGCTTAGATAAATAATAATTACTTTTAGCATTTCGTACTAAAACTGTAGCACGATTTCGCATTATTTTATAGATAAGCCAATTGGAATTAGATGGATTTTGTTTTCATTTACTATAAAGTTTGTTGCGAGATTTAATAGTATAGATAACTTCAGTCGTAAACCAAGGACATCTATTATTACGAATTTTCACAGTTTTAGTAGGCACATATTGGTTATAAAGCTGTGTAACCACTTCCTGAAAATAAAGCAATTTAACATCAGGATCAGAAAACAACCGACAGTTATTCCAAGGAGATTCAAAAGCGGCAACTTGCAGAGCCTCCATATAGATAGAACGAAAATCTTTAAAGGAAAAGGATAAACAGCTGAATGAGTAAACCAGCTGAATGAGTAAAATTTATATTATAAGTAAGAAAGAGCAGGTCATGGTCAAATATAGTCAAACGAGAGTTGGTGAAAAAGAATAACAAAGGAAGCATCGGAAACAATCGTAAGGTCAAGGAGTGCAATTTTTAGCAAAACGCGTTGGGTAAGTAGTATTAACCATTTGGAGTCCTAAGGAGGATGCAAAATCTTGAATTTGAAGAGCACGTGAATCACTTTTTAATAAATCTGCATTAAAGTCACCACAAACTATAATGTGCTCATATTGTGCAGAAAATTCAGAGAGCATAGAGAAAAAGGTCTGAGGAGAGCAAGTTCTATTGGGGACATAGGCACAAGCCACTAAGCATTTGGTGCAACCATCCGCTACTTCTGCAATTAGAAACTCAGTATTTAAATCATTTGATTTACTAACAATTCTGCATTTCAGAGAAGACTTGCAGTAAATTGCTATACCAATGATTTCATACCCCCACTGTTGGAGGAAGAAAAGTTTCTCATTGCAAATATAAAAACAAACAGAAATACCAATCGAGAAAAAGATAGTGATTGAGAAGTAAAGTAAGTAATATAGAATAAAGATGAGAAAAATATAGAAAGAAATTACGTAGAGAAATCAAAACAAAAGAAACAATATATGCAAATTAATAATATAAATAAATAAGCAAAATAGACTACAATACATTTAGCTAATGATCGTTGCTGCTGTGGCTAGCAGCAGCAACGGCGGCACCAGCAGCGATGGAGTGAAGATCTTCTGAGCTTTCGATAGAGAAGCTTTTACCGTTTTCCGTTCTCTATCCAACACCAAACCAGACATTCCAACAATCTCGGTACTCCAGGCGACATGAACTATCAGTGAGATCGTCAGAGACGACCTACAAGTCGCACTGGTGTACGAGCTCTCTACCGGTGGAAAGGCAGTGGCTGACGTTTGGGGGGCCATAGAGGTCAAACTATCTGAGATGGTCATTTGCTAAACAACCAGGGAGGACCGTTCCCTTGTTTTGACTAAGCCGAGGTCATCAGGGGATATAGGGTCATCAAATGCGAAGACGCTTTCTCCAAGGAATTTTTGAGCGACTGCTTCTACAAGATCTGCGACGCATGGAACGGCTTGAGACTCAAGCTGATCCTGGCTAGAGACAAACCACCGAAAATACCAATGCTGAAAGTCATAGATAATCCGATGGTTTTTCTAAGAGAGGAAAACATTGACATCGGCATTGTTGAAGAACATTAGGTAAATGACCTTACTATAAAGGGCCTGAATGACAACCACTACAACTGTGATAACATAAACCATAGTAAACCAAGAACCTGGATTCTTGCTAAAAAACATACTAAAGCTTTAATATTTACAAATTTTAGCTCATCCGATTTAACAGTTGGTAGAATGGAGAACGCAGGCAGCGCAGACCTCCTTATTGAATCTGCATACAAACGACAAGCACCGCCGGAAGAAGTCCATGAATTGATGACCACCATCTCCACAAAAAAGATCAACCTGTTGATGGGTTGCGATGCCAATGCAAAACATACAGTAAAGGGCAGCTCGAAAATCATTGAACGTGGTCGGTCTTTATTTGATTACATTTTTGAAAACAACCTTTGTAACACCCCCACCTTTACCTTTCGAAGTACGGATAATTTTAACAGATGGGAAGATGTTATAGATATCACACTTACCAACAACAACAGTAATATGAAAGTAGAAAACTGGAGAGTATACAATCTGAAATCCTTCTCAGACCATAATTGGACCCTTTTCAATGTAGATATCGAAATCGAGATTCCTAAACCTTTCAGAAAACAAAAAAAAATTGACTGACCCCAACTCAAAAATCACTTCATCTGAAGAACCAAACACAAAAGAAAAGACTCTCGAGAAAGCTTTTAACATAAATAAGTGAAACTCTCAAAGACTCTGCAAGACTCAGTAAAATACTATTGAAAGAACACTCCAACCCATCTCTTCTGAGAAAGTGTAATGGAGTCAACTGAAGAATCTTTAGAGCTTTTAATAAATATCTACTTTCCCGGATGCAAAGATATCAGAACAGAGCACACCCTGCACCTGTTATCTGACGCATGAGAAAAAATAACACCTATTATCACCGAAGAAAAAATTCCGTGTATCGCTCCTTATAAATCGCAGGGCCTGGAGGGCATCTTACCCATTATGCTGCAAAAATTGCAAGATTTAGCAATTCCATGGCTCACACCGATTTTTAGGAGTAGCATACTACTCGTAAATAATCACGTACCCCGATCATGGAAACGGGTGAGAGTAGTCTTCATCTCGAAGGCGGGGAGGCGCGGTCATGAAAACGCGAAAGATTTCAGGCCAATCAGTTTGACCTTCTTTGTTTTGAAGACTGCGGGTATAGAAGAAACATCCCTCTCCAAATCCCAGCATGCATACCTCAAAGGAAGATCTACAGAAACAGCTCTTCACGAAGTAATACGAACAATAGAAAAATCCATACACTATAAAGAATACACATTAACCACCTTCCTAGACATAGAATGAGCCTTTAATAATGTACACAATGAAGTCCCTCACGGAGCTAGGGATAGAAAACTGTCTTAGCACGAGCATTATTCAGGCAACACTAGGAAACAGCAATAGAACCAAATTTGCCAGTACAGGAACACCTCAGGTCATGAATAAAATCCTTTTACAATTAGACAGAGAAAGAATCAAGGTAGTCGGGTATGCGGACGACATGGTGATACTGGTGTCAGGAATGTTTCCTTCCGTGATAAGCGAAATCATGGAAAATGCTCTGAGTAACGTAAACACCTGTGCCAATAAGTGTGGTCTTGGCGTCAACTCGAGCAAAACTGAACTGTTGTTCTTCACCACAAAGACCAAAATACCTGACTTCACACTTCCTCTGGCCTTAACCACTCTCCCTATCACCTAGTGCTAGGTATCTAGGAGTTATGCTAGATCCTAAACTTAACTGGAAACTAAACATAGAACAACGAGTGAAGAAAGCATGTATAGCTTCTATGCCTGTAACAGAACCTCCGGCAAAAGATGGGACCTCTAACCAAAATCAACCCTATGGATGTACACAGCCGTGGTACGTCCTATCTTCACATATGGCTCAATAGTATGGTGGCCGTCTCTCAGAAAAGGCTACAACATAACCAAACTTAGTAAGGTTCAGAGAGCAGCATGTATAGGTATCACAGGCGCCATACGATAAACACCATCAGATGCCCTAACGGTTCTTCTGCATCTCTTACCTTTAGATCTACACCTAACAAACATTACAGCACATAGCGCGATCAGACTCAGAGAGTCTGGATGCTGTATTGCGAAACACTACGCCATAGTAATATTTTGGATTCTCTACCGAGAGAACTGGTATCGCCTCTAACAGATTACATTACCCAAAAAATGATCTTTACAAAACATTTTGACATACAATTCCCTTCAAGAATAGAATAGCAAGATGGACAGGTGGTCAAGGATTTTGATCTAACAAGTGGGTGCGGGTGTGTTTTCTGAATCCTTGAACAACTCAAAATCATATAGATTTCCTGACACCGCCAGTGCTTTTCAGGCGGAATTACTCGCTATCCGCGAAGCCTGCGGTCAGCTCAAACTACACATAAATATAACGCTAATGCAAAACACCGCTATATTTATTGACAGCCAAGCAGCTATCAAAGCCATTGCCTCGGTTTCTATATCATTCAAACTAGTAAAAGAATGCCGAAGTGAGCTAGCCTCGCTAGATGGTCAATTCAGGATAACCCTGATTTGGGGTTTCAGGGCATAGTAACGTTTATGGGAACCAGCCGACGGACTGGCTACGCAAGGCTCAACCCTTCACTGTTCCCTCGCAGAACCAGTTTACGTTCCGCTGGGAGCAGTCAAGTCACAAGGGAAAAATCTCCCCAATCTTCCTTAGAAAAGCTAACCTCAGATGGGCTAGGCTAACAAACTCTGTCATATCTAGAAATATGTGGCCAAATTACAACAAGGCAAAGACAGACGACTTCCTAAACAGAATGTGTAAAGACACCACCAGGATAACATGGGACACTGGCCGATAGGAGACCCGCACTCAGACTAGGTATCCCACATAAATCCCACCAACACCGCCGTAATTGCAAGGTCGCAACCGAAAAACGAAACTCTCACCTACTATATATGAACCTGTCCAGCTGTGGGTAAGGCCAGACATCGAGCATTAGGCAAACAATTTTTCAATTCACTCGAGCAGATCTCAGGGTGACCGTGGTGTAGTGGTATATGGCTTAAATGCAACTTGATCTTCGATGATTCAGGTGGAGGAAAAAAAATACTGTGAATCATGAGCTACGACAAAAAGCAAAACAAACAAGCTCCCCAGTTATCTGGACGCCACCCTTGGAGTTTACTGAAATTTAATACCACCTAAGTTTCAAACCCACTACACCAATTATTCTTTCTCTCTCTCTCTCAATTTCTACAAACGCCCGTGCCCTGAAATAATTTAATGGTAATCATATCCCATTTGGCGCGCGCCAATTATATAAAAAAAAAAAACTAATAACTTTCTTAAATTCCACAGGTTTGTATTTGTATTTTGTATTTATTATAAACTTTGTATCTTTTACACTGTTACAATCTTTACATTAGTAAAAGTGTAATTAAAATTAATTTTATTACTAATGGAGTATAAAAAAAACAGAGAAACAATAACTAATTTTATACTTATTTATGTATTTGCAGATAAATTCGTATAAAAAATTTCAAATGAAATTCAAGTTAATTTTATAATTTTACCTATTAGACATACAAAGAAGTAGATAGTTATCAAACCGATCAGTATTGTGCAGTTTTCTGATGCTTAGAGGCAATGCATTCCACAGGCGGACGGCATGAATGAAAAATTTACGTTCAGAAGTTAGACTTGAAAAATTAGGTTGCAAAATAGAGAGAGAGCGAGATGAACGCAAAAGATGTATTTTTTCATGTAGGAATGGTGGTTATTTAGTAATAATGATTTTATGCAAATAAATTATGACTAAGTAATCCAAGTAAGCTTCCAAAATACAGAAATTTTTTGCTTTGTCAATGTACTCGATTTCAGAAGTTTCCAGATATAGCTTTGGGAAATAATCCGAATCCAGTTTATTTTTAAATATTACTAAACACTTTGATTTAAGTGGATTCAACTGTAATGCATTTCTTTCTGCCCAAAGTAATACCTACTTGAGGTCCTCATTCAATCTACCCGCTCCATCTTCAATTAGGCCTAGCTTACAGCTTAAATAAATTTGTATATCATCAGCATACATGTGTACAAAACTATTTTTAACCGACAGCGGAAGGTCATTAATAAAAGTTGAAAACAACAAGGGACCTAGGATTGACCCTTATGGCACTCCTGTTGATACATTTTCAAATCTGGATCTTTGTTTTTTAATGCTACTGCTTGTTTCCTTTCTGCGAGATAAGAAACTATAAGTTTCGCAGCTACAGGAGAGAAGCGGTATATGCTTTCTAATTTCGTACCAACTGTAAGTGGTTTACCTTGTCGAAAGCCTTGGAAAAATCAAGTAAAGTTAAAAATGTAACGTCGTCTTTATCAATAGCAACGCGAATATCATCTGTAACTTTTAAGAGAGCAGTGATGCAACTATGCTTCTGCCGAAAACCAGATTGGTTCCCATACAGCAATTTGTTGTTTTGCAAATATGCAGACAATTGAACGTGAATTAATTTTTCCATGACCTTCGACAAAAAAGGCAAAATAGATATAGGTCTATATTCAGGAGGAGAAATCCGCGATCCTTGTTTCTTAAGAATAGGAAAAATCTTTTATGATTTCCATACATATGGAAAAGTGGAAGTTAGAATTATTGTATTACAAACATGTGTAAGAGCTGGGAGTAAATGAGGCAAAATAATTTTCACAAAAGTAGGATGTATTTCATCAAAGCCAACAGCTTTTGACTTAACATTCAATACAGCTTTGACAACGTCAGTTTTTTCAACACAGGAAAATTCGAAACTATGCAATATATTTCCATTTATCTCATTATAATTCAAGGTCGAAAACAGAGGCGGAGTGGAGTGAATTTGTAAAAAATTATTGTTTAGTTGATCTGGATCCAAGTTATCCAAATCATCTTCATTTTTCCGGCCAATACCCATTTCACGCAAATTATTCCATAATTTTTTCGTAGGCAAACTTGTGCTGAACCTATTTGAATAATACCGTCTTTTAGCTCGTTTTATTTTGGAATTGACCTCAATACGTAAGGCACGAAAAGTTTCATATACATAGGTCTGGCAATTTGAAATGCTTCCACCTATTGAAGACTAAGTCACGCCTATTTTTTAGATGTAAAATCTCCGCAGTAAACCAGGAAATATTGTGGTTTTTAATGTGTTTAGTGATAAGTGGATCATGAGTGTGGAACAAAGTTTGAATTTGATTTTGCAGATAACTAACTTGTGAGTCGGGCGAGGTCATGTAATATAATTGCTGCCAATTTACTCTTAAAATATCTTCCTCCAATTGGTCATAATTGATATTATTGAAGTCTCTGTATGAGTAGGTTTGTGCCTGACTAGACTTAGTTTTATTAAAGATCGCGAAAATTAAGTCGTGTTTCGAAAAGCAGGAGCGGATAATTGATCGTATAAAAGAGTTTCAATATTATCATTAACCAGAAACAAGTCTAGCAGTGTACTTGATGCACCAATGAAATGTGTGGGAACTTTATTGTTAATAGGATTTAAATTGAATGTTTTTATGTTAGCAACAAATGCTTCTGCACCTACATTGCATAAAAGGTTACAATTAAAGTCCCTACAGATGATAATTTCAGAAAATGTTGATGAAACACTCTCCATCACTGAATAAAAAGGCTTAAGATCAATGCCACTATCTGAACGATAGACGACACCTATAAGACACTTACTTGTTCCACTTACCACTTCAACAAAATAGTATTCAATAGGACTATTGGGGGGAGAACTGATTATAGGCTTGCAGTTTATACCATTCCGAATATATATGGCAGCTCCGCCACCAATCCTATCATGCCTATCAGCCCGAAAGATTCTTTAGCCACTCAAGCCATACACTTCATCTCTAACATGCCTTTGAAACCAGGTCTCCGATATACATATAACGTCAACGGTCGACCCAACGAATGTACACCGAAATTCGTCTATCTTTGGAAGCAAACTCTGTGCGTTAATGTGACAAACACTAAAGCCATTCTTTTGTTTACATAAAATATTTATCATCATGCGTAAGTTATCATCATTTCTGCCGCCCGTTGCATTGCTATCCACGGCCGTGGTCATTAAGGAACAAAAATAAATAAATAAAAAAGAAGCATTGCAACAATCGACAAAAATGAATACCACACAATTTGATAAATTTAAGAACTATATCTTTACCTAGTAAAATTATAACAAGAAACAAAATAATAATGACGAATAAAATATTAAAGAAATTGAATAAAAATAAGCATTTAAAAACAAATAAAAATCGATTGAAACACCTTACTGTTTAAAGTTGGTTTATACATTTTGATAATTAATAGCATGTATTGCAGCGGCAAAATTATCCTCACTTTGGGGGCAATCAAACAAAAAAGCTTTCTCATTTGGAGTTTGACGTGCGTAGACGAGTCCATTGCAAGTGAGGACAGAACTTAGGTGTTTTTGTTGTTTTAACTTGAAAGCTTTCCTATAAGTCAGATGGTTCTGGGCAGACTTTACTGTCAGATTGCAGGCCGAGATTTTGTAAACATATGGGTTTCTTTGTTTTTTTTGTATGATAGATGTATGGAACGTAGTACCCTGATTTTATCTGCAACTGTTGGAAGTTTGACTATAATGGCTGTGTTTTCTGATCCCCGCTTTGGATTCGTCCTAAATATATCACTTGGCATAGGTATTGGTGCGCAGTGAGTAGATCTTCATTGGAATTTTTGGGGACGCCATGCAGCACTGCACATTTCTGTTTAAGTCTTCCAAGCGTCGATTGAAATCCCTTACAATGGTGTCCAATTTATCAGCAAGGTTGTTGTGCAGCTCAGTGATGAGAGATTTTAGTTGTGCCGTTTATTTAATCGCATCTCAATTTTGTTTAAATTATCACATTTTGTTGTCGCATTAGCGCCAGGTGAATTTTGGCGGGTGGTGGTTGTTTTGGCAATAGTTTTGACAGAAGATCTTAGTTCCCGCGGAGATTGTTGGTTAGACATAATAAGCGGTAAAGTCTTCGGCACAAATGTGATGGTGATTGATAAAAACAAAATTTTCATAAAATCACAAAAAAATAACAATTGGACAACTGGCTTAAATGCAACTTGATCGTGATGATGACATCAGGTGGAGGAAAAAAAATACTGTGAATCATGAGCAACGACAAAAAACAAAACAAACAAGCTCCCCAGTTATCTGGACGCCACCCTTGGAGTTTACTGAAACTTAATACCACCTAAGTTTCAAACCCACTACACCAATCTTTCTTTCTCTCTCTCTCTCTCTCTCAATTTCTTCAAACGCCCGTGCCCTGAAATAATTTAATGGTATTCATATCCCATTTGGCGTGCGCAAATTATAAAAAAAAAAAAAAAAACTATTTAAAAATGTTCCACTACTAGATCTAACAACTTAGAAGCTTTTTTGCAGAAATTGGAGATTTTTAAAAGGATTATTAATGGATTATTTTGCCACAAAAGCGCGTCTCTATTTTTGCGACTTCATCAGACAACGGTTAGCGTTAAAACTTTGGTTGGATTTAGAAACTTCTCATCAACACAACTTCAACACTTTATCAGCTCTAAAGTTTTCCACAAATGTGACAAATAAGAGGCTCACAGAAGTCTTTACAATTTCAAAGGTTTATTTATTTTTAGTATCTACTACAGTTTTTATCTTTTACGAAACAAAAATCATTTGGAATATGTTCTGAAATTTGTTTTTAGTATCTTATTGCACTCTTTTCCATGTTTTATTAAAATATTATTAAATTCAGCCATTGAAGATATAACATCTTCATTCCATATAATTAGCATATTTTTATCTTTTACAAAACAAAAACTATTTGGAATATGTTCTGAAATAGCCTCTTTTTTTATCTACTAATAAATTATTTGTTGAGAGTACACTCATAATCAAGTGTTCTTCTTCTTTTCCTTAGGGCTAGGTTACGATCCGGAGTAGAAGGATCACAACCCTCCCACTTTACTGCATCCTTACTGGTCCGCCCGTGGGGTTTGCTGGTATGACTTCAGGAAGTACCGGCAGGACACCTCTCTCCAAGATTAATATTACAATTAAGCTGACGCTTATCCAGCAGTTTTATTTTCGCTCAGGATCATTTTGTACGTCAGACGAATGAAGTCGCAAAAATAGAGACGCGCTTTTGTGGAAAAATAATCCATTAATAATCCTTTTAAAAATTTCAAATTTCTCCAAAAAGCTTCTTTTTTTTTTTGGTTGCGCCTGGAGGTGCAGGAATCTTCAAAAGATACCAATGGCCCGTACTATTGGTTATGCCCGATTCATATATCTGACCTGATGATTCATAAGTGTCGGCCAGTATATGCCTACGTGCTAAACCTCACCCCCCAGAGAGGCACTATGAGAACCGGCCGCTCGTGCTCATAGTAGTAGGAAATTCGTTCCTCTCATTTTTTCGTTTTGTGGTGACTACGACTAAGTTACCTTAACAACTAGTTTACGCTTCTGTAGTGTTAATCGCGTTAGGTAGGTAGCTTTCCAGCGAAGGCACCTACTAATACCGTCATTACATGCGGTTTTCCCTTACTGCGCCAGATCGTACGGTCTTGTTCTTTGTAGTCGGCGCTCGAGGTTTGTCACGTCCAGAGTACGGATTATTTCATTATTGCAATGATCATGAAGGCGAGTATGAAGTTTGTGAGCAAAGTTTGTCACTTCATCCCACACGGTAGCAATTCCTAGATCTCTGTGAATATCACTATTCCATGGAGCGTTCACAATTGCTCTTAGTGTTTTGTTTTGGAATGTTTGCAGAACAGTCATATTGCTTGGCTTGGTACAACCCCAAAGTTGTATACCGTATGTCCAAGATGGTTTTAGCACTTGCTTGTACAGAAGCAGTTTATTGTATACGCTTAACTTCGAGTATCTCCCGAGTAGCTAGTACATTTCTCTAAGTCTGATTTCGAGCTCGTCGCGCTTCTTTTTAACATGTGGCTTCCACTTAAGTTTTGCGTCTAGTGTCATTACTAGATATTTTGCCTCGTTTGCTTACGGTATTTGTACCGAGTTAATGGAAATAGGTAAGTTGTTTATCTTTTTGTACGTAAAATTGACATGCGTTGACTTGGTCTCGTTAAGGACGATTCTCCAGGTCTTTGTCCACTCGCATACTTTGTTTAAAGCTCGTTGGAGTTTTCCAGTTGATAACTCGACTGACTCATCTGTTGCGAGGATAGCCGTGTCGTGTGCGAATGTTGCTACGACAGTCCCTTCATCTTGTGGTATATCTCTTGTGTAGAGGAGGAACAGAATTGGGCCGAGAACGCTTCCTTGCGGAACACCGGCATGGATTTCTTTGAATTTCGAATATTCTGCCCCATGTTTAACACGAAAGAGTCTGTTATTAAGGTAAGATTCCAATATTCTGTAGAGTTTATCTGGTAAGATTACCCTTAGCTTATATCTCAGGCCTTCGTGCCATACCTTGTCGAACGCTTGCGATACGTCGAGAAAAGCAGTAGAGCATATCTTTTTCCCTTCTAGAGCTTTTTCAATTTCATTTGTAATTCGATACACCTGATCGATTGTGGAATGTTTAACCCGAAACCCGAATTGATGATCCGGGGTCAATCGCCTTTCTTCAATTACTGGGTGCAATCTTTTTAGCAAAAGTTTCTCAAAGACTTTAGATATTATCGGCAGAAGCGAAATGGGTCTATATGATTTCTTGTCGTTTGTACATTTCCCCGGTTTCGGAACCATTATTACTTCGGCGACTTTCCATTGCCTTGGAACATATAGAAGTCTCAATGAAGCATTTATAATGTAGAGTAACTTAACTAACGCTTTTTTCGGTAGCTCGGGAGCCTTGTTATTTTTCAGTTATCTTATTGTCATACGAAGTTCGGACAGGGATACAGTTTTTAATTTAAAGTTGTCGGGTGCCGTATTTGCATTCGGATCTTCGATCAATGGTTGTCCATCGAATGGCTTGAACGTTTCCTCTAAATCTTCGGCAAATAATTCCGCTTTCTCTTTGTCTCCTTTTGCCCATTCGCCGTTAGCTTTTCTTATTGGTGGCGAGTACATTACGGGTTTCCTTATGAACTTCAAGGCTTTCCATAGAGAGTAGTTTGGACACTTATCAGCGGTTAAACTCTCGAGGTAAGTAGAAGTCTCGCGATTTCTAAAGTCCTGCAGCACATTTTTTAGCTTGTTGCAAAGGTGGTTAAGATAAGTTTTATGCGGTGGCGCGCGGGATTGTTGCCATCTCTTGCGCGCTCTTCTCTTTTCTCGTATGAGGTCGTCGATATCAGGCTGGTATTTGACTTTGCTGTTCCATGTTGCTGTTTTTCGAAAAGGAGTATTTTTCCATGCTGCGCACTGAATGGCTTCCACGAGCTTGTCAATTTCGACTGTATTCTTTAATGTACATAGAGGAACCGCCTCTCGCATTTTCCGAAGGATGATGCGCGTGATAATCACTGTAGCCTTTTATTCTGGGTCCAGGTCCTTTTTTTAAGTGGGTTTCCGATGTCAAGCATATATCAATATTGTTTTTCCGTAAAAAGATGTCTAATTCGTTTATTTTTGCCAGAATGCCGTTTGCATTCCACGTTAGTATCTTTACCACCTGTTTCATATTCATGTTTTGTTGTTTGTCTTGCGAGGCTTGAGCTCGAGTTTGCTCAATTTGTCGAAAATAACTTGATTAACCTTGGTTTGCTCCTCAAGTTTTTCCAATATCACAGTTAGTATTTGGCAGACCGGATCTGTTGTGGCTGACCTTGATGCAACTTGCACGTACGATTTCGTACTTCCAGCCAGTGGCAGTTTTTCCGTTGGACTTGGACCAGCGACGTTCTCTTGTGCAATTTTTATATTTTCCTTTATCGGTCTCGTCCTTTTGACTGGCTTATCGGTCTTAGGCTTATCGAGTGTAGCGGTTTTTTTTAGAGTATCGCGTCTTTTTTGAAGTTCTTTGGCGATTTCGCAACCTCGAGAGTTCGCTGGGTGGTTTCCCATGCAATTCGCGCAGACCGCTGGGACCTGCTTGGTTATGTTGCACTCTTCCGAGATATGTGCACCGGCACATTTTACGCACCATGGCTTCTAAGTTTGTTAGTTCTAGTAGTGGAACATTTTTAAATAGTTGTCCAATTGTTATTTTTTTGTGATTTTATGAAAATTTTGTTTTTATCAATCACCATCACATTTGTGCCGAAGACTTTACCGCTCATTATGTCTAACCAACAATCTCCGCGGGAACTAAGATCTTCTGTCAAAACCATTGCCAAAACAACCATCATCCACCAAAATTCACCTGGAGCTAGTGCGACAACAAAATGTGATAATTTAAACAAAATTGAGATGCGATTAAATAAACGGCTTGATGAACACAATGCACAACTAAAATCTCTCATCACTGAGCTGCACAACAACCTTGCTGATAAATTGGACACCATTGTAAGGGATTTCAATCGACGCTTGGAAGACTTAAACAGGAATATGTACGCCCTAACAGTACGTGTTGAAGTACTTGAGCAAACCTCTGAAGCCACTATTTGCTCCCAAATAGAGGCTGAAATATCATCACTACGCCAGTGTTCCATGGCGTCCCCAAAAATTCCAATGAAGATCTTCGCAGTATGTTCGAAAAACTGTGGTCCTCTATTCACTGCGCACCAATACCTCTGCCAAATGATATATTTAGGACGAATCCAAAGCGTGGATCAGAAAACACAGCCATTATAGTCAAATTTCCAACAGTTGCAGATAAAATCAGGGTACTACGTTCCATACATCTATCATACAAAAAAACAAAGAAACCCATATGTTTACAAAATCTCGGCCTGCAATCTGACAGTAAAGTCTGCCCAGAACCATCTGACTTATAGGAAAGCTTTCAAGTTAAAACAACAAAAACACCTAAGTTCTGTCCTCACTTGCAATGGACTCGTCTACGCACGTCAAACTCCAAATGAGAAAGCTTTTTTGTTTGATTGCCCCCAAAGTGAGGATAATTTTGCCGCTGCAATACATGCTATTAATTATCAAAATGTATAAACCAACTTTAAACAGTAAGGTGTTTCAATCGATTTTTATTTGTTTTTAAATGCTTATTTTTATTCAATTTCTTTAATATTTTATTCGTCATTATTATTTTGTTTCTTGTTATAATTTTAATAGGTAAAGATATAGTTCTTAAATAATTTAAGATCAATTATTAATCAAACTGTGTGGTATTCATTTTTGTCGATTGTTGCAATACTTCTTTTTTATTTTTATATTTGTTCCTTATATTATCTTTTAATGACTACGACCGTGGATAGCAATGCACCGGGCGGCAGAATTGATGATAACTTACGCATGATGGTAAATATTTTATGTAAACAAAAGAATGGCTTTAGTGTTTGTCACATTAACTCACAGAGTTTGCTTCCAAAGATAGACGAATTTCGGTGGACGACCGTTGACGTTATATGTACATATATCGGAGACCTGAATCTACAGAATCTTTCGGGCTGATAAGAATCCCCCTTTGGGATTGGTGGCGGAGCTGTCGTATATATTCGGAATGACATAAACTGCAAGCAGTTTTTCCCCCAATAGTCCTATTGAATACTATTTTGTTGAAGTGGTAAAATCAGATTCAGATTAAGGAATTTTTATTATTTAGTCGTTCTATTTGTAAATTGGCTTAAAACTAGACTTATTACTATAAATTTAATGTTGGCTCAACAATAGGGGCCCAACGTATATCTACTGGCTAGTTTGCTAAGGTTTTTTTTTTTAAAAAAAAACCTATATTAATGGCTACTTAATCTATTACATGAATATTTTATATAAGAGAATATATTTGGAAAAATTAGTTTTTTGTTAAATAAAGAAAATATATTATTAAGGGGACTATCCCCGGTAATAGGCATTGTCTGCAAGCTGGTAGAATGGTGTTTATTCGTTGTTCATTATGTCTTCAAATCTTGAATCGATGATTGCTCGTGCAGTCAGGTATCGGTGGCTTGGATCGATCTGCTGTCGGATGTAGTCTTGTATTTCCTCGTTAGGGTAGTCATCAAGATTTTGCAGGAGTCTACTTGAAAATTGAATCATATACTGGTCGATTGGGCTCACACCGGCGTTCTCGTAAAGAAAAGCCTTAGGGTGGTACTTCCTTGTGATTGGATTTCGCCACAGTCCTGTACAGATTCGAAGAACCTTACGTTCGAATATTTGAATCTTCTTCATGGTGGTGGGCGATATAGTGAACCATATGGGGCAGCCATATGTGATAACTGGTTTTATCAGCTGCTTGTATACGAGCAGTTTAGTCTTCTTGCTGAGCCCATTTCTCTTTCTGAGTAATGAGTGGACTAAATGCAACGCATAATTGGCCCTCCTTAGGATGATTTCAGCGTGAGGATTAAACTTAATCGCACCTCGGTGTTATCTGGAAGAGAAATCCATATGTTGTGGCAGCGAGTTGCGAACGCTCGGCGTCCCCTCGTAGCTGTCACTGGATTTCTGAAGCAGATTAGTTCCGTCTTGCTGCTGTTGATTTTGATTCCCCATTTGAGGTAATACTCCCAAAGATTTTTGACGTGGGTTTCAACTCTCCCGTCTGCTATTTCCAGGGAAAGCGAAACAGAGTAAGTGATGGAGTCATCCGCATACAGCATTGTTCTGGTCCTTGCTGCAGTCAGTGGTTGGTGTGCATTGAACATGTTGAACAGTATTGGTCCAAGCCTTGATCCCTGGGGTACTCCAGCGTTGATTCGTTTTATTGAAGACTTTGCTTGATGTACCTGTACATACAAAATTCTGTGGGTTAAAAAATTGAAAATTAATCTTACCAGATAATTGGGGAAACCAACGTGAATTAGCTGGAAAATCAGTCCTTTGGTCCAAACGCTGTCAAAGGCTTTCTCTATGTCTAGCAGGCAGGCTACGGTAGTCTCTTTTTTGTTCAGGCCATGGGTGACATCGCTGTGTAGCTTGAGCAGAGGGTGAATAGTTGAGTGCTTTCCTCGAAAACCATATTGGTTATTGGGAATTATTCCTCGTTCTGAGCAAAAGTGATTAATCTTCCTCAACATCACTGATTCTAGTATTCTGCTAACACAGCATAGCAAAGCGATTGGTCGATATCCATCAACATTCGAACGGTTCGACTTTTTTGGTACTGGAACAACCTTGGCCACTTTCCATGAAGTTGGAAAATAGCTGTTGTTAATACAGTTGTTGAAGATGATCGTCAGCAGTAAAATAGCCACATTTGGCAACTTTTTTAATAAAAAGTTGGAGATTTGGTCAGTTCCAGCAGATTTCTTGGCATTGCTGCTTTGAATTATCTCCATCACTTCTTCTGTGGTAGTGAAGGTTTCATTGCTTAACGGATCATTAGCTCGGTTATCCCCGCTGAATGTTGTTATTGGATTACCGGAATTTGTGGCTTCATGAACTTCAGATTCTACTTCCTCAAGGAAGTCGGGAAGGTGCTCTGGAGGTCGGTCGGTGAAGTTACCCTCAAAGTGGTTGGCAAATGCCTCAGCTTTCTCATCAGGAGTTGTTGCTGTTACCTGGCCGTGATTGATGCTCTCAGGTAAGGTATTAGATCTACCAACCAGAGAGTTAATTTTCTTGAAGGCGTCGGGACCTGGTTTGATATCTTCAAGGAACTCGTTATCCCTGTAATTCTTCACCGCCTGGAAGAACATCGTATTAGTACACTGCAGTTGCGAGTGCACACTACGATATTCATCATTCACGGTGTTGCATGTCCTGTGAAAGATCCTCTGGAGCCTCTTCCTCAGTGGCTGCCTGTGGGCATAGATAGCCTGGATGTAACTTGGAAGGTTTGCGTATTTGTTCCTGTTGGTACGGAGGACTTTCTGCCTATCCATGGCATTAAAGACAACTGTATTGAATCCGTTGATGACGCCGTCTATCTCGGTGTTGCTGAGATTAGCCGCACTCGAAGTTATTGGGAGCTCGGCCTCTATATTCGATCGAAATCGGGCCCAGTTTACTTTACTGAACATGGTGTGGAGTTCAGGTGCAGGTCTCTCTGTCATTATTCTTCGGTTTAGCCGAATTCTCAATTCAACAGCTAGATGATCTGAATCACTGTCATGTGCTAGACACGAGTAATTTTGAAAATCGGGCAGTATGTTGACGAAATTAGACGACACCAAGAAGAAGTCAAGTGTTGACGGAGTTCTGGGAAAAGATTTCCTTGACTGATAAATAGCCACAAGGGAATGACGATGGCTATTTCCATTCAGCCAATACACAATAGCGGTTCCCTGCTGTGAGGTTATATCGTCTTGCCAGAGTGGGTGCCTTGCGTTGAAGTCTCCGCCAATCACGCAGTAGTTGTGTAGGTTTGCGGCGATGTTGATGGTATTGAGGTCCTTCTGAATATTTTCCCTCGTTGCTTGACAACTGTTGTAAACGGATATCAGCAGCAGAGTTTCATCTACAGAAACTTGAATAACAATTGCTGTTGCTTCCATGGATAGCAGTCCGGAAATCCTTGTTTGCTCAACCTTAAATACTTTTCGGAGAAGGATCGCAGTACCTCTTCTTCCAGTTGTTTTGCCTTCTCTGAAGATGTTGTAACCATCGGGCTTGAATGAATTTCTTGCTGTCAAATTGGTTTCCTGTAAAAAAAGAATATCTGGTTTCCTTGACTTAATAAATAAGTTCAAGGAAATTCGTCTGGCTGTGGAATAAATAGAATTTACATTGTAGGTAATTAATGATATGTTATTTATTAGGAACAACCTTTTTTGCTTTCTGAAGAAGCGTCAGCAGGTCCGTGCCAAACAGCCGCTCAGTGTCGTCAAAAATATTGAATGAAGACGGGGCTGCCGTCTGTTTGTTTGCTGAGTTCTTTGGTTTCTCATCATTGGTAGGCTTGGCTGCTGTTACCTGAGGGACACTCTTGGGAACCTGCTGTTTTTTTGTGCTGCCCATAGCTGCAACATCAGCAAAACTCAACCCCGAAACAACGGCTTTCTTGGCTGACTTGGCAGCAAATTGATGCTGCTCCTTCTTTTTTATTGCTGTCTTAGCTTTCTCGGCTATCTTTTCTTTATATTTCGGCACCCTTTATAGTTGGCCGGATGTCCTATTTTGAAGTGGTAAGTGGAACAAGTAAGTGTCTTATAGGTGTCGTCTATCGTCCAGATAGTGGCATTGATCTTGAGCCTTTTTATTCAGTGATGAAGAGTGTTTCATCAAAATTTGCTGAAATTATCATCTGTGGGGACTTTAATTGTAACCTTTTATGCAATGTAGGTGCAGAAGCATTTGTTGCTGACATAAAAACATTCAATTTAAATATTATTAACAATAAAGTTCCCACACATTTCACTGGTTCATCAAGTTCACTGCTAGACTTGTTTTTGGTTAATGATAATATTGAAACTCTTTTATACGATCAATTATCCGCTCCTGTTTTTTCGAAACACGATTGAATTTTCGCGGTTTTTAATAAAACTAAGTCTATAAATTAGATCCAGATCAATTAAACAATATTTTTTTACAAATTCACTCCACTCTGCCTCTGTTTTCGACCTTCGACTATAATGAGATAAATGGAAATATATTGCATAGTTTCGAATTTTCCTGTGTTGAACAAACTGACGTTGTCAAAGCTGTATTGAATGTTAAGTCAAAAGCTGTTGGCTTTGATGAAATACATCCTACTTTTGTGAAAATTATTTTGCTTCATTCACTCTCACAGCTCTTACATATGTTTTTAATACAATAATTCTAACTTCATCTTTTCCGTATTTATGGAAATCATCAAAGATTATTACTATTCTTAAGAAACAAGGATCGCGGATTTCTCCTCCTGAATATAGACCTATATCTATTTTGCCTTTTTTGTCGAAGGTCATGGAAAAATTAATTCACATTCAATTGTCTGCATATTTGCAAAACAACAAATTGCTGTATGGGACCCAATCTGGTTTTCGGCAAAAGCATAGTTACATTACTGCTCTCTTAAAAGTTACAGATGATATTTGCGTTGCTATTGATAAAAACGAAGTTATTTTTTAACTTTACTTAATTTTTCCAAAGCTTTTGACAAGGTAAACCACTTACAGTTGGTACGAAAATTACAAAACATATACCGCTTCTCTCCTGCAGCTGCGAAACATATAGCTTCTTATCTCGCAGAAAGGAAACAAGCAGTAGCATTAAAAAATCAAATATCTCAATTTGCAAATGTATCAACAGGAGTGCCACACGGGTCAATCCTAGGCCCCTTGTTATTTTCCATGTTTATTAATGACCTTCCACTGTCAGTTAAAAATAGTTTTGTACACATGTATGCTGATGACGTACAAATTTACAATATTTAAGCTGAAAACTGGGCCTAATTGAAGATGGAGCTGATAGATTGAATGAGGACCTCAAGCAGGTATCACTTTGGGCAGAAAGAAATGCATTGCAGTTGAATCCACTTAAATGAAAGTGTTTAGTAATATTTAAAAATAAACTGAGTGCGGATTATTTCCCAAAGCTATACTCGTATCTGGGAACTTATGAAATCAAGTACATTGACAAAGCAAAAAATTTAGGCATATGGTTTAACCGAACTCTCACTTGGGATAATCACATTAAGTTAATTACTGGTAAGGTGTATGGCTGTCTAAGGAACTTATCTAAATCTCAATACTTTACGCCAAATACGAGACTGATGCTTATAGTTGTCTTTAATAACCTTATTCGTTATGTTTTTCTAATAAAGAGATATGACCACGTATCCCCCTTTCGCAACCAAATACTTGGCTGTAATTTGGAAGCCTACTTGGATTACATAGTCATAATTTATTTGCATAAAATCATCATTAGTAAATAACCACCATACCTACATGAAAAAATACATCTTTTGCAGTCATCTCGCTCTCTCTCTCTCTCTCTCTCTCTCTCTATTTTGCAACCTAATTTTTCATGTCTAACTTCCGAACGTCAATTTTTCATTCATGCCGTCCGCCTGTGGAATGCATTGCCTCTAAGCATCAGAAAACTGCACAATACTGATCGGTTTCATAATTATTTTTCTTTATCTGGATTTGTCTGTGAATACATAAATAAGTACACTAAATATATTAAAATTAACACCATTGATTTATACATACGCGTAAATAAAATTGGTTATTGTTTCTCTGTTTTTTTTTATACTCCATTCGTAATAAAATTAATTTTAATTACACTTTTACTAATGTATAGATTGTAACAGTCTAATGTATAAGATACAAAGATTATAATAATAACTAAAATACTAAAAATACTAAATACGAGACTCGTGATTTTTGGAAAAAGATGTTCGTATGTAATTAAAAAGAATGTAGCACTTTAGGCAGGTTAAATTCCAATGCTGCGGTTTTTACGACCGGCATATACTATGACGCGAGGTCAAAAGGTGTTGTTCTTTGCAGACGATGAATTGAATTGTTCGCGTCAAGTAATTGAATAACGGTACGGTTTTTCCTTGTGCAACTCCATAGTTTAAGAGCATACGTCCACACTGGCTTTAACACTTGCTTATAGATAAGCAGTTTGTTATGTAGGCTCAACTTCGAATGTTTTCCAAGTAGCCAGTACTTTTGTCGGTATTTGTTTTCGAGCTCATCGCATTTCTTTTTTACGTGCGATTTCCATTTAAGTTTAACATCTAGAATAATTCGTAGATATTTTGCTTCGTTCGTATACGGTATTTGAGCCGAGTTTAAATATACAGGTAATCTATACACTTTTTTGTAGATAAAGTTGACGTGAGTAGACGCCAAGAATTCGTCCAAGCGTGGACTTTATTAATAGCATGTTGCAGCTTTTTAGTTGCTGCTTCAATTGTATCGCCCGTTGTCAATATCGCCGTATCGTCCGTAAACGTGGCGACGACGCAGTTTTTTTCCTGTGGGATATCACGCGTGTAGAGTACATATAGAAGCGGGCCAAGGACACTTCCTTGTGGGACTCCGGCTGCAATCTCCTTGAAGTCAGAGTAATCATTTCTGTACTTAACACGAAAAAGTCTTTCGGTGAGGTACGATCATAAGATTAGAAAGAGTTGCCATGGCAGTAGTCGTTGCAATTTATACTCCAAACCTTCGTGCCAAACCTTATCGAAGAGACGTCAAGAAATACACCACAACAAATCTTTTTTTCTTCGAGAGTTTTTTCAATCACTCCAGTTATTTTGTGGACTTGGTCGATTATAGAATGTTTGATTCTAAATCCAAACTGATGGTCAGATATGAGACGTCTTTTGTCGATTACGGATTGAAGTCGCTTAGAAAGTAGTTTTTCAAATATTTTAGAAATAACCGGCAATAGCAGTTTGATAAGAGCTTTATTCGGTAATTTCTTGACCACCTGCGCCGTTATCAAGTCGTAACCATGGATTAAACTTTTCTTCTAAATGCAAAGCAAAAAATTCTGCCTTTTCTTTGTCGCTCTTGGCCCAAGTTCTATCGTTTTTCCGAATTGGTGGCGTTTGCATTTGAAGTTTCCGGATGCCTTTTAGCGTTTTCCAAAGTGAATAAACTTTCAGCGGAGAGATTTTAAAGGTAGGTGCCTATATTACCTCTTAGGCGATTGCATAGTCGGTTAAGGACCTTTCTATGCTGCGGTGCACAAATGATTTGCCATTTCTTTCGTGTTTTTCTTTTCTCCCTCATCAGTTCAATGATTTCTCTATTTCTCCATGCCGCTGTTTGGATTGCTTCCACGAAACGACCAATTTCGTCCCCCAGTTCACAAGGTGTTTTATGATCGTAAGTGATACATTTAGGGCGACATTCGTTTCGCAATCACTTCTAAAGCCCTCCCAGTTTGTTCTATTGCTAGTAAGTCTTGGTGATTCATCTTTCTTAATCAACGCTTCAGCAAGTAATTAAATTACAGGAGAGTGGTCAGAAGAGAGACCAAAACTTTCTTCCACTGTAATAAACTTCTCGTAAATGCCGTTTGAAACGAAAAAATCCATAAGATTGGGAGTTTTTTCTACGTCAGTTGGCCAATAGGTGGGTTTTCCTGTCGAATAAAAACAACAACCGAATTCATTTGTCACTTCGTAGAGAATTTTTCCTTTAGATGAACATGACAATAGCAACTGAGCCGGTCGTGATCAATATTGTGATGGGTTGTTTTACATGAAGGCTACCTCGAATTTTCGAACTTCTTATTCTATCAAGCTTTGTTGCTCCTGCTGTCATGCGAAGCATCTTCATCTTCATCCACCTTACGCTTACGCGATGATTAATGTCATTATCACAAGTTGCTTCGCTATTGATCACAGATCCCAGATATTTGAACTTTTCGCATTTGGGAAGTACTTTTCCATTCAAGTAAATGTCTGGAATAGGCCGGTGTGGATCAGAGAACAGGCAGCATATATACTCTGTCTTTTTTGAATACGGTACCCTCCAAAACATCCACCCATACATCAAATGCTTGTTGCAGGGATGTTTGATCTTCACTTATGATAGCGCCATCTTCTAGAAAAAGTAACTAATGGGTATTGTTGTTAAAATCGAGTCACTTCGAAAAAATTCAAACTCAATACCCCAATGCAAACGATGCCAAGTTTCGGGCATACGCAATGCTATTGCAAAGGAGATTTTATTGGCGTTAAATGTGAAGGAAAACACCCCACAAAAAGTTGTCCGCTAAAGAAAGACGAGAAAGCAAAATGCATCAACTGTGATGGTGATCACCCAGTAAATTATAGGCAAAATATCAACAAAGGAAAAGCAAAGCTACTAAAAACAACCAACAAATTGTGAAAAATAAACGTAAAGAAGAGGAAATATCGGTAAAGGAAATGCTTATTACTATTATCCAAAGATTGGATAATCAAGATAAAATAATTAAACAGCTAAGCAAAGAAGCAGAAAAAAAACAACAAAATATTAATGATTAAAAATAATCTAAAAGTCGCAATGTGGAATGCAAATAGTAATAACGAAGATATTGATGTTTGCCTGATTTCTGAAACTCATTTCAAACAGGGAACAAAGATTAGAATTCCTAGGTATCTTTCTTAAAACTCTCCCCATCCAGCTGACAGTACCAGGGGAGGTAGTTCTGCAATTGTGGAAAGTACCTTAGCCTTATGAATTGCCAATAATAGCAAAACCAACAATGCAAGTAGCGACAATAAACATAGAAACTAAAAGCAAGGAATTTAAAATAGCTGCGATATACTGTCCACCCAAGCACTCGCCTACAGAGGAAGATCTGATTGACCTTTTTTCAAATGCTAGGCAACAATTTCATCGTCAGTGGTGATTTCAATGCCAAACGTACATACTAATAAGGGCGAAATTTTAACTGTGAATTTATATCGACTGGATCACCAACTAATTGGCCATCTGACCCAACAAAAATACCAGGTGTTATTGACTTCTTCATAACGAAAGGTATTAATAGAAAAGAAGTTAAAGTTAACAGCAGTGATGATCTGTTATCGGATCATACACCTGTAGTCCTAACAGTCAACGGTTTATCGATAGAACAGATAAAAAACCCACGACTATCAAACAAAAGAACGAATTGGTGCAAATTCAGATAACATCTCCAAGGTTTCATTCGGTGAAATACCCGACGGAAATCAAGCGACTGATACTTGAAAAGAGAAGAGATCTTAGAAAATGGGAAACGACAATATATCCCTGCGATAAAACCATATTTAATAGTTTTAATAACAGACTTAAAAAAAGTATCACTGTATTCAAAAATGATTCTCTAATTAGATACCTTTGTAATCTCAAGGCTGACAAAGTCACGGACTACTCCCTTTGGAAGGCTCCTAAACGTTTGAAAATACCTAAAGCGCAATATCCCCCGTTGAAAAAACCTGATGGGAAATGGATCGGCGATCCAAAAGAAAAAGTTAAACTATTTTGCCAGCACCTTTCAAATGTTTTGAAATCTTTTTCACCCAGCGTAGCAAACGAAAATCTTGATTTCTATGACAGAGTAGATGAAAAGGAAATTCCTTATGTTTAGGTAAGAGAGATCACGACATGTATTCATAAACTAAATAATAGAAAGTCACCAGGTTATGATCTTAGAAATGCTCAAATCACGAAAGAACTGCCCTCCACTGCATTGAAACTGAAGCTTATAATTAATGCTTGCTTTAAACAAAGGTTTGTCCCACATCACTGGAAGATAGCAGAAATTATTGTTATACCTAAACAAGGTAAGCCTATATCAGAAGTTACCTCATACTGGCTAATCTCACTTTTACCGGTATTATCAAAACTTTTCGAGAAAAACTTATCCCCACCCACCAATTCGGGTTTAGGAATAAACACTCGACGATAGACCAAGTGCATCGTACAACTAATGTTACAGAAAATAGATTCTTTGGAGTTCGCTATGGTTCAGAGTATTCTGAACTTAAAGAAATACATGCAGGTGTTCCACAGGGAAGTGACCCACCCTATATTTATTATATACGAGTGATATACCGCATGCGAGTGATACCATGTTAGCCACTTTTGCAGACGACACTGCTCTTCTATCAACAGATTGATGTGTGGTTAAAGCAACAGAAAAGCTACAAAATTCAGTTAACGAGATATTTGATTGGACGCAGCGAAGGCGAATTAAACTTAATAAGTAAAAGTCCACCCATATCAATTTTATAAATAAAAAAATAACGAATGTTCACGTGGTTATTAACAATCAAGTAGTTCCTTACTCTAACACAGCTAAGTATCAGGGTATGAATCTGGATGCTAAACTGAAATGGAAAGAACATGTGAAAAAGAAAGTAGAAGACCTAAATATTAGATATAGAAAACTTTATTGGTTTTTAGGATACTCGTATAACTCAGAGCTGTCCATTGAGAATAAAATCCTATTATATTGTATAATCAGATACTAAAACCCGTTTTGACTGCTCCAGATTTTTTATTGTCGAGCTATCTCAAAGAAAAAGTGTATCTGAATAAGCTCCAAACCTTCCAGCAACTAAAGCAAGACATTCACGAAGATATTGGTTTTATACCGCAAAGTTAAACAAAATGCCATAAAAGAGCAGATTTTTGCATTCTAGAAAATGGTCTTCATTTAACTGATATTATTTTTCATACATAATGAAAAAAATTGGCATGAAATAAACATTCTTTTAAAATTTAAACTTTTTGTTTTTTTCTTTCCATTTAATATTTATTTAAAACATATCACACATAGTTACTTTTGCCGCACCCTGTGATGCCGCACCGGATGATGTTTTCCGCAATCATTCGCGTATAACCAGATCCACATTTTAAGTACGTACTTCCATAATTCTGTATTTGATTGTTGAGTTTAAGAATTAATTCTAACTTCCCAAGAGGTTGTTGAAAATGTCCATTTTGTAGAAAGTCTAATTTGGTCTAACTTGCCAATAAGTGCTCGTTTAGACAAATTAGTAATTTTTTAACGTTGCTAAAGGAGCAGCTTTGAAATACATACTTCATTGAAATAACGAAATTTCTATTCAAGTTAAGAAAAAGGTATATAAAATGACCAAATTCAGCACCGATTTCTTCCACCTTCCAGCTGTGAAGTCAGACTACATTCCTAGCCCGAACGAAAGTTTGGTATCGAGCCAAATTTTCTGTTCCGGTACATTCTTATGGAAGATGAATTATTTATTTCATATTTGAATTAACAAAATATACAATATTTAACTATTTGCAATAATTTTACTGACCTTTACTCTTCCTTTTTCTTGCAACTTTGCGACATCAGAGAAACACATGCCAATTGGCAGCATTCTGACTGTAATTTAACTTTTATGAACACAAGTATTGTTAAGCTTATGGAACGATAATATAGCTCTTTTACAATAATGAAGGAAAAAGTTTTGTTGCAGTTTTTTTTTACATTTAAGAATTCTACGCATAAATGTATATGTGTCCAAAATCCGGTTCTTAAATTTTGATTTTAATCTCGCTTAAGTTGAATGTATAGTGTTATATATATTAAATCTATATTTTTGCTATTTTTCCATCAAATTTATGTAATACCTCCATTTAAAAGTAATCAAACACTTTATGTAATTCTTGGTCATTTAGACTTGAAGAAATGCTTACATTATGTGAATATAAAGCCATATAATTGTTTCAATGACTAATTGATCATTTGTATCTATAACATTCAATTCTACGACTTCTTAACTGTTAGATTATTACATTTTTAAATGCAATTTGTTTCATATTTAAATGTATATTTATGTCTTAATTATACCATGAGTATAATTCAAAATACGCTATTATACTTCCCCCAGCTTTTCTAAGTAGAAGTTTTACCTAAAAAAATATTTGTTTTATTTGAATTTCATTTAATTTCGCACTTACATATATTTGTTAATAAAGAAATTAGTAATTTTTTTTCAATTTCTAATCATATTATATTATATATTCTTTAATTACAGTTATTGCAAGTTTTTGCAAATCTATAACTTTAAATTTATTTATTTTTTCAACTGGAATTAAATATTCATTTATTAGGGAAAAAGATGTATCAATTATTTTTTCTCTCTGTCAGAAAATTGAGTATATAGTAACGATTTACTAGGAAACAAATTTATTAAGAAATAAAAAATATCTCTATCAGAAATTATAACCAAAATCTATGTATATTTCCCTCATGAGTAAGTTTGATGATGATAATACGTGAATGAGTAATTGACTTAAGTTCACGATTAGTCTTCTAATATTGTTTGAGGTAATGGTCTAACCGTAGTATTTGACTGTTGCGCAAGAGGTTTTACGATTCTAATCACGAATATAGAAAAATCTTTTTTTAATTAAAACAAATACAGATCAGGCCATGAAAACGTTCATGCTTTAAACGTTTGGTGAGTTAAATATAAATTGAATTTCGACGTAAAAAAAGGTTTATGCTTTGAACGCTTGGAGATGTGAATATAACATTTAAATGTAAATAATTAGATATTAGGACGTCAGTCGGAGAAGTAAACTAAATATAAATTATAATAAAAATTCTACTCTTATGATTGTATGGATATACTATTCCATACGTACATACTATTCTTTCATAAAGTCTTTTCTTTTCACATTCTTTGCAATAATATTTAACATGTTTATAAAAGTTATTTTCAGTATTTTGAATATGCTAAGTTCAACAATTATGATGTAGTCTTTATATACTTGCTTAGAATTATTCTGTTCCATTTATACATTTAAACATTTTTTTAAATATAATAAATGACTGCTTATTTAAGGAACTGGAATTATCAATTCAATTATTGACAAATTACCATTTGAAATGCATTTGCCTGAATATAATTCTGCTGGACCTGATACCACTTTAAATCTTATCGAATTCGTCCCTTTGTATGAGACTTTTTTAACTGAAATTAATTTTAGTCTGTATGACCGCAAGATGGTAAACTACGAATTTATGTGGATTCCAGCAATTAGAATTCATTCAAGAGGCCGACCGTATGGAGGCTGCTACTTTGATTACAAAAAGGAACTGTAAGGCATCAGGTGTGAATTTAATAACTTAGAAGGGATTATATAAATTGCGACTTCAAAACAAGAATTGGTCACGAAGAAAGAAGGTGAAACATCGAAACGGGAGAGGCATACAATTACTCGATATATGAGAATAGTAAACGAAACAAGTGCATCGGATGAGGTAGGAGACTTTGCTTCTGTAAATAATCAAGAGACCTCTGTAATCGATTTATGCCTAGTGAAGAGTAAGTGGAAAATCTATGCCACTAATCCCGAGGTGGTACATGTTCCTTACTCAGGACATTTCTCAAACGCTGTAACGTTGGAACTTGCGAACAATGAAGGTGAATGTACTAGAAATTTAAAAATAATCCCTGAATTGGTTTGGAATGGGGTCTATGATTCCATATTTAGAGCATATTTAGACAGGGAACTCGCATCGTACCCAGAATTGGATGTTGATAAAATTGTTTACGTCATAAAATCCTCTTACCCTGGTTATAAGCGTAGCACAAGGAAGCAGGGGAATAATTCTGAACCGTGGTTCAACGGGGCCTTCAGTGGTGATCATTACAGGAATATATATTATAAATATAAAAAGAGTTCGTATTACAAATTGGAGACTACAAGACTGTTAAGTTGTAAGAATTCGGCTGATTTTTTTGAAGGCGACAATTAAACTTAACGGTAAATAGTATTCTATCAGTTGTGACTTTAGCCCACCAGTTATGTACGAATATTTCATTCAATTATCAAATCCACTAATAACTACACCTTTCAGTATGCAACACCCGCTAATTCCAAAACAGTTTAAAGAGATGTTAATTTTCCTAATTTATAAGAAAAGTTGCGCATTAGAGTCCACTAATTACAGGGGCATTTCGCTTTTAAAAGCATCATATATTTTGTCAGGTGGACAAATTCGGAGCATCTTACGAAGGAATTAAAAGCTGGATTCAGGCCAGGGTATTCCATCGTAGACCACATCTTCGTATAAAGAAGTGTAGCTGAGTATTTTTGCAAAGGCAAGTATGCATTCTTTGGGGACTTCAAGGCTGCTTTTATTCAGTCAACTGCATTGCTCTACAAATTGTACAACATGGGAATGTCGCTTAAATTTGGATAAATTTGGAAGTCTGGTGTGCGGCAAGGTTATGCAATAAGCACCTGTCATTTTGCTCTATTTATCGATAACATTTGTCGACTTTTTGCCTTTTTGTATTGTGTTTGCCGGAATTACATCACAGACACTTCTATTCACGGACGGCATAGTGCTGATTGCCCAAACTCCGGAAACGTTACAGCTCATGGTAAATCAGTCAGGGTACTGCAGCTTCTGGAGCTTGATTGTTAATCTAGAATACAAATACCTTGGGGTCTACTTTACCAGAAATTTTGGCATGTAGGTATCTGGGAGAGAAACTTTTGGAAAACCTGGAAAAGATGTTTCGCAAATAAATGCTTATCCAATAGCAGCAAAAACCGAATTTTCGAATAATTATCGGAAGCCATCTTATTTTATTAGGTGTGAGATGCCAAGAAATATGAGTTAGTTGAGAGGATTTTAAGATATTTAATTAAAAGAATATTTCGTCAGCCAGCTAGTACGCCAAACTACCTCATTATGCTGGAAACAGGACTGGCTCTCTACATGTCTATAAAGACTCTCCAAGTGAACTATGACCTAAAAGTTCTGCAAATGTCGGGGGAATGGCTGTCTAGGAAAATAGACCTAAGGATAATATCTAACAGATGCAGCTATCAAAATCTGCCCGTAGTGGATCAGGAGACTTGGAAGACAGTGATGTATCAACTAATATCAAACGTTGATGGGGGAAAGGGGACAAACGTTTCTCCAAGAGGCATCAGCAACACTCTGCAGAACCGTGTACAGACGCTCAAGGCAAAACTTAGGACAGGGCATAAGAATTTTTGAATATAAAAGAACAGCCTCTAATCTTAATATAGAGTAATGAAAATAAAATATGTAGCTAAAATTGCCAATAGGCAGGCGGCAAAGCCATGCTAAATTGATTTGTATCTAAGAATAATGAAATGAATGAAATAAAGAAATCTTAAAATACATTATTTAGTATATACACTTGTGCTCATACAATTAAACCACAGGATGTAGAGCAGTATTTTTTGCGAACAAATATTTTCTCGTTTGTTTTATGCATCGGTTTTTGTGTGATTCTAAAGTACCGTTATCTTTACTTTAATGTCACAAGCACGTGGAGAAAAAAAACAACATTTGTGTTACAAACAGTAAGTAGTAGCAGCTTTTTCAGTAAGTGGCTTAATTATATGTCAACCGAGGTCAAAGCTATATAAAAGAATATCGGCAAAATTTACATTTTATTATTTATTAATCCAAGATGAAATGAATTTTACAAATAATTAAAAACAATCTATTTAGGTCAATTAATAGTAATTGACTAATACTCGTAAAGCCTTGTTTTACACAAAATATTGTGATCGTGTTTATGTGGCTTAATTGTATGAGCACAAGTGTACATATGTATATTATAAATATTAATCTTGCAGAAGATCAACAGCAAAATATATACAAAGTTATTAAACCAAGGAAATTATCAAATACACAATCACAAAGTATAAATAATGATGAGAAAATTGGTGGAAAAGTGCCTGCTTTAATCTCATTAATTACTGCTGCATTACCCTATATTAGGTCTGCTGGAGATGCTTTTGGAGGTGTTGCAAGCATTGCAAAAATAATAAATAATAATAAAGCTAATAAAAAATATTAAAATAAAAAATAAGACACAATGGAAGCTAGTGGGTACGATAAAGAAGGATAGAGTTTACCTATATATTTAAAAAAAAAAAGAAGAATTCGGTTTATATTTAAAAAGGAAAAATGGATTTGAATTACAACAAAAAAGTATTTAATATTCCAAAAAAACCCTTGTCCAACATCGATATTCCAAAAAAAAAAAAAAAAATCATTGTCCAACATAGATATTCCTATGAAAATATTGTCCAACATTGATTTAAGAAAGAATATAAAAAAACTAACTATTCCTAATTTTCGTGGTGTTTTCATGAAAGACAATTCTTTTAAAATTTTTGGATGCATATAAAATAAAGTGTACTCCATTTGTGATTTTATTAAACATTACATAGAAACTTAAAGCAGTACTGGTCATTTTGAGGCAAAAATGTAAATTCAGATTTCCCCTCTAGGCATTTGCCGACAGACCACAGATATAAAATTTGATGTTAATCCGTAAAGCCGTTTAGGCTGCATTCCGACATACAGGCGGACAGAAAGACATACAAACTGTCAGCAAAGTTCCACTTGTTTGAATTTCTCTATTATAGTAATGCTAAGATTTATCAAAATCTCAAAATCGAATTTTTTCATAGTAAATTATTAATTTTTAATTCATTTGCAACTGAACTACCAAAAGAAACTATAATATATTTTAATTATTCTAAAAAATCCATAAATCTTAATTCTAGTCAGGAACACAATTTTGATGAAGTAATTTGTGGTCAACTTTGTCTACAAAAACACTAAAACAATTTTTTATTAATAAATGATTACAAATTCTTTAAATAGGAACACTTCTGAAATATTATATAATTTTGATTGGACCAATTGAATTGGATAAATATAATAATTAGAAAATATGTTTATTAAATTTTACAACTTATAATTGTGTGCCAAATATTTTTAATATTTCCGAAAAATTATTAAATAATTCCGACTGCTGAATATAAAATTAGTAAAATATCAAAATTTATTCTCAATCATAAGTTACTTTATAATTCTGGTGCATATATACGAAATGTGAATACTCTCAAAGTTAAAATTAAAAGTCCTTCTAAAATGTACTTTTCTGAAGAGAATAGTATTGGATCAATATTAGAGTTCAGTAAATAAGTAATTAAATCAAATACGTAAATAAATATAAATATAATTATAGTAATTTGTAATGAAATAGAATATTATACATAAATGAAACTCCTAAGTATTGTGCTTATCTTTCAATTATTACAAAATCCATTAGCAATATTTATCTAAGAATAGTAGATCAAACAAATTATTTAATTGATTTTAGTGAAGAAAGAATTAGTATAAGACTACATGTTAGACAAACCTAAAAATCTTTGATATTGTTGGAATATTAATTAAAATTATACTATTGTAATTGTACCCCCTTCGGGTAGGGGTTAGAATATTCCCGAGGTAGGCATGCCTGTCGTAAGAGGTGACTAAAATCCACCCTACGTATACCGGGGATAAGATGTATACAAAATATGCAATGAGTAAAACAAATAGATCTAATACCCCAGGAGGCAGTCCAGGTTCACTGGAAAATCCACCCTCTTCGGAGGTAGGCTCTACGGATTCTGGGGAGAGCCAATTATTGCATTTAATAAACCCCTTTGTAAAAAATTCAAGGGTAACTCGGTCACCACCATCAAGACCGAATGTCTCCAGAAAAAGAAGTCCGCCGGAAGCGCAAGCGCAAGAGAAACGGGCTCAGTGAAATGTAAAAGGTTTGTGAAGGAAAACAATGAACTCCGTGTTAAGCTAACTAGAATGGATCTACTCTACCAAGAGCTTAAGAGAGAGGTAGATTCGCTAAAAGAAGAAAACAAGGCTCTAAAGAACTCACTTTCGCAAAAGGAAGGCGAAGCTAGCCCACCCTGTGCAGCTAGTCCCAAATATCACACGGACAAAGAAGAGCTAGCACGTGAAACAAATTGGGCCTCAAAGAAAATACCCAGCAAAAAACGGAGAGCCGGCTCTTCACCCGAAATTAAACCACAAAATCAAGATAAGGAAAATGAGTCGAAACAGAGCCAATCTCAAAATAAATTACATCCTCCGCCTGCAATAAACATCGTCGGCATTACGATCTTCAATAAATTCCACCCCTCGTGCACCAAAGACATTATAAGTGACCTTAGAGTAAAAGGATTAAAAATTATTGACGCAGTTAATATCTTAAAAAAGATAAAGCAGAAAACGGAACAAGGCCAGGAAATCTTAGTCAAGCAAGGACTTCCGCTCTTTATGCTCACTTTCGATAAGAGCGAAAAAATAGAAGACATTTACAATGTTAAAACTATCTTGAATGTAGTAGTTAAAATCGAGCCCATGCGTACGAATACAAGATCTATACCTCAGTGCAAACGCTGTCAAGGTTTCAATCACACACAGTCGTATTGCCAAAAAGAACCGAACTGTGTAAAATGTGCCGGTAACCACCTATCAGAAAGGTGTGACCTAAATAAGCAGGCACCGGCGACCTGCATAAATTGCAAGTACCCAGCAAACTATCGGGGCTGCGAAGTGGCAAAGGAGCTCCAAAAAAGGCGAGATACATTTAAAAATAATTTACGCCAGAGAGTAAACTCGCTTAAAAAGAGACGTGAAACCGCTAAGGAAAAGATTACGAACGAAATTAAATCCGCAAAAATAAAGACGAAAGAGGAACAAAGTAAAGTCCCTCTGTCAAAAATTAGGAAAATGCCAGCATTTTCAGGAGCGCAAACATATGCTCAAGCCGCATCACAAGTAAACAAACATAGCGGCGTTACGGCAGACCCAATCTCCCAAGTTTTCTCTATAATTATCGCGAAACTTGAGGAGCAAACCAAAATAAGCAACGCCATATTTGACAAATTGAGCAAGCTTGAGTTAAAGCCTCGCAATAAAAAAAACTCCCACATGAATATGGAACGATTATTAAAAATTTTAACGTGGAACGCAAACGGCCTCCAACAAAAAATCACCGAACTAGAGGTATTCTTGCGGAACGACAACATGATCTCTGAAACCCACCTTACAAAGGTATCTCAAGTTAAAATAAAAGGATTTCGTGCGTGTCACGCATACCATCCTTCCGGAAGAGCCAGGGGCGGATCCTCCTTATTCTCCAAAGACTGCATTAAGCATTCCATAAATATAACGACTGAACTTTATACAATGCAAGCAACTTCAGTTCGTGTTAAAAACAATAATGTATATTTCAACATCGAGTCCATATATTGTCCGCCGCGATGCACGTTCAAAAATGACGACCTTATAGGTCTCTTCTCCTCGCTTGGAACGAACTTCATTATTGGTGGTGATTTTAATGCAAAATACATCTTTTGGGGTTCGAGAGACAATTCACCGAAAGGCAAACTTCTGTACGAAATCGGTATGCAATTTGGGGTTGATTTCTATTCGACAGGGAAACTGACATATTGGCGCTCTGATGCAGCTAAAACACCTGACCTAATAGATTTCTTCGTAACAAAAGGAGTGTCTGCTAATTTTGCGAGAGTAGAGGAAAGCTTTGATCTCTCCTCAGATCACTCAGCGGTAATTTTAACAATAAGTGACCGGCTAATGAAAATAGAAGGTGTGCCTAAATTAGCTAACAACAAAACAAACTGGGACGGCTTTAGGAATGATTGCGAAGAAAATATTATTTTATATATGTCGCTAAAAACACCACTCGAGAGAGAAGTAGAACTCGGTAAATTTACTGAAGCTATTCAGAATGACGCATGGAAAAATACTCCCTTAAGGAGAAAGGTAACCAAAAGCAGCGAAGCTAATTATCCGCCGGAAATAAAGGAACTTATTCGTGAAAAAAGGAGAGCACGCAAAATATGGCAACAAACCCGCGCCCCCCAACATACAACATATTCAAACTACTTATGTAATAAACTTAGAAAAGCAATTCAAGATATAAAAAAAACAGCCAGACCTCTGCTTATCTTGTAGGCTTAATAACCGAAAAATGCACAAATTACTCCCTCTGGAAAGCGATAAAAAGTATCAAAAAACCCCAAATGCAATCGCCAACAATCAGAAAAAACAATGGTCAATGGGCAAAGGGTGACAAAGAAAAGGCGGATCTTTTGCCGAACACCTAGAAGAAACGGTTAAATCATTTGATGGACAACCATTGATAGACGATCTTAGAGGTATGGCAACGACATCTGATACGAGTAACTTTAGAATAAAAAGTGTATCGTTGACCGAACTTTGCCAGACGATAAGAAATTTGAAAATTTGAAAATTAATAAAGCCCCTGGCTATGATTTAATAACTGGACAAATACTTAAGAAATTGCCAAAAAAATCATTAATTAAACTTTTATATCTAATAAACGCTTCAATTAAACTGTTTTACGTTCCAGATCGGTGGAAAGTGGCAGAAGTAATAATGATCCCGAAACCGGGAAAACCTCAAAACGACAAGAAATCGTACAGACCAATATCGCTCCTACCAATAATATTGTAGCATAATAATAACTACGCCCCCTAAAAATATGACGCAACAAATTCCGAAGTGACTTCATTCTGGCAGAATTTTGGTTCGTACTGTCCTTTCATTCGAGGTTCGTGTCTGGGACGAAGTCTCCACAGCTCATGTCAACGAAAGAGACGAATAATATCAGGGATAAAAGGGAATTATAACTGCAAGAATTATTTCTCTTATTCCAGTGGTCGAAGAATTTGCTAGAAGTTTCTGGCTATCAGAAACTTCTGCTATATAAGGACAGATGGCGGTCAAAAAAAAAAAGACAGTTGGTTTAGAACCGTGGCGAAGAGATTGGAAAAGTGATAATGGGCGAAGTTGTAATTTGGTGATAAATTGAAAGTTGAGAGTGAACAAGAAAAAGTAATTAGTTTGGATTTGTGAATTAAGTAATAGAAAGGAGATAAAGTGATTTGAGAGGAAAGAGACCTTGTAAGAAAAGAATTTGCGAAGAATAGTATAGTGTGAACTTGAATTGTTCTATAGACTAGAAAATAAAGAAATAAATTTCACAGAATAATTGTTTTATCTACTCGAGCCGTAGCTCGCATGTTACATTGGTGTCAGAAGCTGGGATAAAACTTATTCTGTGAATAACTATTTCCGTGGTGTGAAATTGCACAAACAAAAAAAAAAAAAAAAAAACGATTTCTGTGTTGAGTTAATTAGTTGCGCAAAATGGGTCGCAAATTGGGAAAACTAACTATAACTCAACTAAAGGCAGAACTCAGTAAGCGGAACCTCGACACAACTGGGGGAAAAGATGCCCTGCTGATTCGTCTGGAAGAAGCAGTAACGCAGGAAGGTGAAAATCCGCACGACGTAGAGTTTGACGTGGAAGAGGAACCAGCAAGTACAGCAGCCGACCCGGGGATAACAAGTCTGCTCCTGCAACTTAAGTTAGTCATGGACGAACAAAAGAAAGCAATAGAAGACCAAAGGAATTCCATAGAACTTAAGCTGGACGAACAAAAGAAAGCAATGGACGAACAAAAGAATTCTCTAGAACTTAAGCTGGATGAACAAAAGAAAGCGATGGACGAACAAAAGAAAGCAATGGGCGACCAAAGGAATTCTCTAGAACTTAAGCTGGACGAACAAAAGAAAGCAATGGACGAACAAAAGAAAGCAATGGACGAACAAAAGAAAGCAATGGACGAACAAAAGAATTCTCTAGATGCTCTGGAAAGTAAACTTGATGAGCAAAACAAGAACTTGGAATCCAAATTCGAAGTGATCGAAGAGAAAATCGAGAAGGTCGAGACGCAACTCGAAAAAGTCGAAATTAGATTCGATGAAAATTTTGAGAAACATGAAACTCAGTTCGGGAAGATAGAGACTCAATTTGAAAAAGTGGATACGAAATTCGAGATAGTAGGAAAGCAAGTCGAAAATCTTGCTAAGGAGCTCAGCAACGTGAAGAGACAGAAAGCACGGGAATATTCCACTGACGGTCTGAGAAGAAAGGAGATGCAGCCTCCTATCTTCGATGGTCAAACATCATGGCCAATTTATAAAAGGCAATTCGAAGCGGCCGCAATGACCAATAGCTGGGACGATGAAGAGAAGTCCATTGCACTCACACTTGCACTGAGGGGTCCAGCTGCGGAGCTCTTGCAGACCATCCCGGAAGATAAACAGCAGAACTACGATTCTCTGGTTCAGGCTATCGAGATGCGGTTTGGGGATGAACACATGCAGCAGGTGTACAGGGTTCAGCTGCGTAGTCGAGTCCAGAAAAGGGGGGAAACGCTCCAACAGTTGCAAGCGGATATAGAGCGACTAGCCCATCTTTCATACCCTAAAGCCGGTGAGGAGCTTATCAACGAAATGGCGGTGGAAGCTTTTATTCAGGCCATAGAGGACAGACAACTGCAAATGGCTGTAAGGATGGCTGAAAAGCGAACACTCCCCGAGGCATTGGCATTCGCTTTGTCAATGAAGGCTGCGGACCAAGCATACCAGGGAATACACCGTGTCAGGGAAATGTCCGTCGTGGATTGCTCATGCCAGAGAACAGCCGTCATGGATGAAAACAGAGCTCGCGGAAGTCAAATCCGTTGCTGGAATTGCAACCAAACCGGACACCTACAACGGCAGTGCAGAAGTGCACCTAGACGAGGAAATTGTCCACATTGCGGAAGTAGGAGAAGCAGAGAGGAAGCATCTGGCGGTGATAACATCCATCCTGTCAGCCAGACTTCCCAAAACCAGCAGTCGGGAAATGCGTAAGGACCAACTTCGCGGGGCAGAAGTTGGTTACTGGAATCGAGGCCCCCAGGACCACCATTCAAGTTTCGCAAACCAAACGGGGTAACAAGAGCCTGACAGTGGAGGCACTAATCAACAAGAAGAAGTGCGTAGCCACCATCGACACAGGTGCCACCGCCTCCATTGTAAGAAGAGATATCGTCAAAGGCTCCTGGCTGCACAACACCAACAGCTACTGCCTGAAGACTGCAACAGGGGAAATGGCGAAGGTATTTGGAGAAGTTCGTCTTACGATTACTCTGGCAGGACTGACGTTCTCCCATGCGTTTCTGGTGGCAGATATATGCGACGAGTGCATCATCGGAATAGACTTCATGAAAGCAAATGAAGTAATCTTGGACATCGGGATGCAAGTACTGAGGTATCGAAATGTGGAAATTCCGATGGTGTACGGAAACGAGAATGCCGCAACTCTCAGGACAGTCATCAGCAAAGACGAAGTTTTGCCGCCTTCTTCAGAGACAATCATTTGGACGAAGCTGGAAGGTGATCTTGGGAGCCACCGATTCTACATAGTAGAACCAGACCCAGAGAAGAATTCTCAAGACTACGTCGTGGGAAAGACGTTAGTCGAACCAAAGAACACCATGGTTCCAGTGAGAGTTTTGAACACAAGACCACACACTGTCAAACTAAGGCGAGGGGAGGTGACTGGAAAATGCACGCCGATTACCGCCGTCGCAACAATATCTGAACGTGATGCTCCAAAACCTCTCCCATCACCTTGGACAGCGGAAACGAGAGAGACGATTCTCCAGTCCAGTGAGCTGAATCAGGAGCAGCGAACTATGGCAGAGGATCTTATCAATGAGTACGCTGATGTATTTGCCTCACAGGACGGAGAATACGGCCGAACACACCTGGTACAACATCGAATAGACACTGGTGATACTAGACCAATTCGTCAGCCTGCTAGGCGCCTTCCATTGGCAAAGCAGACAGAAGTTGCAGAGATGGTGTCGGCAATGGAGAAAGAAGGTGTGATTGAAAGTTCCAAAAGTCCGTGGGCATCACCGGTTGTACTGGTTAAGAAGAAAGATGGCAGCACGCGGTTCTGCGTGGACTATCGGCAGCTCAATTACGTCACCAAGAAAGACAGCTACCCTCTGCCACGGATTGACGACACGCTAGACACACTATCAGGAGCCCGATGGTTTTCCACTCTCGACTTGAAGAGTGGCTACTGGCAGGTACAGATCCATCCAGAAGACCGGGAGAAAACCGCCTTCACCGCAGGAAATGGGCTATGGCAATTCACGGTAATGCCATTCGGGCTGTGCAATGCTCCGGCGACTTTCGAGCGATTGATGGAATGTGTCCTGCAAGGGTTAACATGGAAAACCTGTTTGGTATACTTGGATGATGTCATCGTCGTAGGAAAAACGTTTGCGCAACACCGAGACAATCTAAGGGATGTATTTCAAAGGCTTCGAAGTGCCCACCTGAAGCTCAACCCCAAGAAGTGCGCCCTGTTTAGAGCGGAAGTCAAGTACCTGGGACACATAATTTCAGCGAAAGGAGTGAGAACCGATCCGGAGAAGGTAGAAGCGGTGAAAAACTGGCCAGTCCCCAAAGACAAACACCAACTAAGGAGCTTCCTGGGCCTAGCCACCTACTACAGACGGTTCGTGAAGGATTTTGCCGGGATCGCAAAGAACCTGCACCAGTTGACGGAAAAGGGAAAACAATTCAAATGGTCAATTGAGTGCGAGAAGAGCTTCAAGGCACTTAAACAACGGCTATGCGATGCCCCGATACTGGCTTACCCCACTCCCGGGGAAACGTTCGTTGTGGATGCAGATGCTAGTAATGTCGGGGTAGGAGCCGTACTCTCCCAGGTGCATGACGGCCAAGAGAAGGTGGTTGCGTACTTCAGCAAGGTGCTCTCTAAGCCGGAAAGGAACTACTGCGTGACAAGGCGGGAACTTCTAGCTTTGATCTTGGCTACGAAGCATTTTCACAAATACCTCTACGGGAGGAAGTTCGTTCTTCGCACAGACCATGCAGCCTTAAAATGGCTATTACAGTTCAAGAGTCCTGAGGGTCAGGTCGCAAGATGGATCGAAAGGCTGCAAATCTACGACTACGAAATACAGCATCGTAAAGGAAAACTCCACTCTAATGCGGATGCACTGTCCCGGAGACCATGCAGAACGGATTGTAAACATTGTGCGCGTCAGGAAGAACGGGAGCTGGTTTCCATCCAAAGAATGAGAGCCGAACCTATCGCCGGCTGGAGCGTAGATGAGATCCGGAACGCTCAGAAGGAAGACCCGGATATCGAGCCGATTCTGGCCTGGAAGGAGAACATGGAGAAACCGGATCATCAGGACATCTCTCACAGAAGCCCGACCTTAAAGGCATATTTTGCGCAGTGGGACTCCCTCCATGTCCAAGAAGGTGTTCTGAGAAGAAAATGGGAATCCTCCGACGGAAAGTCGTTTGTAATGCAGCTTGTCGTACCACGGACGAGGGTCAAGGAGGTGTTACAGGAAATGCATGGCGGGGCGACCGGAGGCCACTTGGGAGTGAATAAGACGTTAGAAAAGGTACGAGAACGTTTTTATTGGTTAAAAGCGAAGGAAGATATCGAAGACTGGTGCAGAAAATGCGACGTGTGTGCAGCTAGCAAGGGTCCGAGAATCAAAACTCGAGGTAAGATGCACCAATACAACGTGGGAGCACCTTTCGAACGAATCGCCATTGACATCGCAGGGCCCTTTCCGGAAACCGACAATGGTAATCGGTATATACTCGTAGTGATGGACTACTTCAGTAAGTGGCCGGAAGCGTTTCCGATCCCTAACCAGGAAGCCAGAACCGTGGCGGAGCAGATCGTCTACAATTGGGTTAGCAGATTCGGTGTGCCCTTGGAATTGCATTCTGACCAAGGGCGGAACTTCGAGTCAAGAATCTTCCAAGAGATGTGTCAACTACTCGGAATCAAAAAGACAAGGACAACCCCGCTTCATCCACAGTCGGACGGTATGGTGGAGCGTTTCAATAGGACTTTGGACGAACATCTCTCGAAGGTCGTAGGTGACTACCAACGGGATTGGGACCGGCAGATTCCCTTGTTTTTGATGGCCTATAGAAGTGCCGTGCATAGCACTACTCGACATACGCCGTTCGAAATCTTATTTGGTGGAATAGCTCGTTTACCCAGTGAGGTGAAATTTGGATCTCCTACCAATGAGCCCAGAAATGAAGAAGAGTACGTGGCGGACCTTAGGGAAAGGCTTAGGGACATACACCAAAGGACCAGAAGCCAGATTAAGATGACGAGCGACCGCATGAAGACCAGGTATGATGCCAAGGCAACAACGTCAGGATTCCAGGAAGGAGATCTGGTGTGGCTGTATAATCCCCATCGCCAAAAGGGGAAATCACCTAAATTACAGCGGAACTGGGAAGGTCCCTACAGAATAATAACCCGCATCAACGATGTTGTCTACCGCATCCAGCGAGGACCGAGGGCCAAAATGAAAGTGGTTCATGTGGACCGACTGAGTCGATACAATGGCCGAAATGAGGATGCACTTGTTCGGGACGAACATGTCTAAGAGGGGGGCAGTGTAGCATAATAATAACTACGCCCCCTAAAAATATGACGCAACAAATTCCGAAGTGACTTCATTCTGGCAGAATTTTGGTTCGTACTGTCCTTTCATTCGAGGTTCGTGTCTGGGACGAAGTCTCCACAGCTCATGTCAACGAAAGAGACGAATAATATCAGGGATAAAAGGGAATTATAACTGCAAGAATTATTTCTCTTATTCCAGTGGTCGAAGAATTTGCTAGAAGTTTCTGGCTATCAGAAACTTCTGCTATATAAGGACAGATGGCGGTCAAAAAAAAAAAGACAGTTGGTTTAGAACCGTGGCGAAGAGATTGGAAAAGTGATAATGGGCGAAGTTGTAATTTGGTGATAAATTGAAAGTTGAGAGTGAACAAGAAAAAGTAATTAGTTTGGATTTGTGAATTAAGTAATAGAAAGGAGATAAAGTGATTTGAGAGGAAAGAGACCTTGTAAGAAAAGAATTTGCGAAGAATAGTATAGTGTGAACTTGAATTGTTCTATAGACTAGAAAATAAAGAAATAAATTTCACAGAATAATTGTTTTATCTACTCGAGCCGTAGCTCGCATGTTACAATATCAAAGGTATTTGAAAGACTCTTATTGAAACGCATGCAACCGCGTCCTCGGTCCTGTTTTATTTTTGCTGTACACTCGAGATATACCCCAAACTGAAGGTTCTACGTTCGCGAACGATACCGCTATTTTGGCAACAGAAAGTTCAATCAAGTTAGCAACTGAAAAACTCCAACGAGCTTTGGATAAAGTCTGCGACTGGACAAAACTTTGGCGCATTGTTCTTAACGAGACCAAATCGACAAACTACCCGTATTCAGTAACTCGGTGCAAATACCGTATGCAAATGAAGCTAAGTATCTGGGAATGACACAAGACGCTAAACTTTAGTGGAAATTGCACGTTAAAAAAAATCGAGATGAGCTTGAAAATCGCTTTAGAGAAATGTATTGGCTACTTGGAAGACATTCCAAGCTAAGTATATATAACAAACTGCTTTTATATAAGCAAGTGCTAAAGCCTATATGGACGTACGGTATACAACTCTGGGGTTGTACCAAAGCAAGCAATAGAGAATTTATACAATCTTTCCAAAATAAAGTGATAAGAGCAATCGTGAATGCTCAATGGTATATTAGAAATAATGATATACAAAGAGACTTAGGGATCGCAACAGTGGACGACGAAATAACAAACTTAGCTCGTAAGCTCCATATTCGCCCTCATGGTCATTGCAACCACACCATACTCTAACATTAGACATGAGAAACCTTGAAGCGGCACTTGTTACCACTTCAACCTTGAGTTCCTAATTTGCTCCTTACCTCGGGTGGGGGGTAGCAAATAATAAAAACTACTCTCTTTTCGAACGACAAAAACAAAGTAACTTTATTCAGTGCACTTACAAACTATTTATATATGATTTACAGGTGATTTCATCAATTGTTCTCACGAATAATTCTGCTGAGTTGACATTACCATAGTGCACCTGGACGCAATGTGACACCACCTAGAGTTTAGTGGGAAAATTCTATACTGACGTGAGAACATTTGATGTGAACATTTTTAAGGTGAATCGACTATGTGCATTATGATATCTTATGTTCTATGTGGTACCGTGTGGGATGAGGTGAATGGATAGTGTGTATTGAGAATGCTTATGTTAAGCTAGGTTAGGGATTAGTGGAACAGCTGCAGGTGTGATCTGATTCCTGACATTCTCCACCGCGTTGAATGTGCAACATTCAACCAGAGTGATGATCGATGGTGATCTCAAAGTCCGCTCCCGCTGGTTGATTCTTGTGCTTGTCATCAGAAAGTGCACCTTTCAGTGCAGAAGACCGAGGAACTGGTTCAATAGAATCCTTGGATTGGTTGTTGGTAGTACTGCATCTCTTCCGAATTAGGTAACAAACTACGACAATTATCACGAGGAGAATGAAGCTTGTCACACTATAGTGATGAATGTCATGATTATTAAGTACTGACGGAAGCTCAGTTTTCATCTTCATGAGTCTGTGTTTGATATCATCTAATTCTGCTAGATGAGTCTCATAATGGTGCTGCTGATAAATTGTCGATCTGGTATGCCCAGGAACTAATGCCTCGGTGATATTAGTTGCCGGTGTATAGGAAAGTCTTATTTTTGAGGAACGTTTGTCATGTGCTTGGATAGTGAATAGTTGTTGCTTGATGACACATCCTGGTTGCAGTTTCAACAGTCCTGAATTTTCGATAATAAGTTGTTTAACAGTGTTACCGCAGACCACGTTTAATGATGTTCTTTCTGCCAACGAGTAAATCCATAGATTCGCAGCATGCAATTGTATCCAGTGTGGGCCGCCTTCAATTTTTGCTATGCGACATGCAGAGGATTGTTTGCCTTGGTTCATAAAATGTATCTCACAGGCACTGACTAGTGATCCATTTCTGTACATGGGACGACGCTGTTTGCAAATAATTTTTTCTTCGTTAAGATAAATGCAGGAGCTCAACTCTTGTTCAGTCATCGGATAATATTGGTCTCGAAACAAGTTCACCAGCATATACGGAAAAGAAGGTTGTATGGCGATAAAGGTGGTTCTGGCCTTGACTGGAACAGGTATGACGTGAAACAGTTCTAGGTTGTCTGCAGCTAGGATCGGTAGAGTGATCTTGATTATCATGTAGGTTAAACTTGGTCTTCCTTCAATGTGCATTAGATTGTAGAAACTTAGAACGTCATCCGATTGAGCCGGAAGCTTCATTGAAGGTGGGAGATGTGATTTTATTTTGCTTATTTCTTCAAGAAGCTGAGCTGGTGGTAGCAATTGGGGGCTCATTCTTCCATGCTGTGAGTCCATCATTACATCAATGATTGCGCGTTGAATCCGGCAGACGTTTCATGATCAGCATTAATATCTTCAGTTGGGAGTGGTGCCAGCTTATGAATGGGACGGCGTAGCACTCCTGTCGATGTGCGAACATCAGCTACCCGAATCAGTCCATTGTCCCCTGGGTAAGTTTTTTCGATACGTCCTAATTTCCATCGTAATGGGGGTATATTGTCCTCCTTCATTATTACCATTGTTCCCAGTTTTACGTTTGGAACCCGCTGTTTCCACTTCAACCGATACTGTAGTTGGTTTAGATACTCCAGGTGCCATCGTCGCTAAAATTCATTTTTTAAGTGTGTCACTAGCTGCCATCGCTTAACTGAATTTAATTTTGATGGGTCTGCATGGGAGTCCACCGATGAGTTTAGTGGTTCTCCAATGAGGAAGTGCCCCGGTGTTAAAGACATTAAATCGCTAGGATCTGCTGACATTGGCGTTATTGGCCTTGAATTTAGAATTGCCTCTACTTCAGTGACAACCGTTTCCATTTCTCCATACGTTAATGCTGCCGCTTCTAATGTTGATTGTAGCAAGTGTTTGGCCGACTTAACAGCAGCTTCCCAAAGACCACCAAAGTGTGGTGCTCGTGGAGGTATGAGATGGAAATCTGTTCCCTTCGAGCTGCATAATGATGTGATCTTGTTTAAGGCATACTGGGATTCAATAAATTCCTTCACTTCATGCAGCTGATTTTTTGCACCTACGAAGTTTGTTCCGTTGTCACAATAAATGTGTCGACAGGTTCCTCTTCTTGCAGTAAATCTTTTCAACGCTCCGATGAAGTCTTCGGCGGAAAGATCGGTGACCAGCTCCAAATGTATTGCCTTTGTAGCGAAACAGCAAAAAACTGAAATGTAGGACTTTTGAGGGTGTTTTCCTCGTACCTTGAAATGAGTCCATACCGGTCCGCAGAAATCTACACCCGAATTTACAAACGGTCATGCCGGTTGAATCCTCGCTCCAGGAAGATTTCCCATTAACTGATTTAGTGTCTTGGGTCGAGCCCTTGCACAGAAGACACAATGCTGGACCACAGATCTAGCTAACATCTTTCCCTTTATGGGCCAATAATTTTGCCTCGTAATTCCCAATAGCGCTTGAGCGCCGACATGCCGACACGGAAACTTGCCTTTCTGGTACCGTAGTTGTAGCTAGTGCCGATTTTTTCCGCTCCAAATCACAATTACTGGTTTTTATGTAAGACGGAGGCCAAATCTTCTCCTCGCCATGTAGAAACGGTGGTCCGTAGAACCACAAGTTACAGATCCTTAATTTTTCTGCGGGTATACTTCTTGATAGTGGGTCTGCTGGATTTTCTTTGGATCTGACATGTCTCCATTGGTTTGATATGGAGAATCGATGAATGGAGGCTATTCTGTTTCCAACAAATATTTGAAAGTCAGTTGACGCTGAGTTTATCCATGCTAAGACTATTTCCGAGTCAGTCCATAGGAAAGTGGGATTATCTTCAATCTTAAGGCACCGTCTTACACTATCAACTAACTTGGCTGCTAATTCTGCTGCGCACAATTCTAGCCTTGGAAGAGTAATTTTCTTTGGTGGAGGGGGAGCCAGTCTGGACTTTGAACACAAGAGTCGTACTATTGTCCGTAGACCGCATGTATATGACAGCACCATAAGCCTTCTCCGATGCATCAGCGAATGCATGCAACTGTACAGTACGAGGAATTCGGTCGGCAAAAACATGTCGGGGAATCTGGAATCCTTCTAGTGAATATAGGCTTTGTCGGAAATGGGTCCATCGGGTGTGTAGTTCCAGCGGTAAGGATGCGTCCCAATCCTGTTTGAGTCTCCATAACTCTTGCAAAAATAACTTGGCGGTTACGACTACTGGTGCAAAAACTCCAAGTGGATCGAATAGTCGGGCTATTTCGGATGCCACAGTTCTTTTGGTTATTTTCTTATATATCGGAGGACTGATCTTTAAGCAGAAGTTATCAGATTTGGGCATACATATTAAACCGAGAGTTGTGATGGATGAATCACCTCCATCTGAGAAGTTTAATTGTAATGCTTGATCTTCTGGTGCAATATTGCGTAGTAGTTGAGGATGATTTGCACACCATTTGTGTAGTTTGAAGCCTGCCATGTTGAGTAATGATGTTAACTGTGATTGCTTATCCCGAGCTGTAATTATGCTGTCAGCTCCTGCCATAACATCATTTACATAACAATTGCGTTGTAGTACTTCAGCCCCTAACGGTAACTTGGTGCTCTCCTCTTGGGCCAGACGTTGTAAAAATTGAATGGCTAAATATGGAGCGGAAGATGTTCCATACGTTACATTGTTAAGCTGATAGCAGTGGATAGGTTGATTTGGATCATTTCGCCACCACATTAATTGATAATTTTTATCCTCGTCCTTTAAGTAGATTTGCCTGTACATTTTTTGTATGTCGACAGTGAATACGTATCGAGGAAGCCGAAATTGTAATAACACACTGAATAACTCTTCTTGTAGTACAGGCCCTGTATGTAAAATATCGTTGAGTGAGATATTTATCGATGTTTTTGCTTATGCATCGAACACTACCCTCAACTTCGTAGTGCTGCTATCGGGCTTTAGAACGCAATGGTGTGGAAGGAAGTAGTGCGGTGACGGAATAGATTCCGTAGCCAGTTCTTTCATATGGCCTAGCTGCTCATATTCTTTCATGAAGGCTCTGTATTGATGCCGCAGCTCGGGATTTTTTTCCAGCTTTCTTTCTACTGCCATGAAACGGCGAAGAGTGACCTCCTTAGATTGTCCTAAGGTTTGTGGATCATCAGAGAACGGCAGGCTTACCACAAATCGGTTATTGTCATCCCTACTAACAGTTTGATTGAAGTGTGTCTCGCATCGCCTTTCTCCTATCGTTAACTGCTTTCCCTGTGTTTCCTCTGGATCTTCTGTATCCCAAAATTTTTGAATTGCTTCTTCCACGCTCTGGTCATTGTTGCAAATTCCGCAGCTTACCGTGGTGGAAGGAATCCTCCTAATTCTGCCCGCTACTATCCACCCGAAAACAGTATTCTGCAGGATTGGCAGCTCTTCGGATAGTTTTATTTGTCCTGTTGCAAGAAATTCATGGTAAAATTCTGCTCCAAGCAGAAGATCTATGTGATCAGACTGGTAAAATGTTGGATCAGCTAACTTAATATTTTGTAGGATGACCCATCCGGATATGTCTATCGTTTGACTAGGCTGTGGTGAAATGATTCTTGGAAGCGCAAAGGCTTCAATTCTCGGAGAATATCCGCTTAATCTTGAATGCATTAAGACACTAACTCTTCTTGGAACCCTTTGAGTTGCTCTACCAACGCCTTCAACGACCATTGAACTTTGCGTTGTTATCAATCCGAGTTTCTTGATCATTCTGTCGGTGATTATGTTGATTTGTGAGCCTGAATCTAATATTGCTCTGCAATCGATTTTATCTCCTGCTTTAGTTTGTAGCTGAACTATTACCGTGCTTAGTAGGACGTTTGTACCTTCTTGCTTCGAATGTGCTTTTAGAGTAACGGATTTCGTAGTGAGATTACCTAACCTCTCCGTATTTTTGAGAGACGGTTTTGTATTTCTTACAGCAGTAGTGTCCGGAAATGAAGAAGTGTGTTGTGTTTCTTTTGGCATTTCATACAGCACCTGTAACTGCAATCACTTGTGTTGTGACCTGGACGCAAACAGTTTCTGCAGTACCTTGCCTTCTGCACAACGTTTAAGCGATTTCTTGGGCTTAAGTTCAAAAACTTCGGGCAACTATATAATTGATGATCACCTCTGCATGATATGCATGCTATCCCTGCTGTTGCAATCGTCGGTAATGCTCGTGACATTCCTTGTCGTTTATGTTGATCTTCTTGATACGTCTTGTATGCTCTCAGTCCTAATGCTTCTAAAGACTGGAATCGGGTTTCCAGAAATGCCAAGAAGTCTTTTACTGATGGCAGTGCTTTTGGTTCCTTAAGCGACTGTTCCCATAACGAATGAGTAGCTCGATCCAATCTTTTGAGAAGCATATGCATTAGTAGTGGGTCCCAATTTGTTGTATCAACGCCTAGGTTCTTTAAACTAAGGAGACATTCTTGCGTAGTATCATGTAGGCCCTCGATCATTGATGCACTTTCATTTTGGATTGTTGCTTGCATCATTAATTTGTTGAGGAGCGCTGTGACCAATAAACGGGTGTTCTCGTAGCGATATGTAATGACCTCAGATGTTGTAAAGTGCCGAATAAGTTTCTCGGCTTCGCCTGTGAGGGTGGTTTTGGGGTACCACATTTTCTGGCAATGAGAAATCGGCTGGTTCTGCACCAATTCCGTGAGATCGCGAAACTGTCTCCATTTTAAATAATCTCCATCGAATCTGGGCAGCACTATTTTCGGTAATTTTGAAATTTGGTTAGCCAGTACTTGAGGATTCTGATGAGCAGTCATTGAGAGTTCTGAGGATGACCTTGATTGTTCATGCAATTTGATCACTGCATTCTGAACCTCTTCTTCGATCAGAAAATACCTATCTACGTCGTAGGTGGAGGTATTTGGTTCCTCCATCATATCCCAAATTTTACTGTGTAGCGTTTCTACAACTGACCAGTGCTGTTCAATAGCTTTGACCTTTACGGTGTAGAACTCTGCTGTATGCTGCTCCTTATCCTCTGCCAGTTGTGTTAATGTCTTCTTTATCACATTAATCACTGTCTTTTGTTTTTGGATTAGCCCAGAAATCTCAGTTCTGGGTTTGGCGATAGGACCGAATTTGTTGCCCATCTCCAGCAGACCTAAATCTTGCTTTGGGTTTAAACTGAACTGATTTACCTCTTGTATTGAGGCCGCAGCGCCATGATCTTCCCAATCCACCAGTTACTTATCCTGCCCTTGGGATTTATCTGGTTCTTCCCCGACAGAATATGGTTGATACGCTGGGTTCTTTAATGCTTCGATCTTGACCATGATGTCTGACATTGTGTCTTTAACCAGCTTGCTGATGCCGCTGTAGTAATCCTTGGCAAAGTAGTGGTGGTCCAATGCGATGCTATACTTGTTTCGAATCTCCTAGTCGACCTTCTCGAAGTTCTCCCACAGAGTCTCCAACTGCAGCAGTCTTTTTTGCAGATTGTCGGAGATCCATCTCGAGGGTCCATCCTTCCGATAATTCGCGATAACTCGCTGAATCTCCCCTCCCGTCGACTCTTGAATTGATGCTAGCTCCTCTAGACTCATCTCGATGCATTGTGAACCAGTGTTATAGCCCTGGTTACGCGTTTTAAATTAAGTCTCCTTTACCAGTGTATGCCCTGGTAACGCTGTGCGCGATTTAATGGACGTGGCTACCAGTGTTTTAGCCCTGGTAACGCTATTCAATTTTACCAGTGTATGCCCTGGTAACACTGTTCTCTCTGTTGCAAGAGTTCTCAATACTTGCTCCTTACCTCTGGTGGGGGGTAGCAAATATTGTGGTTGTGACACAAGCAATGTACTTGATCACGTCGGGGTCACCAATGTTTTGAGGAGAATCTCTTTTGATTCGCCTATAGACTAACAGAAAGATTCGTCAAGGCAGTATCACCCTGGCGATTTGTTGATGTTGAAGCGGCACTTGTTACCACTTCAACTTTGAGTTCCTAATTTGCTCCTTACCTCGGGTGGGGGGTAGCAAATAATAAAAACGACTCTCTTTTCGAACAACAAAAACAAAGTAACTTTATTCAGTGCACTTACAAACTATTTATACATGATTTACAGGTGATTTCATCAATTGTTCTCACGAATAATTCTGCTGAGTTGACATTATCATAGTGCCCCTAGACGCAATGTGACACCACCTAGAGTTTAGTGGGAAAATTCTATACTGACGTGAGAACATTTGATGTGAACATTTTTAAGGTGAATCGACTATGTGCATTATGATATCTTATGTTCTATGTGGGAGCGTGTGGGATGAGGTGAATGGATAGTGTGTATAATGATATCTTACGTTCTATGTGGGAGCGTATGGGATAAGGTGAATGGACAGTGTGTATAATGATATCTTACGTTAAGATAGGTTAGGGATTAGTGGAACAGCTGCAGGTGTGATCTGATTCCTGACAATATACTTTCGGGGGTTCTTTATGTCACAAACTACAATAAGAGTCAAACTTAATGTACCCTGGATAGAGTATATAAAGAACAATTTGTATTTTTTTTTTTGTTGACTTTTGTTGAATTTGAAACAATAGAAATAAATAAATGGATGCATGCCTTGCCAATCCCAGAACAATTATGTTATCTTAAATTATATAAACTGTAGTTTATGACTTATAATAGTTTTGGATTGATAATTTATTACATTCGCAAATAATTTATTTTAATAATTTCATCCCGTATTAATACGGCGATTCTACCAAACTTTGGAGAATTATACCTACTTGTGTATTTTTTTAAACATTTGTATAAAGTACTTTTTCATCCATATAACAACTAATGTTGGTTCTTAAAAATCAGTTTCATAGAGAGGTAAAGTCCCTATTTGTCATTATTTTGATTATTTTGAGTTAGAATCTTACTCCCCTTACACTTTCTAAATGGAACCTATACATCGATGCTGTTGCTATGGCAGGTTATGGAAGGTGAGAACCGAATCTTTCTCATGTAGGCCACTATTAAGATCCGCTGTGTTCCCCTATTAAAAAAAAAAAACTGTTTGGTAAATGAATTGGGTATGGGAGAGTGTAGGTAAAAGGTAAATAGTGAAGGGACTGAAAGTTAGCTGGAGTTTAGGGATCCAAGACACGTCCTGGATGTCGAGTGTACTCCAAGATTTTCCCGAAAATATATCGTACTGTCCGGGCAGGACTTGTCATCCAATGTATCCATTCCTTAGCGCCTCTGTAGCGGGGCAGTCACAGAGAATGTGTTCAAGGCTCTCCTTCTCCACCTCCTCCTCCTCCTAGGAATCTGGCAGATGCAGGACGTCACCAGTCTCAGTCTGCAGGCATGCATGTACAAGTTAATGTACCTGGCGTATAGGTCTATCATCAGTTTCGAATACTGACTAGATTAAGCGATTTCTTAGCTTTAAAAGAACTGGGCCCTCTATCATGGCTTTGGTAGCTTTGCAAGTTTGCAACTTTTTCCACTGTAGCTCATGACGTCTTGCAAATGAGCTGCTATATTTCATTTTGATGACCTTAATAGCTGTACTTATGGTTGTCACTGTATTAGTATTCAGTTTCCTTCCCCATTTCTAGCCAATTCATCTGCCCTTTCATTCCCCGATATGTCATGGTGGCTAGGTACCCAGAGCAGATTGACATGAGAGGAGTTGCTAGGAGGCTGAGTTTCTCCTTACATTCCTTCACCAACCTTGAGTTGGTTCTTGAGTTTGCAAGTGCCCTAAACCAGCTTGTCTATCAGAGCAGATAGTAGTAGTTCCGTGCCTTTGAGTACAGCAAACACCTTCTCTTGGAACACAGTAACGAACTGTTCCAGACGAATTACTAGATTAAGTGGTGCCGATTGAAAAGACACAACCGCCTCCGTTCTGTCAATCCTTGCATTTGGGGGATAGGAGCAAGTTAAATATAGATAGATAGATAGATAGATATTTATTAACTTCGTTTATAAAATTTGTACAAGGTTTGCCACCACACAATTTACATACAGTGATATGATATTTAATATATCTTTCAACTGAGAAAGTAGTTTACAATATTGTTTATGAATTATTTTTGTATTTTTGAGTATATTCGAGGGGAAACAACGAGAAAAAACCCTCATATGAAAGCAAGTTAAATATATAGCCCGCAACTGTCAGCCCAGTTCTTTGTGAGGTGCAGTGAAGACGGCATGAGTTCTCCCAGTGTATTAGGATATTTTATCGTAATTAGTATTGTGAGGTCATCAGTATGATTTTAGAAACATAAAAAATAGTAAAATTCACAAAATAATTACTTAAATTCACCAAAAGTAATACGAAATACACTACTGTTTTCCAAATTCGATTCAACGTCCTTTTTGGTCAACAACCTTTTAAGGTTCAATCAAAAATTACAAATTGCCAAATTCACGTAAAATATTACTAAATACACTACTTTATTCAAATTCGATTCGTCGTCGTATTTATGAGGTCATCGACCTTTTAAGGGCGAACAAAAAATATCAGGAAGTACCTCAAATCCACCATAAACAATTTTTAAATTTATGAAAATAGCCTTTTAGACTCAAAATATTATTATTATTATTAAATTTATTAACATATAATTAAAGCACTATCAACGGAGCTTTTCGGCTCTATTGTATATTTATAATGGTGTAACTTAAATTTTATTATTTTTCTTTTTTTTACTTATATTAATAGTATCGTAATAGCTAGATACAATTGTCTTAGATTAGATTTTAAAGTTAGAAATTTTTACAAGTTTGTTTATTTTTAGGATGTTTTCTGTAGTGGGATTCCGTAACATTTCGTAAACTGATGAGTGAGAAAGGTTTAAGTCGGCTGCGATTTATCGATGTTGATGGTCGAGTAATGGGGACTGCAGCTACTCCTATGAGTTGCTTTGACTTGAGCTTGTAGTGGATGATACGCAGCCGGTCAGATCTGGTATGGAAGACAGATTTGTAGACCGGAGTGCGGTGAGCGGGACTGGTAGTGGTATCAGCAAATTCGTTACCTTTTATCCCTATATGATTAGGGACTTACATTAGCTTTATCTTATTATTTTTTAGTGATTGGAATTTCTTACGGCATTTAACACTTATAGGCTGTCTGTACATATAACAAACTTACCACGAGTCTTTAAGGATAATTCGGTGGTTTTTAGAATAGCGAAGTGAAGATGGATGTGTTGTTAGATAAAATTCAGCAGTTCTTAGTTTTGGATCCATCAGTGTAAACGAAGCTAAAACCTCTGCATTTTAGGTCAGTGGAGTTAACGAGGAAAGATGAGTGGAATTGGTGTATTTGTCTTGTGGTATTTTACTAATTCCTTGACAAAGGATGTCGATTTTATATTCCATGGTTGATACGACAGAACATATTTACCAAAACGGCCAATGGAAATTTCCATTTGTTTTGCGTAATTAAGAGATAAAGAAATAGCAGATGGAATGCGTTTCAAGGTTTTCATTTTCAAACAGGAGATTACATCCTTATCAAATATTGATCCGTTTGAAAGAGCAAGTTTTATCAAAAGCTTAGCTCCGGTTGCAACTATTCGGTCTTCTATCGATGGAAATCATTCCCCCACCAATACGTTCTTAACTATGCTTATGGGAAAAGCATTGATACACCTGCGGGCGGTATAATGGTAAGGTAATTTTATGTTGATTGTCGATTTTGAGCTGTTACTATACAGGATTAAAAATTTAGAGATTGCACAGAGGGTGTTTAAATGTGCATTACATCTTTTGTTAGCGAAGTAATTTCAATTCTAAACAATGATACCTCCAGTTGTACTTATTGTTATTGCCTAGTATACTTGGATTGGTAATGTTAGGAATCAGATCACAACTTCAGCTGTTCCACTAATCCCTAACCTAGCTTAACATAAGCATTCCCATTTTCAATCCAATCATTCACCTTATCCCACATGCTCCCACATAGAACATATGTAAGATATCATAATACACATTGTCTATTCGCCTTTAAAATATTCCCATCAACTGTTACTGTGTCAGTACACAATTTCCCATTTCTATTTTCCCACTAAACTTCAGGTCGTGTCATATTGCGTCCAGACGCACTATGATCCGAGTAAATGATAATGCTAACTCACCAGAATTATTCGTGAGAACTTTCGATGAAATCACTACTGTAAATCATTTTTAAATAGTTTGTAAGTGCGCCGAATAAAATCACTTTTGTGTTTTTGTCGTTCAAAGAGAGAGTCTTCTTATTATTTGCTACCCCCCACCCGAGGTAAGGAGTAAATTAGGAATCAAGGGTTGAAATGATAACAAGTGCCGCTTCAACATCAGTAAATCGCCACGATGTGAATCTGCAGAAAAGGATGCTGCAGTTGGGGACTCGGTGGGAGAACTTCGAGAAGGTCGACTAGGAGATTCGACGCAAGTATCGCACGGCATTGGACCACCACTACTTTGCCAAGGATTACTACAGCGGCATCAGCAAGCTGGTTAAAGACACAATATCAGACATTATTGTCAAGATCGAACCATTAAAGAACCCAGCGTATCAACCATATTCTCTCGGGGAAGAATCAGGCAAATCCCAAGGGCAGGAAAGACAACTGGTGGATTGGGGAGATAATGACGATTCAGTCTCAGTACAAGAGGCAAATCAGTTCGGCTTAAAACCAAAGCAAGATTTAGGTCTGCTGGATTTGGGGGGCATATTCGCTCCTAGTGCCAAACTCAGAACTCAGATATATGGGCTAATCGAAAAACAACTGACAATAATTAATGTGATAAAGAAGACATTAACACAACTGGTAGAGGTTAAGACACCATAAAGGTCAAAGCTATTGAACAGCACTGATGAGTTGTAGAAACGCTACACAACAAAATTTGAGATTTGATGACAAAAATTACCAAAAATAGTGCTCTCTACGAAGACTATTTAAAATGGAGACAGTTTCACGATCTATCATATTGTAACATCACCTAAAAGGATGCTACAATAATGTAAAATAATAACTACGCTCCTCCAGCCCATTCCTAAGTGTCTTTTCATTCGAGGTTCGTGTCTGCGGTTAGTCTACGAAAGAGACGGATGATATCACGGATAAGAAAGAATTATAACTGCAAGAAATGATTGTCATCTTGGAATTATTACATCAGAATTTTTCTTGTTCCTGTGGTCGAAGAATTTGCTAGAAGTTTCTGGCTATCAGAAACTTCTGCTATATAAGGACAGATGGCGATCGAAAGGGGGCATTTGGTTTAGAACCGTGGCGAAGAGATTGGAAAAGTGATAATGGGCGAAGTTGTAATTTTGTGATAAATTGAAAGTTGAGAGTTAACAAGAAGAAGTAATTAGTTTGGATTTGTGAATTAAGTAACTGAAAGGAGATAAAGTGATTTGAGAGGAAAGAGACATTGTAAGAAAAGAATTTGCGAAGAATAGTATAGTGTGAACTTGAATTGTTTTATAGACTAGAAAATAAAGAAATAAATTTCACAGAATATCGTTTTATCTACTCGAGCCGTAGCTCGCATATTGCATTGGTGTCAGAAGCGGGATAAAACTTATTCTGTGAACAACTATTTCCGTGGTGTGAAATTGCACAAGAAAAAAAAAAAAAAAACGATTTCTGTGTTGAGTTAATTAGTTGCGCAAAATGGGTCGCAAATTGGGAAAACTAACTATAATTCAACTAAAGGCGGAACTCAGTAAGCGGAACCTCGACACAACTGGGGGAAAAGATGCCCTACTGATTCGTCTGGAAGAAGCAGTAACGCAGGAAGGTGAAAACCCGCACGACGTAGAGTTTGACGTGGAAGAGGAACCAGCAAGTACACCAGCCGACCCGGTTATAACAAGTCTGCTCCAGCAACTTAAGTCAGTCATGGACGAACAAAGGCAAACAATGGAAGACCAAAAGAAGTCTCTGGAACTTAAGCTCGATGACCAAAAGAAAGCAATAGAAGACCAAAAGAAGTCTCTGGAACTTAAGCTCGATGAACAAAAGAATTCTCTAGAACTTAAGCTGGACGAACAAAAGAATTCTCTAGATGCTCTGGAAAGCAAACTTGATTAGCAAAACAAGAACTTGGAATCCAAATTCGAAGCGATCGAAGAGAAAATCGAGAAGGTCGAGACGCAACTCGAAAAAGTCGAAACTAGTTTCGATGAAAACTTTGAGAAACATGAAACTCAGTTCGTTAGGATAGAGACTCAGTTCGAAAAAGTAGAAAAGCAAGTCGAAAATCTTACTAAGGAACTCAGCAACGTGAAGAGACAGAAAGCACCGGAATATTCCACTGACGGTCCGAGAAGAAAGGAGATGCAGCCTCCTATCTTCGATGGTCAAACGTCATGGCCAATTTGTAAGAGGCAATTCGAAGCGGCCGCAATGACCAATAGCTGGGACGATGAAGAGAAGTCTATTGCACTCACGACTGCACTGAGGGGTCCAGCTGCGGAGCTCTTGCAGACCATCCCGGAAGATAAACAGCAGAACTACGACTCTCTGGTTCAGTCTATCTACATGCGGTTTGGGGATGAACACATGCAGCAGGTGTACAGGGTTCAGCTGCGTAGTCGAGTCCAGAAAAGGGGAGAAACGCTCCAACAGTTGCAAGCCCATCTTTCATACTCTAAAGCCGGTGAGGAGCTTATCAACGAAATGGCGGTGGAAGCTTTTATTCAGGCCATAGAGGACAGACAACTGCAAATGGCTGTAAGGATGGCCGAAAAGCGAACACTCCCCGAGGCATTGGCATTCGCTTTGTCAGTGAAGGCTGCGGAACAAGCATACCAGGGAATACACCGTGTCAGGGAAATGTCCGTCGTGGAATGCTCATGCCAGAGAACAGCCGTCATGGATGAAGACAAAGCTCGCGGAAGTCAAATCCGTTGCTGGAATTGCAACCAAACCGGACACCTACAACGGCAGTGCAGAAGTGCACCTAGACGAGGAAATTGTCCACATTGCGGAAGTAGGAGAAGCAGAGAGGAAGCATCTGGCGGTGATAACATCCATCCTGTCAGTCAGACTTCCCAAAACCAGCAGTCGGGAAATGCGTAAGGATCAACTTCTCGGGGCAGAAGTTGGTTACTGGAATCGAGGCCCCCAGGACCACCATTCAAGTTTCGCAAACCAAACGGGGTAACAAGAGCCTGACAGTGGAGGCACTAATCAACAAGAAGAAGTGCGTAGCCACCATCGACACAGGTGCCACCGCCTCCATTGTAAGAAGAGATATCGTCAGAAGCTCCTGGCTACACAACACCAACAGCTAATGCCTGAAGACTGCAACAGGGGAAATGGCGAAGGTGTTTGGAGAAGTTCGTCTTACGATTACTCTGGCGGGACTGACGTTCTCCCATGCGTTTCTGTTGGCAGATATATGCGACGAGTGCATCATCGGAATAGACTTCATGAAAGCAAATGAAGTAATCTTGGACATCGGGATGCAAGTACTGAGGTATCGAAATGTGGAGATTCCGATGGTGTACGGAAACGAGAATGCCGTAACTCTCAGGACAGTCATCAGCAAAGACGAAGTTTTGCCGCCGTCTTCAGAGACAATCATTTGGACGAAGCTGGAAGGTGATCTTGGGAGCCACCGATTCTACATAGTAGAACCAGACCCGGAGAAGAAGTCTCAAGACTACATCGTGGGAAAGACGTTAGTCGAACCAAAGAACACCATGGTTCCAGTGAGGGTTTTGAACGCAGGACCACACACTGTCAAACTAAGGCGAGGGGAGGTGACTGGAAAATGCACGCCGATTACTGCCGTCACAACAATATCTGAACGTGATGCTCCGAAAACACTTCCATCACCTTGGACAGCAGAAACGAGAGAGACGATTCTTCAGTCCAGTGAGCTGAATCAGGAGCAGCGAACTATGGCAGAGAATCTTATCAATGAGTACGCTGATGTATTTGCCTCACAGGACGGAGAATACGGCCGAACACACCTGGTACAACATCGAATAGACACTGGTGATACTAGACCAATTCGTCAGCCTGCTAGGCGCCTTCCATTGGCAAAGCAGACAGAAGTTGCAGAGATGGTGTCGGCAATGGAGAAAGAAGGTCTGATTGAAAGTTCCAAAAGTCCGTAGGCATCACCGGTTGTACTGATTAAGAAGAAAGATGGCAGCACGCGGTTCTGCGTGGACTATCGGCAACTCAATTACGTCACCAAGAAAGACAGCTACCCTCTGCCACGGATTGACGACACGCTAGACACACTATCAGGAGCCCGATGGTTTTCCACTCTCGACTTGAAGAGTGGCTACTGGCAGGTACAGATCCATCCAGAAGACCGGGAGAAAACCGCCTTCACCGCAGGAAATGGGCTATGGCAATTCACGGTAATGCCATTCGGGCTGTGCAATGCTCCGGCGACTTTCGAGCGATTGATGGAATGTGTCCTGCAAGGGTTAACATGGAAAACCTGTTTGGTATACTTGGATGATGTCATCGTCGTAGCAAAAACGTTTGCGCAACACCGAGACAATCTAAGGGATGTGTTTTAAAGGCTTCGAAGTGCCCACCTGAAGCTCAACCCCAAGAAGTGCGCTCTGTTTAGAGCGGAAGTCGAGTACTTGGGGCACATAATTTCAGCGAAAGGAGTGAGAACCGATCCAGAGAAGGTCGAAGCGGTGAAAAACTGGCCAGTCCCCAAGGATAAACACCAACTAAGGAGCTTCCTCGGCCTAGCCACCTACTACAGACGGTTCGTGAAGGATTTTGCCGGGATCGCAAAGAGCCTGCAGCAGTTGACGGAAAAGGGAAAACAATTCAACTGGTCAATTGAGTGCGAGAAGAGCTTCAAGGCACTTAAACAACGGTTATGCGATGCCCCGATACTAGCTTACCCCACTCCCGGGGAAACGTTCATTGTAGATACAGATGCTAGTAATGTCGGGGTAGGAGCCGTACTCTCCCAGGTGCATGATGGCCAAGAGAAGGTGGTTGCGTACTTCAGCAAGGTGCTCTCTAAGCCAGAAAGGAGCTACTGCGTGACAAGGCGGGAACTTCTAGCTTTGATCTTGGCTACGAAGCATTTTCACAAATACCTCTATAGGAGGAAGTTCGTTCTTCGCACAGACCATGCAGCCTTAAAATGGCTATTACAGTTCAAGAGTCCTGAGGGTCAGGTCGCAAGATGGATCAAAAGGCTGCAAATCTACGACTACGAAATACAGCATCGCAAAGGAAGGCTCCACTCTAATGCGGATGCACTGTCCCGGAGACCATGCAGAACGGATTGTAAACATTGTGCGCGTCAGGAAGAACGGGAGCTGGTTTCCATCAAAAGAATGAGAGCCGAACCTATCGCCGGCTGGAGCGTAGATGAGATCCGGAACGCTCAGAAGGAAAACCCGGATATCGAACCGATTCTGGCCTGGAAGGAGAACATGGAGAAACCGGATCATCAGAACATCTCCCACAGAAGCCCGATCTTAAAGGCGTATTTTGCGCAGAGGGACTCCCTCCATGTCCAAGAAGGTGTCCTGAGAAGAAAATGGGAATCCTCCGACGGAAAATCGTTTGTAATGCAGCTTGTCGTGCCGCGGACGAGGGTCAAGGAGGTGTTACGGGAAATGCATAGCGGGGCGTCCGGAGGCCACTTGGGAGTGAATAAGACGCTAGAAAAGGTACGAGAACGTTTTTATTGGTTAAAAGCGAAGGAAGATATCGAAGACTGATGCAGAAAATGCGACGTGTGTGCAGCTAGCAAGGGTCCGAGAATCAAAACTCGAGGTAAGATGCACCAATACAACGTGGGAGCACCTTTCGAACGAATCGCCATTAACATCGCAGGGCCCAATGGCCGAAATGAGGACGCACTTGTTCGGGACGAACAAGTTTAAGAGGTGGGCAGTGTAACATCGCCTAAAAGGATGCTACAATAATGTAGAATAATAACTATGCTCCTCCAGCCCATTCCAAAGTGTCTTTTCATGTCTGCGGTTAGTCTACGAAAAAGACGGATAATATCACGGATAAGAAGGAATTATAACTGCAAGAAATGATTGTCATCTTGGAATTATTACATCAGAAGTTTTCTTGTTCCAGTGGTCGAAGAATTTGCTAGAAGTTTCTGGCTATCAGAAAGTTCTGCTATATAAGGACAGATGGCGATCGAAAGGGGGCAGTTGGTTTAGAACCGTGGCGAAGAGACTGGAAAAGTGATAATGGGCGAAGTAGTAATTTTGTGATAAATTGAAAGTTGAGAATTAAGTAATTGAAAGGAGATAAAGTGATTTGAGAGGAAAGAGACCTTGTAAGAAAAGAATTTGCGAAGAATAGTATAGTGTGAACTTGAATTGTTTTATAGACTAGAAAATAAAGAAATAAATTTCACAGAATATAGTTTTATCTACTCGAGCCGTAGCTCGCATATTACAGTATTGTAACATAATAATAACTACGCTCCCTAAAAGTATAATGCAACAAATTCCGAAGTGTCTTTTCATTCTGGCAGAATTTTGGTCCGAAGTATCCTTTCATTCGAGGTTCGTGTCTGCGGTTAGTCTCCACATTTCATGTCTACGAAAGAGACGGATAATATAACGGTTAAGAAAGAATTATAACTGCAAGAAATGAAATGTCATCTTGGAATTATTACATCACAATTTTTCTTGTTCCAGTGGTCGAAGAATTTGCTAGAAGTTTCTGGCTATCAGAAACTTCTGCTATATAAGGACAGATGGCGATTGAAAGCAGGCAGTTGGTTTAGAACCGTGGCGAAGAGATTGGAAAAGTGATAACCGCCGAAGTTGTAATTTTGTGATAAATTGAAAGTTGAGAGTTAACAAGAAGAAGTAATTAGTTTGGATTTGTGAATTAAGTAATTGAAAGGAGATAAAGTGATTTGAGAATAAAGAGGTCTTGTAAGGAAGGAGTTTGCGAAGAATAGTATAGTGTGAACTTGAATTGTTCTATAGACTAGAAAATAAAGAAATAAATTACACAGAATATCGTTTTATCTACTCGAGCCGTAGCTCGCATATTACAATATATACGGAATTAGTACATAACCAGCCGATTCCTCATTGCCAGAAAATGTGGTACCTCAAAATAACCCTCACAGACGAAGCCAAGAGACTTATTCGGTACTTTACAACATCTGGGGCCAATTATAGCGCGGCGTGGAAGGTCATTACTGATCGCTACGAGAACACCCGTTTGTTGGGCACAGCCTACATGATACAACGCAAGAATGTCACCTTAGTCTAAAGAACCTAGGCGTTGATATAACAAATTGGGACCCACTACTAATGCATATGCTGCTCAAAATATTGGATCGAGCCACTCATTTGTTGTGGGACCAGTCGCTTAAGGAACCAAAATTACTGTCATCTGTAAAAGACTTCTTGCCATTACTGGAAACTCGATTCCAGTCTTTAGAGGCATTAGGCCCGAGAACATTCAAGACGTATCAAGAAGAGCAACATAAACGACAAGGAATGTCACGACCATTACCGACGATCGTTTAGGGGTGATCATCAATTAAATAGTTGCTCGAAGTTTTTAAACCTAAGCACCAGGAATCGCTTAAGCGTTGTGCAGAAAGCAAGGTACTGCAGAAATTGTTTACGAAATTCCAAAAGAAACACAACACACTTCTTCATCTGGAAGAAGCATTAAAAGGAGAAGAAATACAAAATCGTCTCCCAACAACACGGACAGATTAGATAATCTCACTGCAAAATCCGTTACACTAAAGGCGAATTCAAAGCAAGAAAGCACAAACGTCCTACTGATCACGGCAATAGTTCAGTTACAAACTACGGCAGAAGGCAAAATTGATTGCAGAGCAATATTAGATTCCGGGCTTTAGATTCAGTCTCACAAAACAACATAATCACCGACAGAATGATCAAGGAACCGGATTGATAACATCGCAAAGTTCAATGGTCGTGTTGTTAGAGCAACTCAAAGGGCTCCAAGAAGAATAAGTGTCTTAATGCATTCAAGACTAAGTGGATATTCTGCGAGAATTGAAGCCTTTGCGCTTCCAAAAATCATTTCACCACAGCCTAGTGAAACTCAAACAATGGACATATCCGGATTCGTCATCCCGCAAAATATTAAGTCAGAATTTTATCATGAATTTCTTGCAATCGGACAAATAAAACTATCCGACTAGTTGCCAACCTTGCATAATACTGTTTTCGGGTGGATAGTAACGGGCAGAATTAGGAGCATTCCTCCCACCATGGTAAGCTGCGGAATTTGCACCAAGAACCAGAGCGTGGAAGAAGCAATTATAAAATGTTAGGATACCGAAGATCCACAGGAAACACAAGAAAAGCAGTTAACGATAGAAAAAAGGCAATGTGAGACACACTTCAATTAATCTATTAGTAGGGATGACAATAACCGCTTTGTGCTAAGCCTTCCATTCTCTGATGACCCACAAACCATAGAACAATCTAAGGAGGCGGCTCTTCGTCGTTTCATGGCATTAGAAAAAAATTGGAAAAAAAATCTAGAGCTGCGGCATCAATACAGAGTCTTCATGAAAAATACGAGCAGCTGGGCCATATGAAAGAACTGGCTACGGAATCTATTCCATCAACGCACTACTTCCTTCACACCATTCTAAAGCCCGGTAGCAGCACTACGAAGTTGAGAGTAGTGTTCGACGCGTCAACAAAAACGTTGTCACTCAACGATATTTTACATACAGGGCCTGTATTACAGGAAGAGTTAGTATATTATTACAATTTCGTGTACCTCGATTCGTAATCACTATCGACATACAATAGATTTACAGACAAATCTACGTAAAGGATGAGGATAGAAGATATTGTAACATCGTCTAAAAGTATGCAACAATAATGTAGAATAATAACTACGCTCCTACAGCCCATTCCAAACTGTACTTTCATTCGAGGTTCGCAATAGCTGACAATGCCACGGATAAAGAGAGAATTATAACTGGAAGAAATGATTGTCATCTTGGAATTATTTCCAGTGGTCGAAGAATTTGCTAGAAGTTTCTGGCTATCTGAAACTTCTGCTATATAAGGACAGATGGCGATCAATAGGAAAGACAGTGATTTTTAAACTGTGGCGAAGAGATTAGAAAAGTGATAATAGGCGAAGTTGTAATTTTGTGATAAATTGAAAGTTGAGAGTGAACAAGAAAAAGTAATTAGTTTGGATTTGTAAATTAAGTAATTGAAAGGAGATAAAGTGATTTGAGAAGAAAGAGACCTTGTAAGAAAAGAATTTGCGAAGAATAGTATAGTGTGAACTTGAATTGTTCTATAGAGTAGAAAATAAAGAAATAAATTTCACAGAATATCGTTTTATCTACTCGAGCCGTAGCCTGCATATTACATTGGTGTCAGAAGCTGGGATAAAACTTATTCTGTGAATAACTATTTCCGTGGTGTGAAATTGCACAAGAAAAAAAAAAAAAAAAAAAACGATTTCTGCGTTGAGTTAATTAGTTGCGCAAAATGGGTCGCAAGTTGGGAAAACTAACTATAATTCAACTAAAGGCAGAACTCAGTAAGCGGAATCTCGACACAACTGGGGGAAAAGATGCCCTACTGATTCGTCTGGAAGAAGCAGTAACGCAGGAAGGTGAAAATCCGCATGACATAGAGTTTGACGTGGAAGAGGAACCAGCAAGTACAGTAGCCGACCCGGGTATAACAAGTCTGCTCCTGCAACTTAAGTTAGTCATGGACGAACAAAAGAAAGCAATAGAAGATCAAAGTCATAAGCTCGATGACCAAAGGAATTCTCTAGAACTTAAGTTGGATGAACAAAAGAAAGCAATGGATGAACAAAAGAAAGCAATGGACGAACAAAAGAATTCTCTAGATGCTCTGGAAAGTAAACTTGATGAGCAAAACAAAAACTTGGAATCCAAATTCGAAGTGATCGAAGAGAAAATCGAGAAGGTAGAGACGCAACTCGAAAAAGTCGAAACTAGATTCGATGAAAACTTTGAGAAGCATGAAACTCAGTTCGGGAAAATAGAGACTCAGTTCGAAAAAGTAGAAAAACAAGTCGAAAATCTTACTAAGGAACTCAGCAACGTGAAGAGACAGAAAGCACGGGAATATTCCACCGACGGTCTGAGAAGAAAGGAGATGCAGCCTCCTATCTTCGATGGTCAAACATCATGGCCAATTTATAAAAGGCAATTCGAAGCGGCCGCAATGACCAATAGCTGGGACGATGAAGAGAAGTCCATTGCACTCACACTTGCACTGAGGGGTCCAGCTGCGGAGCTCTTGCAGACCATCCCGGAAGATAAACAGCAGAACTACGACTCTCTGGTTCAGGCTATCGAAATGCGGTTTGGGGATGAACACATGCAGCAGGTGTACAGGGTTCAGCTGCGTAGTCGAGTCCAAAAAAGGGGGGAAACGCTCCAACAGTTGCAAGCGGATATAGAGCGACTAGCCCATCTTTCATACCCTAAAGCCGGTGAGGAGCTTATCAACGAAATGGCGGTGGAAGCTTTTATTCAGGCCATAGAGGACAGACAACTGCAAATGGCTGTAAGGATGGCTGAAAAGCGAACACTCCCCGAGGCATTGGCATTCGCTTTGTCAATGAAGGCTGCGGACCAAGCATACCAGGGAATACACCGTGTCAGGGAAATGTCCGTCGTGGAATGCTCATGCCAGAGAACAGCCGTCATGGATGAAGACAGAGCTCGCGGAAGTCAAATCCGTTGCTGGAATTGCAACCAAACCGGACACCTACAACGGCAGTGCAGAAGTGCACCTAGACGAGGAAATTGTCCACATTGCGGAAGTAGGAGAAGCAGAGAGGAAGCATCTGGAGGTGATAACATCCATCCTGTCAGTCAGACTTCCCAAAACCAGCAGTCGGGAAATGCGTAAGGACCAACTTCGCGGGTCAGAAGTTGGTTACTGGAATCGAGGCCCCCAGGACCACCATTCAAGTTTCGCAAACCAAACGGGATAACAAGAGCCTGACAGTGGAGGCACTAATCAACAAGAAGAAGTGCGTAGCCACCATCGACACAGGTGCCACTGCCTCCATTGTAAGAAGAGATATCGTCAAAAGCTCCTGGCTGCACAACACCAACAGCTACTGCCTGAAGACTGCAATAGGGGAAATGGCGAAGGTATTTGGAGAAGTTCGTCTTACGCTTACTCTGGCAGGACTGACGTTCTCCCATGCGTTTCTGGTGGCAGACATATGCGACGAGTGCATCATCGGAATAGACTTCATGAAAGCAAATGAAGTAATCTTGGACATCGGGATGCAAGTACTGAGGTATCGAAATGTGGAGATTCCGATGGTGTACGGAAACGAGAATGCCGTAACTCTCAGGACAGTCATCAGCAAAGACGAAGTTTTGCCGCCGTCTTCAGAGACAATCATTTGGACGAAGCTGGAAGGTGATCTTGGGAGCCACCGATTCTACATAGTAGAACCAGACCCGGAGAAGAATTCTCAAGACTACATCGTGGGAAAGACGTTAGTCGAACCAAAGAACACCATGGTTCCAGTGAGGGTTTTGAACGCAAGACCACACACTGTCAAACTAAGGCGAGGGGAGGTGACTGGAAAATGCACGCCGATTACCGCCGTCGCAACAATATCTGAACGTGGTCCTCCAAAACCTCTCCCATCACCTTGGACAGCGGAAACGAGAGAGACGATTCTCCAGTCCAGTGAGCTGAATCAGGAGCAGCGAACTATGGCAGAGAATCTTATCAATGAGTACGCTGATGTATTTGCCTCACAGGACGGAGAATACGGCCGAACACACCTGGTACAACATCGAATAGACACTGGTGATACTAGACCAATTCGTCAGCCTGCTAGGCGCCTTCCATTGGCAAAGCAGACAGAAGTTGCAGAGATGGTGTCGGCAATGGAGAAAGAAGGTGTGATTGAAAGTTCCAAAAGTCCGTGGGCATCACCGGTTGTACTGGTTAAGAAGAAAGATGGCAGCACGCGGTTCTGCGTGGACTATCGGCAGCTCAATTACGTCACCAAGAAAGACAGCTACCCTCTGCCACGGATTGACGACACGCTAGACACACTATCAGGAGCCCGATGGTTTTCCACTCTCGACTTGAAGAGTGGCTACTGGCAGGTACAGATCCATCCAGAAGACCGGGAGAAAACCGCCTTCACCGCAGGAAATGGGCTATGGCAATTCACGGTAATGCCATTCGGGCTGTGCAATGCTCCGGCGACTTTCGAGCGATTGATGGAATGTGTCCTGCAAGGGTTAACATGGAAAACCTGTTTGGTATACTTGGATGATGTCATCGTCGTAGGAAAATCATTTGCGCAACACCGAGACAATCTAAGGGATGTGTTTCAAAGGCTTCGAAGTTCCCACCTGAAGCTCAACCCCAAGAAGTGCGCCCTGTTTAGAGCGGAAGTCAAGTACTTGGGGCACATAATTTCAGCGAAAGGAGTGAGAACCGATCCAGAGAAGGTCGAAGCGGTGAAAAACTGGCCAGTCCCCAAGGATAAACACCAACTAAGGAGCTTCCTGGGCCTAGCCACCTACTACAGACGGTTCGTGAAGGATTTTGCCGGGATCGCAAAGAACCTGCACCAGTTGACGGAAAAGGGAAAACAATTCAAATGGACAATTGAGTGCGAGAAGAGCTTCAAGGCACTTAAACAACGGCTATGCGATGCCCCGATACTGGCTTACCCCACTCCCGGGGAAACGTTCATTGTGGATGCAGATGCTAGTAATGTTGGGGTAGGAGCCGTACTCTCCCAGGTGCATGACGGCCAAGAGAAGGTGGTTGCGTACTTCAGCAAGGTGCTCTCTAAGCCAGAAAGGAACTACTGCGTGACAAGGAGAGAACTTCTAGCTTTGATCTTGGCTACGAAGCATTTTCACAAATACCTCTACGGGAGGAAGTTCGTTCTTCGCACAGACCATGCAGCCTTAAAATGGCTATTACAGTTCAAGAGTCCTGAGGGTCAGGTCGCAAGATGGATCGAAAGGCTGCAAATCTACGACTACGAAATACAGCATCGTAAAGGGAAACTCCACTCTAATGCGGATGCACTGTCCCGGAGACCATGCAGAACGGATTGTAAACATTGTGCGCGTCAGGAAGAACGGGAGCTGGTTTCCATCCAAAGAATGAGAGCCGAACCTATCGCCGGCTGGAGCGTAGATGAGATCCGGAACGCTCAGAAGGAAGACCCGGATATCGAGCCGATTCTGGCCTGGAAGGAGAACATGGAGAAACCGGATCATCAGGACATCTCTCACAGAAGCCCGACCTTAAAGGCATATTTTGCGCAGTGGGACTCCCTCCATGTCCAAGAAGGTGTTCTGAGAAGAAAATGGGAATCCTCCGACGGAAAGTCGTTTGTAATGCAGCTTGTAGTACCGCGGACGAGGGTCAAGGAGGTGTTACAGGAAATGCATGGCGGGGCGTCCGGAGGCCACTTGGGAGTGAATAAGACGCTAGAAAAGGTACGAGAACGTTTTTATTGGTTAAAAGCGAAGGAAGATATCGAAGACTGGTGCAGAGAATGCGACGTGTGTGCAGCTAGTAAGGGTCCGAGAACCAAAACTCGAGGTAAGATGCACCAATACAACGTGGGAGCACCTTTCGAACGAATCGCCATTGACATCGCAGGGCCCTTTCCGGAAACCGACAATGGTAATCGGTATATACTCGTAGTGATGGACTACTTCAGTAAGTGGCCGGAAGCGTTTCCGATCCCTAACCAGGAAGCCAGAACCGTGGCGGAGCAGATCGTCTACAATTGGGTTAGCAGATTCGGTGTGCCCTTGGAATTGCATTCTGACCAAGGGAGGAACTTCGAGTCAAGAATCTTCCAAGAGATGTGTCAACTACTCGGAATCAAAAAGACAAGGACAACCCCGCTTCATCCACAGTCGGACGGTATGGTGGAGCGTTTCAATAGGACTTTGGACGAACATCTCTCGAAGGTCGTAGGTGACTACCAACGGGATTGGGACCGGCAGATTCCCTTGTTTTTGATGGCCTATAGAAGTGCCGTGCATAGCACTACTCGACATACGCCGTTCGAAATCTTATTTGGTGGAATAGCTCGTTTACCCAGTGAGGTGAAATTTGGATCTCCTACCAATGAGCCCAGAAATGAAGAAGAGTACGTGGCGGACCTTAGGGAAAGGCTTAGGGACATACACCAAAGGACCAGAAGCCAGATTAAGATAACGAGCGACCGCATGAAGACCAGGTATGATGCCAAGGCAACAACGTCAGGATTCCAGGAAGGAGATCTAGTGTGGCTGTATAATCCCCATCGCCAAAAGGGGAAATCACCTAAATTGCAGCGGAACTGGGAGGGTCCATACAGAATAGTAACCCGCATCAACGATGTTGTCTACCGCATCCAGCGAGGACCAAGGGCAAAAATGAAAGTGGTTCATGTGGACCGACTGAGTCGATACAATGGCCGAAGTGAGGACGCACTTGTTCGGGACGAACAAGTCTAAGAGGGGGGCAGTGTAACATCGTCTAAAAGTATGCAACAATAATGTAGAATAATAACTACGCTCCTACAGCCCATTCCAAACTGTACTTTCATTCGAGGTTCGCAATAGCTGACAATGCCACGGATAAAGAGAGAATTATAACTGGAAGAAATGATTGTCATCTTGGAATTATTTCCAGTGGTCGAAGAATTTGCTAGAAGTTTCTGGCTATCTGAAACTTCTGCTATATAAGGACAGATGGCGATCAATAGGAAAGACAGTGATTTTTAAACTGTGGCGAAGAGATTAGAAAAGTGATAATAGGCGAAGTTGTAATTTTGTGATAAATTGAAAGTTGAGAGTGAACAAGAAAAAGTAATTAGTTTGGATTTGTAAATTAAGTAATTGAAAGGAGATAAAGTGATTTGAGAAGAAAGAGACCTTGTAAGAAAAGAATTTGCGAAGAATAGTATAGTGTGAACTTGAATTGTTCTATAGAGTAGAAAATAAAGAAATAAATTTCACAGAATATCGTTTTATCTACTCGAGCCGTAGCCTGCATATTACAATATCAATTAATATGGTGGCGAAATGATCCAAATCAACCTATCCGCTGCTATCAACTTAAGACTGTAACGCATGGAACATCTTCCGCTCCATAATTAGCCATAAAAAGTTTGCAACGTCTGGCCCAAGAGGAGGGCGCCAAGTTACCTTTAGGGGCTGAAGTATTACAGCGTAATTGTTATGTAGATGATATTATGGCAGGAGCTGACAGCATAATTACAGCTCGGGATAAAACATCACAGTTATCATCATTACTCAATATGGCAGGCTTCAAACTTCACAAATGGTATGCGAATCATCCTCAACTACTACACAACATTGCACCAGAAGATCAAGCAGTACAATTAAACTTCTCAGATGGAGGTGATTCATCCATCACAACTCTCGCTTCTCGGATGCCCAAATCTGATAACTTCTGTTTAAATATCCGATATATAAAAAAATAACCAAAAGAACTGTGGCATCCCAAATAGACCGACTATGTGATGCGCTTGGAATTTTTCCACAAGTAGTAGTAACCGCCAAGTTATTTCTGCAAGAGTTATGGAGACTTAAACAGGACTGGGACGACAAAGAATGTATTCACTAGAAGGATTCCAGACCCCTCGACATGTTTTTGCCGACCGAATTCCTCGTACTGCATGCTGCATGCATTCGCTGATGCATCGGAGAAGGCTTATGGTGCTGTCATCTACATGTGCTCTATGGACAACGACGGAAGGACGATAATGCGACTCTTCTGTTCTAAATCTAGACTGACTCCCCCTCCACCAAAGAAAATTAATCTTCCAAGGATAGAGTTGTGCGCAGCAGAACTAACAGCCAAGTTAGTTGATAGAGTAAGACGGTGCCTTAAAATTGAAGATAAGCTCTCTTTCCTACGGACTGACTCGGAAATAGTCTTAGCATGGATAAATTCAGCGTCAACTGACTTTCAAATCTTTGTTGGAAACAGAATAGCCTCCATTACCTCCATACCAAAACAATGGAGACATGTCAGATCCAAAGCGAATCCAGCAGACCCACTATCGAGAGGTACTCGTATACCCGCAGAAAATTTAAGTACCTGTATCTTGTGGTTCTAAGGTCCACCGTTCCTATATGGCGAGGAGAAGATTTGGCCTCTTGTTTACACAAAAATCAGTAATTGTGATTTGCAGCGGCAAAAATCTGCACTAGCTACAACTACGGTACCAGAAAGGCAAGTTTCCGTGATTGATGCCATAAATCATCATCATTTAAAAGACTGTAGCGTATTGTAGCTTACATGACACGATTTGTCAATGGAATTCGAACAAACAGAGCTCATTCACTGGAGCTTCAAGCTGGGGAACTAGAGGATGCTTGAATTCTCATTTTAATAACTGTACAAAATCAGGAGTTTGCGACAGACTCTGCGCAACGAAAAAGGTACAGTGAAGTGTCAAGAACCAATAATCTCTCTGGACTTACGCCGTTTCTTAATCTTCGAGGTACATAAGAGTTGTTGGCAGACCATAAGCATCAAATCTATCCAATGACGCAAAGCACCCCATTTTACTTTCTTACAATCACCCATTAACAAAGGTGATACTCACGGAAATTCATTTGAAGAACCGACATGTCGGCCTTCAGGCGCTATTGGGATTGCATAAAGTGAAGGAATTTATTCAATCCCAGTACGCCTTAAACAAGATTACATCATTATGCAGTTCGAAAAGAACAGATTTCCATCTCATACCTCCACGAGCACCGCACTTCGGCGGTCTTTGAGAAGCTGCTGTTAAGTCGACTGAACCCTTGCTACAGTCAACGTTAGAAGCGGCAGCATTAAAGTATGAAGAAATGGAAACGGTTATCACTGAAGTAGAGGCAATACTAAACTCAAGACCAATAACACCAATGTCAGCAGATCCTAACGATTTAATGTTTTTAACACCGGGACACTTCCTCATTGGAGAACCATTAAACTCATCGGTGACTCACCTAAAAAATGAATTTTGGCGACGATGGCACCTGAAATATCTAAATCAATTACAGTATCGGTCAAAGTGGAAACAGCGGGTTCCAAACGTAAAACTGATAACAATGGTAATAATGAAGGAGGACAACATACCTCCTTTACGGTTAAAATTAGGTCGTATCGAAAAAACTAACCGTTAATCGATTAGTGAAAGTCTGTAATCTAATGCACAAACCTAACGACTGTTATCAAAAAAACGACCAATTTGAACATATTGTAATATGCAAGCTACGGCTCGAGTAGATAAAACGATATTCTGTGAAATTTATTTCTTTATTTTCTAGTCTATAGAACAATTCAGGTTCACACTGTACTATCCTTCGCAATTCTTTTCTTACAATGTCTCTTTCCTCTTAAATCACTTTATCTCCTTTCTATTACTTAATTCACAAATCCAAACTAATTACTCCTTTTTGTTAACTCTCAACTTTCAATTTATCACAAAATTACAACTTCCCCTATTATCACTTTTCTAATCTCTTCGCCACAGTTTAAAAATCACTGTCTTTTCTATTGATCGCCATCTGTCCTTATATAGCAGAAGTTTCAGATAGCCAGAAACTTCTAGCAAATTCTTCGACCACTGGAAATAATTCCAAGATGACAATCATTTCTTCCAGTTATAATTCTCTCTTTATCCGTGGCTTTGTCAGCTATTGCGAACCTCGAATGAAAGTACAGTTTGGAATGGGCTGTAGGAGCGTAGTTATTATTCTACATTATTGTTGCATACTTTTAGACGATGTTACACTGCCCCCCTCTTAGACTTGTTCGTCCCGAACAAGTGCGTCCTCACTTCGACCATTGTATCGACTCAGTCGGTCCACATGAACCACTTTCATTTTGGCCCTTTGTCCTCGCTGGATGCGGTAGACAACATCGTTGATGCGGGTTACTATTCTGTATGGACCCTCCCAGTTCCGCTGCAATTTAGGTGATTTCCCCTTTTGGCGATGGGGATTATACAGCCACACTAGATCTCCTTCCTGGAATCCTGACGTTGTTGCCTTGGCATCATACCTGGTCTTCATGCGGTCGCTCGTTATCTTAATCTGGCTTCTGGTCCTTTGGTGTATGTCCCTAAGCCTTTCCCTAAGGTCCGCCACGTACTCTTCTTCATTTCTGGGCTCATTGGTAGGAGATCCAAATTTCACCTCACTGGGTAAACGAGCTATTCCACCAAATAAGATTTCGAACGGCGTATGTCGAGTAGTGCTATGCACGGCACTTCTATAGGCCATCAAAAACAAGGGAATCTGCCGGTCCCAATCCCGTTGGTAGTCACCTACGACCTTCGAGAGATGTTCGTCCAAAGTCCTATTGAAACGCTCCACCATACCGTCCGACTGTGGATGAAGCGGGGTTGTCCTTGTCTTTTTGATTCCGAGTAGTTGACACATCTCTTGGAAGATTCTTGACTCGAAGTTCCTCCCTTGGTCAGAATGCAATTCCAAGGGCACACCGAATCTGCTAACCCAATTGTAGACGATCTGCTCCGCCACGGTTCTGGCTTCCTGGTTAGGGATCGGAAACGCTTCCGGCCACTTACTGAAGTAGTCCATCACTACGAGTATATACCGATTACCATTGTCGGTTTCCGGAAAGGGCCCTGCGATGTCAATGGCGATTCGTTCGAAAGTTTTGGTTCTCGGACCCTTACTAGCTGCACACACGTCGCATTCTCTGCACCAGTCTTCGATATCTTCCTTCGCTTTTAACCAATAAAAACGTTCTCGTACCTTTTCTAGCGTCTTATTCACTCCCAAGTGGCCTCCGGACGCCCCGCCATGCATTTCCTGTAACACCTCCTTGACCCTCGTCCGCGGTACTACAAGCTGCATTACAAACGACTTTCCGTCGGAGGATTCCCATTTTCTTCTCAGAACACCTTCTTGGACATGGAGGGAGTCCCACTGCGCAAAATATGCCTTTAAGGTCGGGCTTCTGTGAGAGATGTCCTGATGATCCGGTTTCTCCATGTTCTCCTTCCAGGCCAGAATCGGCTCGATATCCGGGTCTTCCTTCTGAGCGTTCCGGATCTCATCTACGCTCCAGCCGGCGATAGGTTCGGCTCTCATTCTTTGGATGGAAACCAGCTCCCGTTCTTCCTGACGCGCACAATGTTTACAATCCGTTCTGCATGGTCTCCGGGACAGTGCATCCGCATTAGAGTGGAGTTTTCCTTTACGATGCTGTATTTCGTAGTCGTAGATTTGCAGCCTTTCGATCCATCTTGCGACCTGACCCTCAGGACTCTTGAACTGTAATAGCCATTTTAAGGCTGCATGGTCTGTGCGAAGAACGAACTTCCTCCCGTAGAGGTATTTGTGAAAATGCTTCGTAGCCAAGATCAAAGCTAGAAGTTCTCTCCTTGTCACGCAGTAGTTCCTTTCTGGCTTAGAGAGCACCTTGCTGAAGTACGCAACCACCTTCTCTTGGCCGTCATGCACCTGGGAGAGTACGGCTCCTACCCCAACATTACTAGCATCTGCATCCACAATGAACGTTTCCCCGGGAGTGGGGTAAGCCAGTATCGGGGCATCGCATAGCCGTTGTTTAAGTGCCTTGAAGCTCTTCTCGCACTCAATTGTCCATTTGAATTGTTTTCCCTTTTCCGTCAACTGGTGCAGGTTCTTTGCGATCCCGGCAAAATCCTTCACGAACCGTCTGTAGTAGGTGGCTAGGCCCAGGAAGCTCCTTAGTTGGTGTTTATCCTTGGGGACTGGCCAGTTTTTCACCGCTTCGACCTTCTCTGGATCGGTTCTCACTCCTTTCGCTGAAATTATGTGCCCCAAGTACTTGACTTCCGCTCTAAACAGGGCGCACTTCTTGGGGTTGAGCTTCAGGTGGGCACTTCGAAGCCTTTGAAACACATCCCTTAGATTGTCTCGGTGTTGCGCAAACGTTTTTCCTACGACGATGACATCATCCAAGTATACCAAACAGGTTTTCCATATTAACCCTTGCAGGACACATTCCATCAATCGCTCGAAAGTCGCCGGAGCATTGCACAGCCCGAATGGCATTACCGTGAATTGCCATAGCCCATTTCCTGCGGTGAAGGCGGTTTTCTCCCGGTCTTCTGGATGGATCTGTACCTGCCAGTAGCCACTCTTCAAGTCGAGAGTGGAAAATCATCGGGCTCCTGATAGTGTGTCTAGCGTGTCGTCAATCCGTGGCAGAGGGTAGCTGTCTTTCTTGGTGACGTAATTGAGCTGCCGATAGTCCACGCAGAACCGCGTGCTGCCATCTTTCTTCTTAACCAGTACAACCGGTGATGCCCACGGACTTTTGGAACTTTCAATCAGACCTTCTTTCTCCATTGCCGACACCATCTCTGCAACTTCTGTCTGCTTTGCCAATGGAAGGCGCCTAGCAGGCTGACGAATTGGTCTAGTATCACCAGTGTCTATTCGATGTTGTACCAGGTGTGTTCGGCCGTATTCTCCGTCCTGTGAGGCAAATACATCAGCGTACTCATTGATAAGATTCTCTGCCATAGTTCGCTGCTCCTGATTCAGCTCACTGGACTGGAGAATCGTCTCTCTCGTTTCCGCTGTCCAAGGTGATGGGAGAGGTTTTGGAGCATCACGTTCAGATATTGTTGCGACGGCGGTAATCGGCGTGCATTTTCCAGTCACCTCCCCTCGCCTTAGTTTGACAGTGTGTGGTCTTGCGTTCAAAACCCTCACTGGAACCATGGTGTTCTTTGGTTCGACTAACGTCTTTCCCACGATGTAGTCTTGAGAATTCTTCTCTGGGTCTGGTTCTACTATGTAGAATCGGTGGCTCCCAAGATCACCTTCCAGCTTCGTCCAAATGATTGTCTCTGAAGACGGCGGCAAAACTTCGTCTTTGCTGATGACTGTCCTGAGAGTTACGGCATTCTCATTTCCGTACACCATCGGAATCTCCACATTTCGATACCTCAGTACTTGCATCCCGATGTCCAAGATTACTTCATTTGCTTTCATGAAGTCTACTCCGATGATGCACTCGTCGCATATATCTGCCACCAGAAACGCATGGGAGAACGTCAGTCCTGCCAGAGTAATCGTAAGACGAACTTCTCCAAATACCTTCGCCATTTCCCCTGTTGCAGTCTTCAGGCAGTAGCTGTTGGTGTTGTGCAGCCAGGAGCTTTTGACGATATCTCTTCTTACAATGGAGGCGGTGGCACCTGTGTCGATGGTGGCTACGCACTTCTTCTTGTTGATTTGTGCCTCCACTGTCAGGCTCTTGTTTTGCTCATCAAGTTTACTTTCCAGAGCATCTAGAGAATTCTTTTGTTCGTCCATTGCTTTCTTTTGTTCATCCAACTTAAGTTCTAGAGAATTCTTCTGGTCGTCCATTGCTTTCTTTTGTTCGTCCAGCTTAAGTTCTATAGAATTCTTTTGGTCATCGAGCTTATGACTTTGATCTTCTATTGCTTTCTTTTGTTCGTCCATGACTAACTTAAGTTGCAGGAGCAGACTTGTTATACCCGGGTCGGCTACTGTACTTGCTGGTTCCTCTTCCACGTCAAACTCTATGTCATGCGGATTTTCACCTTCCTGCGTTACTGCTTCTTCCAGACGAATCAGTAGGGCATCTTTTCCCCCAGTTGTGTCGAGATTCCGCTTACTGAGTTCTGCCTTTAGTTGACTTATAGTTAGTTTTCCCAATTTGCGACCCATTTTGCGCAACTAATTAACTCAACACAGAAATGGTTTTTTTTTTTTTTTTTTTCCTTGTGCAATTTCACACCACGGAAATAGTTATTCACAGAATAAGTTTTATCCCACTTCTGACACCAATGTAATATGCAAGCTACGGCTCGAGTAGATAAAACGATATTCTGTGAAATTTATTTCTTTATTTTCTAGTCTATAGAACAATTCAGGTTCACACTGTACTATCCTTCGCAATTCTTTTCTTACAATGTCTCTTTCCTCTTAAATCACTTTATCTCCTTTCTATTACTTAATTCACAAATCCAAACTAATTACTCCTTCTTGTTAACTCTCAACTTTCAATTTATCACAAAATTACAACTTCCCCTATTATCACTTTTCTAATCTCTTCGCCACAGTTTAAAAATCACTGTCTTTTCTATTGATCGCCATCTGTCCTTATATAGCAGAAGTTTCAGATAGCCAGAAACTTCTAGCAAATTCTTCGACCACTGGAAATAATTCCAAGATGACAATCATTTCTTCCAGTTATAATTCTCTCTTTATCCGTGGCTTTGTCAGCTTTTGCGAACCTCGAATGAAAGTACAGTTTGGAATGGGCTGTAGGAGCGTAGTTATTATTCTACATTATTGTTGCATACTTTTAGACGATGTTACAATATTATTAAATATCTGATGCAGTGTAATGAAGTCCGAATAAGGCAAAAGAAAGGAAGAGCTAGAAGAGGAGCCATTAACATTATAGGCAAATTCGCGAATACATTGTTTGGAGTACTCGACTCTGAATATGCCGACAAAATGGAATCCACAATACGTAAAGTTGAATCCTCTGTGATAGATGCTACAATTAACGTAATGAAGAAGAGTCAAGACCCCACCTGCCACCATTTTAATCACCTGGCACACGAGTTAAGTTAAGTCATATGGGCCACTAACCAAACTCAACAAGATGTCCATCAGGTACAATTATCACAATTATTCGCTTCCATAACTATTCAATCAATGTTACTGACCTCCAACGTTTCCCTGATTCAAAACGCAATCATTGATGTAATGATGGACACACAGCATGGAAGAATGAGCCCCCAATTGCTACCATCAGCTCAGCTTCTTAAGGAAATAAGCAAAATAAGATCACACCTCCCACTTTCAACGAAGCTTCCAGCTCATTCGGATGACGTTCTAAGTTTCTACAATCTAATGAACTTTGAAGGAAGACCAAGTTTAAGGTACATCATATTCAAGATCACTCTACTGATCCCAGCTGCAGACAACTTAGAACTGTTTCACGTCATACCCGTTCTAGTGAAGGCCAATAACACTTTTATCGCCATACAACCTTCTTTCCCGAATATGGTGGTGAACTTGTTTCGAGATCAATATTACCCGATGACTAAACAAGAGTTGAGCTCCCGCATTTGTCTTAAGAAAAAACAAGTTATTTACAAACAGCATCGTCCCATATACAGAAATAGATCTCTAGTCAGTGCCTGTGAGATCTTCATGTCGCGTAGAAAGAATTGAAGGCAGTCCACACTCGATGCAATTGCATGCTGCGAATCAATGGATTTACTCATTGGCTGAAAGAACATCATTGAACGTGCTCTGCGGTAAATCTGTTAAACAACTCAGGACTTTTGAAACTGCAACCAGGGTGTATCAGCAAGCAACAACTATTCACTATCCAAGCACATGATATACGTTCCTCAACGATAAGACGTATTCACATCAAATGTTATTACGCTCAGTACACAATTTCCCATTTCTATTTTCCCACTAAACTTCAGGTCGTGTCATATTGCGTCCAGACGCACTATGATCCGAGTAAATGATAATGCTAACTCACCAGAATTATTCGTGAGAACTTTTGATGAAATCAATACTGTAAATCATTTATAAATAGTTTGTAAATGCGCCGAATAAAATCACTTTTGTGTTTTTGTCGTTCAAAGAGTGAGTCTTCTTATTATTTGCTACCACCACCCGAAGTAAGAAGTAAATTAGGAATCAATGGTTAAAGCGGTAACAAGTGTCGCTGCAACATCAACAAATCGCCAGGATGTTACTGCCTTGACGAATCTGCTTTAATAATCCATAGGGGAATCAAAAGAGATTCTCCTCAAAACAGGTAATATTTTCAATACTAAAATTATTAAAGCTAAGTGCAAATTTAGTGCAAGAGGTCTTACGGCAGATATGCTAGGTTTAATCTGTCAGAAACGTCCCTGAATAGGTGACTCTTAACCATAATAAAAAATCTCCGAATGACGAAATGCTAAGACTATTAGGCTGTAGTTTTTATAAATTGCTTTATATGTTTAGTATACAACAAATTGAAAAACTAAATCAAAGCGTTCATTCTTTCGATGAATTGAGTTCATTGATATATTCTACTCGTACGTATGTATATGCACGTCTTCAAAGTGGACAAATCCATTGGCAAATCTCATCTCTCTCATCTCATCTGCTGATCCAAGAAGGCTTTGAAAAATCCGGAAAGTGAATGCCATATTTATGTCGAATGCCTTATACCTAATTGTAATCTATTAACTCAATCGAATTTCAAATCAGATAAGTTTTACCTTGGCCACCAAAACAGTAACTACAAGTGTGACGTTCAGCGTTGAATTTGTTTTTTTTTTTTAATCGCTTTAAATAAAGAGAAAGAAAAACACTTTATCTTCACCAACAAACATGTATCATTTCTTTCTCTTCAATGTATTTGTGTAACAAGGAAGAATATCTCAACGTTTTTATCGTTACGATGATAACCATAACAATGCGCTATGGATATTTATCTGAAGTTCGCTAGTTGTGAGACCGTGAACAAACTTGTTGGTGTTTTCTGGAACTCAGACCTTAATTCTCCCGCCCATTTATCATGCATTTAATTGTTTTGATTGAAGTGTAATTTTAAATTCTAATAGAAGGTATGTAATTTTCCGAATTATTAAGTTAAGAGTTCAATTCCAGAGGAAACAGTTTTATCTTTCCAACCCGAGCTGAAATATTACAGTATTTATGTATGTCCTTACTGCGCTTTCGGACCCATGAATACTTAAAATTGAAAGTCAACAAATACAAACATGTAATTTATTTATGACAAACAGTACGAGTATATATGTACATAATTCCATTTTCAGCTTGCAACTGAGCGTATGAGGTTCAAAGAAAAATGCATTTTTTTAAGATTTAGAATCCACTTCTGCTCGATGAAGAATAATGAAATAATAGATTGCAACAACAAATAAAATCAATACTATTATACTGCAAAGAATCGATAAAAGCACTCGAAAGGGGTAAGTTATGGCACTGCGGAGATGATAAAGTTTTTTTTTTCTATTTGATTTGATAATGATTTTACTTACGAACAAAATATCTCTAAAATGCAACACATTTTATTTCTGATAATTTAGTTTCAAAATAAAATACGTTTTATAAAAATTATAGATCCTTTTTGGCATTAGTTGCAAAGACTGATATGACATTGTTGATGTTTTATTAATTTAAATGATTGAGTTTTCAATATTTTTTTTTTTGGTGAAGTGTATGATATTTGGCGTAGGTTATTTTTTCGTTAGGTTATTATTAGATGGAACCTAAAATTCAAATTACATTTAAATAAATGACCGTTGAACTGTACAACACTTTTTTTACATTAACTGCACAGAAACCTTGAATTGATGGAGCTGTCATTTGTGACATTTTTTTTTTAGGATTTCTCTTTTTGCTCAAAAATAGCCTGGGTAGAAAAATCGACTGTGGTGTGCTTTAAATAACTAACATAAAACTATAGAACATTAAAATGAGTGGTCTTCAGTCATTTAAAAAGATTTCAACCAATAGATATATCGTTAATTCGATCCTCTGCAGGAGAGGCGCTCTACAGTATTCGACAGCAAAAGAGGACGAAAAATCTCTAGAACCAGTGGACACACCACCCTCGTTTGCTGAAGAAGTTGAAGAAACTAAGCCAGAAAGTTTCTTCAATAAATCTGGCCTCCTAACGCAACATCGAAAGTTCTTGCGAAATGAGCCCCCATACAGTGAACCACATTCGTGGATTCATCTTACAGAGAAGTACCAAAGGAAGCAAATAGGTCGCTATGGCTTGGCTAGTGGTGTAGATCCCAGAATTTGCTTTCCTACGCAAGAAGATGTTCAAGAGCAGATCCGATATGAAAGAATTGCCTTTCCGTATTCTTTGAAAGAATTGATTACAAGGTCTAAAAACGAGGCGAAAGTACTAAAAGAGCATTTCCAAAAACGCGAGGATGATATCGTCAAAAAGCTGGAAAAACTTGAACAGTGGAAAGCTGACTTGAATGCAAAAATTGCAAAGAAGGAAGCCGATGCATTAGCTGCTAAGCAGAGGAAAGAACGACTGGTTGAAGAGGTTCGAAGACACTTCGGCTTCAAAGTGGACCCACGCGATGAGCGGTTCAAAGAAATGCTCGAACAAAAGGAAAAAGAAGACCGCAAGAAACAGAAAGAAGCTAAGCGTAAAGCAAAAGAGGAAAAGATGATGGCGAAATTGATTGCAAAACCTAAAGAAAAAGGAACCGAAGCTGGTTATGGTATTTAGGTTTATAAGAATATGAAACAAATAAAATGTAATAAGCGTTAAATTGTTAGCCGTTTTTATTATTTGGAATTTCAGTACAAGACTAATTAAAACTATGTGCTGTTTTTAAATCTACTTTGCAGCATCTTGATTTGTTGCACCGGATATGAAGACCAAAAGGACCACGGGCACAATGTACATCCACTGAAAGAGTAAATGGGTTTATTTGAAGCTTAGACATTAATGCAACTTTATTCTTACGTATTTTGCAAAGAATCCTCGGTTATCACGGACTTCGCCTTTTTCACGGGCTTCTCTCTCTCGTTCGACTTTTTGGATGAAGCTTGCAGTGTCAGGGATTGGTGCTAGTTCCATATGTTTGATAAGTACATCTGTATTGAAATCTTCAAAGTCGGAGAGTTGTGTATTTTGGCAGTCAGCTGATCCAGAGCCGATAATTGTTTGCGTAACTGCAGTAACAAACCCGGTGCCGTCAATGGATACCCACAGAACATCGTACAACTGAGACTGCAATAAAGCACAAACCTTGGTGGCAGTCAGGAACGTACTTTTTGTACCATCTGGATATACAACGTTGGCTTTTAACCGGTAAAAATAGTCATTTTGTGATAATTTCTGAAAAAAATAAAGATATGTGTTAATTATAAGTGAAAAACGAAATAAAGAAGCTGAACATGCCAACGGATGCGATGCAGATAGTGCGAATTAACGACAGGTATTATAAAATTCAAATTGAGTGTGGATCATATCCGTATAAAAAGACGGGATGGATGGTAGACAATGATCAGGTGACTTGTGGGATTGACTTATCCTAAAATGATTTGGCATGGCAAAACGCATCATCACCTTGCGGAGCCTACGGGATAGTTGACTATGTGTGCAGATGAACACTAGCACCCGCGCAAGCACAGCTGAGTAACTTTAGTTCGGTATTAAACCGGACGATGCATTTTTTGTTGACCCGATTTGCTGAAAGACGCCTATTAGCAGTTGAAAAAAAGAGCCTCAGAGGTGGGACGTGCGCCGGAAGAATTCTTTCGATAGTCGATAACTTATATGAGCTACTTCAAATGTGCCATCGGGATTACTGCCCAGCCAAGAAAGAATTTTCTAGTGATGAACCACGCAAATAAAATAAGGACAACAACCTTCGGATCTGTCACGCGCAGACGAACATTAACATAGGCAAAAGAGTGCTATAAAGCAGATATTCCTGGCATCCAAGAAGTGCGGATGGACCGGCCAAATAGCCAGAACAGATGAATGGGATTTGTCTTCAACGGCAAACTTAGGCAAGAAGTCTTAATCTTTAGGCGTATGAACAAATTCCTGACGCCATTACGGTCAACTTCACCAACATTAGCCTAATATGCGGTCATCCACACACAAAGGATAAGGACAAATTAACCAATGGTTGCTTTTGTAAGCTTTTCGACAGGACTTGGTGATAGCACACTCTCGGAATGTCCGGATCAACTAACTGCCAACTATATTCATTTCTCTTTTTTTTTTATAATTTTGCACATGTGAAAGGGGATATGAATACCCTTATACTAATTTTAGGACACGGGTGTTTTGTGGAAACGGAACGAGACAGAGGCCCCGATTGCGGTTGTCGATTGTTAATCGACTCGACAAAAGTCGATTGTATCGACTTTTTTTTTTTTTTTTTTTTTTTTTTTTATAATTTGCGCGCGCCAAATGGGATATGAATACCATTAAATTATTTCAGGGCACGGGCGTTTGCAGAAATTGAGAGAGAGAGAAAGGAAGATTGGTGTAGTGGGTTTGAAACTTAGGTGGTATTAAGTTTCAGTAAACTCCAAGGGTGGCATCCAGATAACTGGGGAGCTTGTTTGTTTTGCTTTTTGTCGTTGCTCATGATTCACAGTATTTTTCCTCCACCTGATGTCATCATCACGATCAAGTTGCATTTAAGCCATATGACCACTCTACTGCCAGTGTTATGCTTTCGCAGTAGAGTTGACTAAGCTTTCGCAATTGATCGACTTTTTTATTTATTTCAAACGAAATAAATAGATGATTGTTGAGATCAGGATTTGAACCGTGAACCAAGAGCGTGACAAGCGTTGATGTTACCAATACACCACGGCCACCCTTATTTCATCTTTCGTATTGTGTAACTCAATCGATAAAAAATTGTATCATTGTGAACTAACAACATGCATATTGTGAATATTATACATTTTGACAGTTGGTTGTGTAAACATTATTGTTCCTGCTGCTTTTCGTGAATTTTACATTTAAATAAATTATTAAAATGAGTTCATTAGAGCTGGTGTTCGGTGAATCCGACGAAGAAAGTGTGAGCGAATGTTTGGAAACGGCCCGAAGAAGGAGGCGAATAAGGGATGCTTCTAACCCTTTGGAATTGGACGAAAGACTGTGAGTGTTTTTTTCAAGTGCAAATATTCTTAATAGCTTATTTCTTATCTTTTGCAGTTTTCTTAAGTATTTTCGTCTTTCGAAACCAGCATTTAGAGAACTGTTAACAGAAATAGACTCCAAGCTTTAAAGTTCTGTGCCCATCTGGCTCAGTCAACCGTATCTCTAGTGCTGAAGGAAGTTTTCAAAGTACTAGAAACACATATTTGTCCCAAATGGATACAATTTAAATATTCGGAAGCAGAAAAACGTCGAACGCAAATGTATTTTTTTTGATTTTTTTTTATATAATTCGCGCGCGCCAAAACGAATATGAATACCTTTATACTGTTACAGGGCACGGGCTTTTAATGAAAGGGGAAGGGGAACAGAGGAGAAGCCTATACTCGTTGGCTTTAAATGTTTATAGGTTGAAGTGATGGGGAAATACAGAGCTTGGTAGATCATTCCACATTCGTGTCGTTCGGCTTATAAACGAATCCCTATATTTAACGGTACGGCCGAAGTTATGCTTTAGGGTGAACTGATATGCATTCGAAGCATGTCACGTATTGCAGGTGAAATTTTGAAGGGGAGGAATGCAGCTGGCTATTTCGCTGGAGCATTTTTTATAAAAAAAACGATAAAACAGGTAGAGACAGAAGACATTTCTCCGATGTTCTAATGAATGATTGGAATTCACAATGTCACTATCGCCTATAAGTTTTAACGCGCGATTCTGTACTCTATCAGAATGTGCAGAACGGTCTTGGGTGCACCAGACCAGATATGGGCGTTATATTCCAGCTTAGGGCGGAAGAATGCCTTATAAATTGAGGCCAGATCAGACGGGTAAAATATTTCTTGCACCGTTTAAGGAATCCTAGACATTTTGCAGCATTTTTGGCGACCTCGAATATGTGATCATTCCATTGAAGATGGTTATTAATACACATACCGAGAATTGCAAGTCTTTCGGTTTCAATGATGCAAGTACCATCCATGGATAATGGTTGAGGGTTTTGGTTTCGCTTGAGAGTCAGAAGACAGCATTGTGTTTTGGGAGCATTAAATTCCACTGTTGGTTGAACCCCATTTAATTATACTGTCCAGGTCGGAATTTAATGTGTTTAACATACGTTGTCGTTCCCCTTCTACGGCCGAAGAGCAAGGACATGAGTTAGGAAACGAATATGAAAAACTGAGGGTACAGTCATCAGCGAAGGAATGGATTGGATTAGAAGTTTCAGACAAGAGATCATTTATAAAAATAAGAAAGAGAATCGGAGACAAAACAGAGCCTTGTAGAACACCAGCATTTATTTAATAAATTGCAGACTTGAAGCCGTCCAAAACAACTTGTATTGAACACCCCGAAAGGTAATTTCTAATCCACTGAAAAAGAGACTCATCGACGCCACATGCACGCATTTGCGACAAAAGAGCCTGATGCCAAACTCTGTCAAATGCCTCTGATATATCAAGCGCAACCATCTCGGTTTCGCCGAAGTGATGAAGAAATTGGTTCCACTTCTCGGTGAGATATGCCATCAAATCACCAGTGGACCTGTTGCTACGAAAACCATACTGCCGGTCATTAAGGAGTTTTCGCGTTTCAATGACCTTGGAAAGAAGGGACGTAAGTGCAATGGGCTGGTAATTAAACGGGGAGGAAGATTCGCCTTTTTTAGGGATGGGCTGGACAAATGCTGTTTTCCATCTACTCGAAAAGAGCCCTGAAAAGTAGGATAGACAGGAAAGCTTACGTAGCCGTTTTGCCAGCGTAGAAGAAAACCTCTTCAAAACTAAGGGGGGATACCATTTGGACCAGCGGATTTGTGTATGTTACGACCTTTGAGTACTCCTGCAACTGTACGAGTGCGAAAGTGGACTCGTCCCATGGAAAATTTGACGCTCTCAAATACAGGTGGAGACAAAGCATTGTCTGGCAGCGTGGAATTCGCTGCAAAGTGAGCAGCAAGCAGATTGGTTTGTCTAAGGAGCTGACAGCTGGAATGTCATTGTAAATGAGTGAAGGGATGGCAGACGAGGCGGAATTTTTAATATTTTTGACGAATGACCAAAAATTTTTACTACCTTTGGGACATTTTACGATTTTTTGCCTCAATTTTTGGTCATGTAAGAATTTTACACGTCGAATATGGACACAAGCTGAGTCAAATTGTTTATCTCAGCAAAAAGTTCAACATACCTTCCTTCGGGTGTTGTCTGGCCAGAATGTTGAAGCCAAACCGAATTGTGTATATTGAAATCGCCCGCAATGGCGAATATGCTCTCAAACCATACCTCATAACACCATATCGGGAGCCAGAAGAAACATCGTTGGAAAGTGCTTTTAACAAAAGGCATGCAAAGGCAAGAAACATTGTAGAGCGCTCAATCGACGTCCTTAAAAATAGATTTAGGTTTATTAAGAGCACGAGAGCTGCACTATAGTCCAAATAAAGCTACGCAAATTGCAAATATCTGTGCTGCTTTGCATAATATTTGTACTGCTTATAGGGTTCCCCTAATCGAGGAAGACACAGAAACGATTTCAGGATTTCACAGCGGAGAATATTCGGAAGACGAACTTTCTGTAAATGATGAAGCTGTAGCAATAAGAAATAATATACGGAATTCTCTTATTTAAAAAGAAAAATAACAAAACTTTTATTCTATTCGTATCACGTGTTGATTACAAAATAAGTTATAAAAAATATAAGTTATCATACAGAAAAAAAAAACAAGAACTTAATTTACTTAATAAAACTATAAACTAAATAAAAAAAAGCATTATTAAAATAAGGCTTTCAATAAAAATCAGTGCTTTAGAAAGTTGCGGTTATCCGCCTAACAAAATGCTGTGGATATCCACTGATTTCTTTTTGCAAATCCAAAATTTGTTGATTTAATTTTAGTTTAATTGCTCGATCCCTTCGTTGACTTTTAACTTCTTCTTTAAAAATTGAAAGCTTTTCTTTTTTTAGAGCCAACAACTCCTTCTTGGTGTCCTTTTCCAAATAATACCGTTTTTGTCGTACTCCTCAGTTGCTTGGTGCTTGTTTTTATTTCATTCATTATTATTCTCATATCATTATGAAACAACTCCTGAGCACTGGTCTGCTTCTCTATTAAAATTAATCTTTCCGGTACTTTTCATTTTGTCTTTTTTTCTGACTAGAATTTTTAACTAATATGTTGCTGCGTATTGGGATACTTTTTTGTGGTGTTTCCATGAAGCTACGCGTATTCAGCATAAGTTCCACGTTATCCATATCTTCATTCCCTGAATGATCTTGGCGAATATTTTCATTATTTTCTTCATCACGCTCTTGACCAAACTCAACCCCAGGTGGATCCACTATTCTATTTATTTCTAGAAGACTTATTACAGTTTCTTCCCAGTGGCTGAAGGTATGGAGCCTATTTGGGCCACCACCAGTTGCTTTCATTTTCACATTATTATCAGACTTCTTCTTCTTGATCTTGAAATCAGCCCAAACTTAAAAAAATGTACATACATACGTTAATAAATGCATCAATGATTGTTTTCTCATTACCTTAATTCATTTTTCCCATGTACGTGTAGGAGGACCTAAACTATTCAATTTTATTGATATTTTCTCCCATTTTTTTTTTTTGCTAAAGTTTTTGTACAAATACCCTTAGCAATGTCCACATGTTCCTCCATGAATTTCACAAGTTGCTCCATCTGTTTTTTATTTGTTATCATCTTCGCCCTGCATAATTTTGATAAATTTTCATTAATAAAATACGTGAAGGAATAACATTTAATATCAATTACTTACATTTTGTTCACAAAATAATTTTTAAGCTTCACAACGAACTCAGGTATTATTAAGTTGCTTATGATTCACAGTATTTTTTTCCGTCCTCCTGATGTCACCATCACGATCAAGTTGCATTTTAGCCATATGATCACCCTACTACCAGTGTTATGCCTTCGCAAGTCGGCCATAGGCAAAAATTTTAATATTAAAAGATTAAATGAAAATAGGCATGCTATCCACTGTAATACAGTGGAAGATTATAAAAAAAATTAAGCAGTTACTTAGGGACACGACGACGGAGTTCTTCTCCTTCACCCCGAAGGGGGAAAAGCGGCAAACAATGCTGCTGAGGGGGATAGACCCGTCCACTGATCCGGAGACGCTCCTTGCGCTGCTTAAAGAGAAAGAGTGCAACGAGCTCCAATTCGTAGGGGTCAAGCCATTCACCACAGCTAAGGCAAAAAGGGAGAAGCGGAAACTGCCGTTCTTCCTAGTTCAGCTTTCACCCAATAGCAAGCTGGATGGTCTAAGGAGTATTAAAGTCCTAGACTACCAGGTTGTCGCATGGGAAGAATTAAGAAGGAGCGAAAACATTTTACAATGTGTTCGACGCACGCAACGTCTAACTGCAGAGGAATGCACTCTGGGTAAGGATGGAGTTGCAGATAAGAGCCAGCTCTCGTGTGCTTTATGCAGGAACTCGGGACACACCGCAAACTATCGGGGTTGTCCTAAGTTCCAGTACATTAAGAAAGTAAATCTAGTTCGCCAGGAGAAGGTGGTAGTGAAACGTCCACCTGCTCCAATTCAAACACCATCCGTGACTCCCCAAGTGACCTACGCCCAACTGGCGGCAGGTCGGGAAAACGCGGAACAGAAAAGACCGAAGGTTGCCTCTCAGGCCCCAGCGCCTAGAGCACCGGAGGCTCAAACTGACTTGCTTACCATCTTGCTCTCTATCCAAGGGCAGATGGAGCAGCTTCAACGTCAGGTACAGGAGCAGGCGAAGCGGGTGGACCAGATCTACGCACTTCTGCCGGGCTTAACGCACCTTCAGTCGTAATGGGTACGACCATGGAGGAGCAATCCTTGAAGATCCTTGCGGTGAATGTGAATTCACTGATTAGGATCGAGCGAAGAGCCGTATTGTTTAAGTTGCTTGAAGACCAAACCCCTGATGTGCTTATGGTTAGCGAAACAAAGCTATCCCAGAAGCACAAATTGGGGCACAATAAATATAATATTGTCAGAAGAGACCGACCCAACTCCACACAAGGAGGAGGTGTTGCGATCTTCATACGCAAACAACTGCAATTTAAAGTTATGTACAGCGGTGAAGTGCGAAGGTTCCAGGAGCTGGAAGCGTGTATCGTGTGCATCCCTCTCCGTAGTGGAAAGAGGATGTACTTGGTCGCACTCTATGCACCTGAAGCTACTCAATCTACTTTATTTACTTCAGAGCTCGAGACACTTTTTCGATTCCTAAGGCTGGAGTCGGAGGAGAATTATTTCATCATGGCCGGAGATCTCAATGCCAAACATAGAGATTGGGGAAATAACACACCAAATCCTAGAGGGAACCTACTATTCAATTGGTGGGGGTCGGCACAGTGTCGAGTATAAACTCGATTTGAAAGCTACAGATAGTCCGTCGTTTCCTAGAAGCGGCTCCTATCTGGATCTTATGCTGTTCGACGTACGGTTACAACTGACCGACAAACTATAAACTGCCTGCACACATTTGTGTATGACAGTGACCATTGCGGACTCAGTGCCGTAATAACGATTCCCAACGAAATTGCGGAGTTGGAGGAGTTTGTCCAAACGTACTCCTACAATTATAGTAGGACACGTTGGACTCGCTTCTCCAGAACTTTAACAAGAGCACTCTCCTCGAACTCGCTCTACCCACCGACCAATAGGAATCTGTCAAACGAGGAGATTGACTGGTACCTAAAACAAATGGACGAGACAATTAAACGAACTATGGACAATACGATACCTCGGTATCAACATACTGACAACGCAGACATATTCCGCAATGCAACAATTGACGCACTACACCAACACAAAAGTAGACTGCTGTCGAGACTAAAAACCTTGTACAGACAGTTTACTGACAGACAGAACTCGGAGGTTAGGACACTGAAGTCGCTGATTAAAAACCTCCAGAAGTTAATTAGAGAAAATTACAGACTTTCTGTAAATTTGCATTGGAACAATAAAATTCGGGCTGTAAAATCCAACAACCCGAGTATGTTCCCGCAAATAAATAAAATATTTCGGAGGAATAATCAAAACGACCTTCCGTGTCTTAAGATCCCCCGAACGACGAACAATGAACAAATACTAATAACAGCAGGTATAGATCCAGATAACGCAGTAGAGGATGACAACTTCTTTGTGATCGAAGATCCGCAGGAGAAGGTAGAGGCTATAGGAGCGACTTTCCAGGAAGTGTACAAGGTGAATGATACCATTTGCCCGAACCACGACCTGGAAAATCGCGTCCTTGTGCACAACTTCTACCTTCGAAATGATATAGAGCACTGGCGATCCGAGAACATAGGTTTTACCGAGTTCAATGACGACAACATGGCAAATAATGTCATCGCCGATGAAAGGGTACATCCCCCGTACATATCGAAGATGGAGCTCCAAGCGATCTTCGACTCATTGAGGAGGAAAAAGTCTGCAGGAATCGACGGAGTGTCGAACATTGTGCTTCGACATCTCCCTCTAGAAGCGGTGGACATTTACACCACTCTGTTTAACAATGCGCTGAATAATGCACATTATCCAGCGCATTGGAAAACAGCAGTGATACAACCCATCCCCAAAAGGGGTAAGGACACTTCCAATCTCCGGTCGATAAGTCTCCCTCCGAACATCAGCAAGGTATTCGAGAAAGTGATCAATAGGGCCCTGCTTAAGTGGACTGAGAACAGTAATATAATTCCGGATAACCAATTCGGTTTTAAGGCGGGGCATGATACAATACATGCCGCGTCTAAACTGGTATCGGATATCCAATGGAACAAAAGCAAGAAACAGTGCACGGGTGCTTGCCTGATTGACATGGAGAAGGCCTTCGACACCGTATGGTTAGAGGGACTCTTCTACAAGCTAAGCAGGCTGGGCATAAGCAAACCACTGCTGTACATACTTCATAACATGCTCACCAGTAGACAGTTCATTGTCAAAAATGGCAATGTGACTTCTGCTGGAACATTTCTAATTAAAAACGGTCTGCAACAAGGTGCGATCACCGATCCTTTTCAACATTTACACGAGCGATCTCATAGGATCACTTCACCATGCCATAGCGTATGCAGACGACTTGATCGCGTACAGATCAGGACCAAAAATCGAGGTCATTCCAATTCTCTTGCAACGTGACGTCGATAAGATTCAGCGATATTGCGATGACTGGAAGTTGAAGATCAACTTCCACAAATCGGAAACCATTCTTTTTAGGACGCCGTTGTCTGGGGCCTCTAGGGATACCAGAAAGAATTGGCGAAAGTTCTCAATAGTTGGACCGCACGGACAGCCACTTGCGAGTCGAAGTGTAGTCAGATACCTGGGGCTCTGGTTAGACCAATATCTATATTTTAACAAACATATAGATGCTGCTCTGGCCAGGGCCAAAGGTGCTTTTGCCCTTACAAAGAGACTTTTTTATAGCAAGCAACTCGATGCAAGGGTAAAGGTAATCTGCTACATGGCCCTCATCCGGCCCATGCTCGTATATGGATGTCCCGTGTGGTTCAACGTGGGAGCAAGCTTGTTGGAAAAGATTCGGGTGTTTGAGAGGGCTTGCCTTCGGGCTTGGCTTCATTTGTACAGAACACCAGAGTCCCAGTACATAAAATTCTATCCCAATGAGGTCCTATACAACAGGGCTAACCTAATTAGAGTGGATAATTTCATTATCAAGCTGATTCGAAGGCACATTGCAAGAGCAATGAGCTCGACGAACAACCTGATCTCCGGGGCTTATTACCCCAATTACGGGTATCATGAGAGAGTGCGCCTTAACGGCTTTGTTCCCCCAGAGGCGTTCCTTTACTTTGATGAGAAAGGTCTGATCCAGGACAGATTGGCGGTGCCGCTAATCTTCCACGTTGCTCGGACAGTTGTGGATAGGCGACTCAACTACGACAGAGACGTTGCACACGGCAGTGTGGAGCGTCTCCGGTTTAGTAGGGCGGTATCGGGTCGCGATATTGAGGACGTACAACGTCAGTACGGTCATTTCTGGTGGCTAGCCGAAAGAGAGGAAACTCCTTCGTCGTTTCCTCCAAATCCAGGGTAGCCTGTTTGATGTTGAAAGTTGGCTGTTCTTGCCCATGGCCGACTTACATGGTTTAGGTTTAGGTAGTTTTTTAGGTTTCGGTAGGTGTAGGTAATATAAAAAAAAAAAAAAAAAAAATGTATATCCACAGCACTTGGATGAAAAAAATACAAAAAAAGCACAAAAAACACAAAAAATTATTAATTATAAAAAAACAGCACTCGATAAAAAAAAAAAAAAAAATTAAAAAATAAAAAAAAAAAAATCAAAAAAAAAATTTTACGTATAGAATACGTAAGGTAGAATAAGATAGGCTAATTTAGAATAAGATAGTTTTAAGATTTATTTTAAGGTAGTTTATAAGTTTTATTTATAAGAATATAAAAAAATGTTCAGTCACTAAGTTTTTGACTAGTTTTCTTAGTAACACTTAAATTTAAATTTAAAAAAAATGAAATAAATAAACAATTTTCATGTTCGTTACGTCGAAAGACATAGTTTTAAGTGTTAGGTTTAGCTTAGAGCGCCCGCATAGGGCCAGTAAGTTAGAATAAGAATAGTTAAGTTAGTTAAGCTAGCTTTAAGCGTTTTGTCTAGCATGTAAGTTATAATGAATTACCCAATAAAATGCATTAAAAATGAAATAAAAATGTTATGCCTTCGCAGTTGACTAAGCTTTCGCAATTGATCGACTTTTTTATTTATTTCATGCGAAATAAATAGATGATTCTTGACATCAGGATTCGCGGTTCGAATCCTGACAGCGTGACAAGCGATGATGTTACCACTACACCATGGCCACCCACATCATGTTATACAAGGCACTACTCCAGTATTGTGAATATTCCCACCTTCCGAGCAGCCAATGTTGACTCGAATCACTACCTTGCTGCTGCCAAGATCATTTCAAGTTCATTGATTAAAACATCACAACACCAAAGAAGTACTGTGAGAGTGTACCTGAACCTCTCAAGATGTTCAATGCTGACACCGTTAAGAGCTGAAGACCTATAGCATCGTTGTCAGCAAGCCACCAAAAACAACGCTTCTGTTAGCTAGAACCCTCCTTTCCATCCGGACGATGACGATCAACAACTCCGTCCATTCGGAAGTGAGGTGAAGATAGCAATACCTAAGTTTAAATCCAACAAGGCTGCTTGAGGAAACGGTCTAACTGCCAAGCTATTTAAAGCATATGGAGATGATTTGGTACTTAGCATACATCAAATCAGCTGTAAAATATGGTCGAATGAAAGTATACCTCTGTCTGCCCAGTCCATAAGAAAGGAGACCCTCTGTATTGCGCCAAATACTAAGATCCTATCTGATATATTATGTGAACCGTTTGTCAATAACTTAATTAGTCCGTACCAGTGTGGTTTTAGACCAGGAAAGTCTATTATAAATCAGATATTCACATTACGGCAGATCTTAGAAAAAACCCAGGAGCTCCAAATTGAACTCCATCAATGCCAGTAACATCAGCAATGCCTTTGATGTCAGAAAAGGACGACGGCAAGGTAACGCGCTGTCATGTGATAAGTCTGTACAACTCTTCGCGAATGCCAACGACAATGACATAATTGGAAGAACGAAGCGGGTTAGGTTAGGACTAGTCCGTAGTAGTCCGTTGAACCAATTGGAGCTTCTGATGAAACGTAGAAGGCTTCTTAGGTCGCTGAAGCAGAAGGCTTAGGTCGCTCATGCAGAATGCCCCTAAGTGAAGTTCCCTTATTTGGTAGGTAGCTGGACAGTAAACTCATCAATTCGCAAAGTAAGCTATCCACCTTCAGATTTGGCAGTGCATTTATTATCGCTGACGTTGTTAAAAGCGCCTTTTATGTCTGGGAATGCTACCATTGTGTACTCCTTATGATGCAGGGAATACTCGATTTTGCTTATTAATGTATGTAACACTGTACCATTGATTTACCTGCAAGTGGATATCAACCAGATTGACTTCTCCTTATAATAGCGGAATATGGACCAGATCTAGATTATGCCATCTGGTCCAACAGATTTATATGGTTTGAAACTATGTAACGTCCAAAAAAGTTTGTCCTGCATAATCAGACTTGAGGAGACTTGGGAGATACTTGAGAAATGTGTACCTAGCCACAAATTCGTATCTTCACTGAAATTTGTCTAAGAACCACCCGTTTTTATTAAACAGATGGTCATTGTTGGATTTGTGGAGATTTTTTCCAGTCTAGATGCCTCAAAAGATTCTTCAATTTTGCCACAAAAGAGGACAAGATTTCCGTTTCGTTTTCTTCAATTCCTTTTTTTTATATATATATTTTTAGGGATTCTCTTCACGGTCCAGTCAGAAGGGTTCGAATTTATGACTTAAGATGCCTAGGACATGTAGAGCGCACGGACATCAAATCGCCCGCCTCCGGCCCGGAAAGTCTACGAATCCATAGGAACGGCGCGGTGAAGTACGCTAAGGTCGCGTATGTAAGTGGAAAGGGACCCCAACCAATTTCGTGTGCAAAAGTGTGGGTGGCTAGCACACCGCGGGAATAAATACAACAATGGGAATGAAATCTGTACAAAAACACAACGAATATACTATTCATAACAAAGTTCGAAGACAATGAAAAGGAAAACGCCATATCAATGAAAGGTTCAGTTTTGAAACATTTGCTGCTGTAGAAAATTTAAATTATGTACACTTACACTTACACTTCTCTTAAAGTACTAATACTCTCTACTTGTTTATGAACTACATATATGTATTATTAATTCTCTCTTAATTACAATTTGCAATAAGCACATTGTTCGTATGTCATGTATAAAAGACTGCGTCTAAAGCAGTCAAAGTTCAGTTTTTGATTCAAACATCATTTATTATTCAATAAAGTAGAATCTTTAAATAGTATCCGGGTCTTTTCTTCTAAGACAATACTTTGCAGTATTTTTATATATAGGCAATTGTTTGATAAATGATGGAGAACGCTAATCGGTCCGCCTATAGAGGACAAGTAACGCGCGTCGCGAATAGCGCTAACGATTACTTAAAGTCACCTGAATCTAAGCCAACCGCCGCGAACGAAGAAAATTGGGAGTCCATCGAGGAGGAACTCTCCGTATTCTTAAATAGGTGAAAAACAGCTCATCAGGGGCTCATCAAAGCCGACAATGTGTGTATAGCAGCTGGAAAATCTGAAGACCAGCTAAAAGACAGTGAAACAACGGTTGAGTATGAAGACAAAGCAATTTCCGTTATCACGCGATTAACGCAACGCCTCGAACTATTGCGCCGCATGCAATCGTTAACCGGTATAGTACCTAACGTTATACCAGCATCGTCGTCGCATGATATCAGTAAGCTTCTTCTCAAGTCTTTTTCGGGCGATTTTAGGGAATGGATCCCATTCTGAGAGCAGTTTAAAAGCGCTGTCCATGAGAACAAAGCTTTATCTGGCACAAATAAATTCAATTATTTGCAGTCAGCCTTGAAAGGCCCTGCTGCTGATTCCATTGCCGGGTTTACTCCAAGTGGCAACTGCTATGATGGTGCTTTGGCATTGCTGCAAGAAGAATTCAGTAATTCAGATAAATTAATTGACAAAAATATGAACGAGATGATGTTAATTCCATCTTTGACGTCAAAAACGGATCTAAAGGGTCTTCGTCATATATACAATAGCGTAACGTCATCTATTAGATCTCTAACAGCATTAGGAATCTCATCAAGTAATTATTCCATAATGCTAAAATCGAAATTACTTCGCTGCCTTCCGAATGATCTTCGTGCTAATTATTTCCGTTGCCAAGTCGATGTGCCTAAGCAAGAAAGTGATACCCATACAACGGATGTGGTCGATTCTGCTTCTTCAGAAAGTGAGAGCTCTTATGTTGGTATTGGGGATAAACAAATCAGAGATCTCTTAAAGTTCAGAGAAATTGTGGCTCTTGAAAATTCCATAGACGAAAGAGAAAACAAACGACAACCGAAATCATATTCCACTGCCGCCGGATTGCTTGCAGCGACGCACACAGAATCAAAAGCCCAGTGCGTGTTTAGCAAGTCTGTGTCTCATTACACCAAAGATTGCGACAGTTCTCTTACACTAACCCAACGAAAAGACATATTGAAGAGCGACGGCAGATGTTTCCGCTGCACTGCTCGAGGTCATTCGGCAAGGAAATGTACAGTGAAAATTTTAAGGTGTAGTGGTTGTAGGGGATGGCATGCTAAAGCTATGTGTGATCCAAATTACCGGCGACAGTCGGAAAGTGCATTGGAAAACGGTTCCTCAAACCAGTCTGTGAATTTATATGCCGCAAGTAAGAAGCAAAATGAAGCAAAATGAACTGTTTTATTACAAACGGCATCGGTTTTTGCATTGAACACAGATAACAATATGAGTATGTACGTGCGGATAATTCTAGACGGTGGTAGTCAAATGACATTTGTCAAAGAATCGCTGGCTGAAAAGCTTAATCTTCGTGTCGTCGGATTTAAAAATCTTAGCGTAGTACCATTTGGTAGTGAGAAAAAACAATCGCCGGACAGAAAATACAAAATAGTTCGATTAAAATTAAAGAATCAACACAGTGAACGTATGCTAGAATTAAAAGCGATAGTAGTGCCGACCATTTATCTGGACGTGCTAACGGTTCCCACTAAAAGTTATATAAACGACTGCAATTTAATCTTAGCTGATTCGCGTCCATTTAATCACCAGCCAGCTGATGGAATTTCGATTTTAATCGGCTCGGATAATTATTGGCGAATAGTTCCGGGAAAAACAATGCGGATAGATGATCGTTTAATGGCTATCGAAACGCTTTTCGGGTGGTCTTTGCAGGGGCCTGCGCCAGTTCCTGCTATAAATGCCGTAACGAGTGTCTTACAAGTCAGTATTATAAATGAAAACGTTTTTTTGGGATTTGGAAACTATCGGAATAAGAATATCGATGGAAGAAAGCGATACATTCACACGTAATTTCATTTGCAATTCTATAACCAAACTGAATAGGCGCTATGAAGTTACTTTACCATGGAAGGGTGAGTGTACTGCTTTAAATGACAAAAAAAAAACAAAAACGACAATCTGATGTCGGGATCTAACATGTTGCCCGATATATTAAAGATTTTACTCAATTTCATTGATCTTCTTCATACATCTTCTGAGAAAGCTGCCCGTTGAACGAAAAGATGGCGTCATTACGACAATCCTTTTTGCTGAAGAATATTGGATTAAGCATACACAATACTCATTGTTCCGGCACGAGATTCATGTCTTGCAAACTGATGGGGCAATCAGTAAGTCGTCTGTTTTATATTTCTTAAATGCTGTATTGGACGAAAAGGGGATACTGCGGGTCAACAGTCGCCTGAGAGATATTGAGGCCTTTCCTATAATTTTGCCAAATCGATCCCATATATACGCACCAAAATATGTTACACAGCGGAACGAATACCACTCTTGCGGAGTTAAGGAACAAGTTTTGGATAATAAGAGGAAGACAATTGGCGAAGAATGTAATTTCTCGATGTTTCGTTTGCTCACTTCGAAACCATTCGATATGACAGGAGTGGACTACGCAGGGCCTTTGTATGTCCGAAAAACAGCTAATAATAAAACTTCTAAGGCGTATATTCTTTTGCTAACGTGCGGCTCGATCACAGCTGTTCATTTACAATAGAACTCGTTACAGACCTGACTGCCGAATGCTGCTTGCTCGCATTGAGACGTTTCATCGCCAGAAGGGGAAAACCAAGTGTAATTTATTCTGATAATGCGAAAACTTTCAAGTGTGCTGCCAAGGAATGGAGGGTCATGAACGAAATACTTCGATCTGAGGCAATCCAAGGATTTACAAACAATGAGGGCATTCGCTGGAAATTCATTGTAGAAAGAGCTGCTTGGTGGGGTGGTTTCTGGGAACGATTAGTCAGGAGCATAAAAACTGTTTTGAAATTGACTATAGGCCGAACCGTGATGAATTTTGTGGAGCTACAAACATTGTTGACGGAAGTAGAGAGCGTCATCAACTCTCGACCGTTGATGTATATCTCGGATGATGCCCGAGATCTTGATCCTTTCTTCGCTTCTCTACACAAGTCGCGATCTTCGAGATAAATGGAACTCAAGGTTAAAATTCATAAAATCTTTTTGGAAACTTTGGAAACTGGAGTATCTCCATCAGTTACGAATGCTTCACCATAGTAAGACTGAGGCGTCCTCACCAAATATTCAACCAAATGATGTCGTCATAGTAAACGATCCGTCGCTGCCGAAAACTCTCTGGAAATTGGCCATCGTTGAAGAAGTTTTTCCTGGGCGTGACAACAAGATTCGAGCCTGTCAAATAAGACTCGCAAATGGTACTAAGCTAAGAAGACCAGTTCAGTTGCTGTACTCACTTAGTTAGGTTCATTAATTTCCGGTCCGGAGGATTTAGAAAATTGAAATTATGTACACTTACACTTCTCTTAAAGTACTAATACTCTCTACTTGCTTATGAACTACATATATGTATTATTAATTATCTCTTAATTACAATTTGCAGTAAGCACATTGTTCGTATGTCATGTATAAAAGACTGCGTCTAAAGCAGTCAAAGTTCAGTTTTTAATTCAACCATCACTTATTATTCAATAAAGTAGAACCTTTAAATAGTATCCGGCAATACTTTGCAGTATTTTTTCTTTCAGCTGCTCTAGGCAAAAGAATGATAAGAAACATGATGGAGAAACGAACCATTAACGGTCAGCAGAAACAATTGTCAAATGTGAAGAAGCGCACCGGACACGGTAGCTTTAAGCATCATATAAAGAAGATAGCCCTTCTGGAAGATAATAACTACAGCCTATGCTTGGAGAATGTGGAGAAGGCGGCAAATTTAACTAGGCTAAGAAAATCCTCTCAAAAACACTTTTAATGCATTCTCAAAAGAAAATAAAAGATACGTTTTCGACCACATCACTAGATTTGCAGATGAGTTAGAGAATGCTACGAGAAGATAAACGTGTGTTTGGTGTCCTCAGAAAATCAAATCTTCATTTCAGTAGTTTTTGCTTTAATATTATGGTGGAACGCTGAACTTTTCATAGAGTACGTACTCGTACATATGTATCATGTTTTTCAAAATATATATTTTGTAACAATACAGAGAAGCATCAATTAAATTATTTGTTGACGGATATATTTTTAACGAAAATAAACTTCATGAATTGCGAATAGCTTCCAGCTTTATTAAATACAACCTGGACACCGTGGCTCAGTGGTTAAGTGCTCAATTACTGAGCAGGAGACTCGAGGTTCGAATCCCAGGAAACAAAAAATAAAATTGTTCACTGTTCTATTTCTCGCAAACATCTGTCAAATAACGGAGAGTGGAATTGTCATGAAAAGATTCTCTCAATCGAAAAATTAAGCATATTACTTTTTAGGCAGCATTATTTCTGCAGAACTTACTAAACATGTTTCTGATTTTCTGAAACTATCTTAACCAGGGATATGTACCAGTTTTATTATCTGCAGTTATAGTGTTAATTTCAAAGTATTCAAAGATCTTGCAAGATGTACTCTCTTTCTATGCAAGATTTGGGAAGATTGAGTTCATACTGCAGAGTGCAGAGAAAACTTTTTCAGCATTTCAACCTGTTCCATTATGGTCAGTGCAAAACTCTGTAATTAACTTAAACATTTAAGTAATTGAAAACTCATTGAGAAATAAGTTCAGAAAAGTATCGAACCTGCACAAAGAAAAGAAGGTACCCACTCATACAGCTAAATAATGTCCAATAGCGATCGAAGGTTTAGCAAGCAATTTGTTTCGCTTCGACTATACTAGCTCTGTAGCTCTTCAAAGAAACTTCAAGAAGACGATGGATTTTTTTTTTTTTAAATGTTCTAGTGATGGATTGAAAGGGAAAGGTTAAGAAGTTGAGGAGTTAATTTTAAATCATTACAAGTTATACATATATTTCTGGAAATATTGAGGAAGGTAGGTTTTTCCACATTTGTGTTAAATGGTTGAAAATGTCCTTCTACGGTGATCGGAGCGCGCAATAGTAGGCTCTAAAGTACATGCATGTGCAGAATGGGCTTCACGTGTACTACATTTAAGCAGACGGACAGGCGAAGCCCAACTATATGTTTCATCTGAACATTTATGGTGGAAATAATGGTAACGGAAGGGATTTGGCTGCATATTGGCTGATAGCCGATCAATCTACAAGCTTGTCGCTGAACACAATTAAGTAAACTCAAGCTCGATATTAAGGAAGCCGGCCCTTAGTCCATGAATGTTAGTTAATGAAACCTCAAAAATATCCACCGCAGATTGCTATGCGCAAATAATTTAAATCGAACTCTCAACAGGAAAAAAAAATAAATACACCAATCGTATTGCAATCAAGATCCAATGACAACCCTACTAGTGTTATGCCTTTACAGTAGAGATGACAAGATCACAATCAGCAGATGCTAGAGCAGTCATTCAATTCGCGACGAACAACGAAAAGGAAGTGTCGAAGGGGGATGGAATTGTAACTTTAACGAATAGATTGTGAGTACAATACGGTGAATAAAGTAGCATCGACGAAAATGCTTGTCGGTATTTTCTAAGACCTGAGCTTACCGCCACGAACGTAACCACTGCATACACAGTGGAAGAACGAGTCGGCATATCGAGACGATTATTGGGAGCTGCAGACTTTTAAAATTCATTACAGAACCCGGAAAACGATGGCACTCAGGTGCAGCTAAAAACATCTGTCCCTACGAAGGGTGACAGGACCTTGGGGAAACTTAACTATAGTAGCAAAATAAAATAAATATTTTACCTTTAAGGCTTGTTTTTCCACATGTGTAAGTACTTCTTGATAGGTATTGGCTATGCCATATAAGCTGGGAATTGTAACGTTACCACGGTAAGAAAATGTATCGGGATTGGTGTCGTCCAAGGCATGTTGCAGTTCAATACTTATCCAGCCATCGTGTTCAAGATAACACTGAAATAAAAAACGTATACATTAGTAAGTTATTCTGGCGATTTTGTTTTTAATACCATTACCGATCCGCTGAGGAAAAACGAATACGTAATTAGTAAAAAAAGTGATACTTGGGAGAAACCCATTTTCCATAAAATATTGACTGACAATGTAAAGCAAAGATGTTGACAAATTTTCCTATGCTTTAAGTGAGAGTGATGTTGGAATTTAAATATGGAAAGAAACGTAACAAATTACACCCTGTTTACATTGTCCAGCAACGTTGGCTAAGCTAAGCATATACATTCGAAGCAGTCTCAGAAATATTATTTTCCGAAAATTATTATTTTAGAAAAGGAATCATCAGAAATATAACTACTTATAGATAGAAGGGAGATCACAAATGCAATATAAGTCAGAGCGGACTTTTAACACAAATGGAAATTAGATTCTTTAAGTTTTCAAACCCAGTGTAAGTGAAAATGGATTTCGGTATCTGACAATGCTTTCTGATTGCGATAGTAGCTTTTACTAGAAGATTATTACAAATAATCCACATAATGGAAGAAAAATTGCCAAAATTGAGTGTTGTAAAACTCAGTGGCACTATAACTCAAGAAGGATTAGGAAGAACTTTTTAAGCGCTATTAAATTCAGACGAAAAGTATAATTAAGACAAGGATTAAAGAAGTCATGCAATATTGTCCATCATATTTTTGGTGATCATAAAAAATATAGGTCGTACAGGACCAACAATTCTAATAAGAAAGATTGGTTTAATTTCGACAATGAATAGTGATGAAATTTATGATTCAGTTATGACTCCTAAGAGAAGACTCGTAATGAATGTTAAGAGACAGTTTTTTGGGTATACAGAACATTACAAGTTCGATGAGAACGAATCAATTATTCTCTAAGCATAATAGGTGCATAATATTGTAATATGCGAGCTACGACTCGAGTAGATAAAACGTTATTCTGTGAGATTATTTCTTTATTTTCTAGTCTATAGAACAATTCAAGTTCACACTATACTGTTCTTCGCAAATTCTTTCCTTACAAGGTCTCTCACTTTGCTTGCGCATCGGTGGATGGAACAGTAGCCAATTGCTCATGGGATTGTGCACGGTGTGTAGCTAGTGCCACCGTCGTCGAGGGACAACAGCCAGTTGACAGGCGCTTGGGAAGCCAGTGGTAGGACCACTAGCTAAGCAGAAAGCAACTCAGGGCAGTGTATCAGTCGTCGAAGGACAACTACAAGTTGCACAAATGTTTGGGAAATCGGTAGCAGGACCATCAGGTATCACATCGTCGCCGGATAAACGGTCACACAGGGGGCGTTCGCCATCAGTATCGTCGGTTAGGAGCCGAGCTCGTACTAAGGTGAAGCTGGAATTGGATCGTTTGGAGGAACAGCGGCTGTTAGATCTCCAGTACCCGAAGAGGAAATATGAGCTGTTGGCGTTGGCGGAAAGCAGCAAGGAAGAAGAAGAGTAACATCAGTTCATGGAGCAGGTACCGAAAGCGAGGATCGTAACAACCGAGCAGTTGGCAGCACGCCAGACGCTGGCGAAAGATCTTCCGACTTTCAGTGGTAGACCAGAAGAGTGAGCGGTATTCATAAGCAACTATCGAAATAGTACCGAGCTCTGCGGGTTCTCTGATGCAGAAAATTTAGTCCGTCTTCAACGTGCGTTGAAGGGCAAAGCGATGGAAGTAGTCGGGCATAGTCTGTTGTTACCCGAGACAGTGCCTGAAGCGATATCTACGCTGGAGATGCTATTTGGGAGACCGGAGCTTGTAATCAATTCCTTGCTGAGGAAAATACGTGCTGAAACATTACCAAAGATCGAGAAGTTTGATACTCTGATCAATTACGCGGCGTCGGTGCGACAATTGGTGTCTACTACGAAAGCAGCTGGTCTAAAGGAGCATACATCAAATCCAATGTTGTTGCAGGAGCTTATTGAAAGGTTACCTCCTGCGTTGCGGTTGAACTGGGCGCTGGAAGCGAATAAACGTCCCGGACAAAAGGTCGAAGAATTCAGCAAGTGGCTAAATGATGTTGCAGGGGCAGCAAGTACGCTGACTACGGTACCAGTTTCGGAAGGGAGATCTGAACGGCGAGCTGGACATCTGTGTACTCATCAAGAAGTGGACATTTCTTCACAACCACCCAAGACCAGTGGTACAAGAAGTTGTTATCTATGTCGAAAAGATAATCGTTTATTTGAATGCGGAGATTTCAAACGCCTACCGCTAGTACAGAAAAAGGAAGTGATCAAGGATAATGGGATATGTGGAAACTGTTTTCGTCATTCATCTCGAAAGAGATGCAACGAGAAAAAGGGTTGTACCATAGATGGATGTGGACTCAGACATCATAATCTCCTTCATGAGTCGTTGGCGAACCCGGTACATCGCGTATGTAATGCGCACCAGACCCAGCAGGATGAGGTGCTGTTCCGGATTGCACCTGTGACATTGCATGCTAATGGGAAGCGTGTTGACACATTTGCACTTTTGGATAGTGGATCATCGCTTACATTGCTAGAGGATGAAATAGCTGAAGCCTTAGAGCTGCGGGGAATGGATCAACCACTGTGTTTGAAGTGGACGGCGGACGTTGTGCGTGTGGAACAAAGATCACGGCGTGTCTCCTTGGAAGTTTCGCCACGGCAGGGTTCAATGGTTTCACCAAAGCAATACCTTATCCAAGATGTAAGAACAGTGCAGAAGCTCAGTCTGCCAAACTTATCTTTCGATGCACGGGATGCGCAAAAGAAGTTTCCGCATTTGAGAGGTCTATCTCTGGAGACGTATTACAACATACAGCCGAAACTGCTCATAGGTGTTCCTGATGAATATCTCGGGGTGGCACTCAAAGTTTGCGAAGGGAAACAAAGGGAACCAATAGCGATGAGAACCCGGCTGGGATGGGTTGTTTGTGGCGGCACAGGAGGAAGTACGCTTAATCATCATGCGTATCACAGCACAGCTTGCGAGTGTGAGCGATCCCTTCACGAGCAGGTGCAAGAATTCTTGACGTTAGAGAATCATGGTACCCATAAGGATCTGATAGAGCTGCATTATGACAGGAAGGCAATGGACGTTTTAGATCGCACTACTAGATGTATTGGTGATCGATTCGAGAGTGGACTTCTGTGGCGATACGATGACTTCAGTATGCCGGACAGTTACCCGATGGCATTGAAGAGGCTGGAATGTATCGAGAGGAAGACGTTTTCGGATCCTTTATGTCCTGTATCCCCTTGTGGGTCCTAGGGCCTCTACAACGCCTACGCGCCATCGTGTGCGATTTCTGGAAATGTGCCTCAGCTCTCCCCAACTCTTTCCCAGTTGCCGTGCTTCCTTCTCAACTGTTCTGCGCCACGTACTCCTAGGACCGCCGCGTATCCTGCCATCCTGGGTAAGCGGGTTCCATTGCATCGCTTGGTTAGCTATGGACTTGTCACCCTTTCGGAGAGTGTGACCGATCCACTGCCACTTTCGTCGTCGTATGGTTGTGCCTATAGGTTCATGGCCCGTTCTCTGATAAAGCTGTTCGTTAGAGATACGGTTTGGCCAGAATATCCTTAAGATGTAACGTAGACACCTATTGACAAACGTTTGCAGCTTCCTCGTGATAGTGACGGTCACTCTCCAGGTACCACATCCATATAGCAACACGGATTCAACGTTGGAACGGAACAGTCGTAGGTTGGTGTTTAAGCTAATTGAATTACTTCGCCAAACTATGGATAGCATCCCAAACGCAGATTTTGCTTTACCTATTCGGCTGGCTATATCCAGTTCGGTTCCGCCATCGGTTGAGACAATACTCCCAAGGTATTGGAAACTCTCTACTCTCTCAACCGTTTGTCCAGCAATGCTTATATGAGTTGATGAGTTTGGTCCTAGGCTGATCATTTTTGTTTTTGCCGAGTTAATTTTCAGCCCAACGACGTCTGCTTCCCTCTCCACATTTGCTGTCATTTGGTGAAGGTCCATTATTCTGTGAGACAGTAGGCATACATCGTCGGCGTAGTCGAGGTGTTTGAGTTCAGATGTAAGAGTCCATCGAATTCCTCCATTTCCTGTTGATAAGGCCGCATTCAGCACATCGCTAATCACCAATAAAAACAATATTGGTGAAAGTATGCAGCCTTGCCGAACCCCACTTTGGACTTCGAATTCCTCAGACAGCCTTCCTCTGTGCAAAACGTGACATGTGGACCCATCATATGTAGCTTTGATAATTGCTATTAATTTATCCGGAATGCCTCTCCTGCGCAAGGCACGCCAAATAAATTCCCGATTGACACTATCAAACGCCTTTTCAAAATCGATGAACAACAGGTGAAGTGGTGATCGATATTCAACACATTGCTCGATGATGATCCGCAGGGTGTTGATGTGGTCGACACAGGAGGATCCAGAGCGGAAACCTGCTTGTTCGGCATCAAGTGTGTCTTCAAGGTGTTCTTTGATTCGCTCCAGGATGATTCTAGCTATTATCTTGGCTACAGCAGGCAGCACGCAGATACCTCTCCAGTTTTCGCACTGCATTAGGTTGCCTTTTTTAGGGAGCTTGACAATCATTCCCTTTTTCCACTCATCTGGAAAACTCTCGGCTTCCCATGTTCTCCCGACAAGTGGGAACAGTAGCTCTGCTGATGCTGTTGGCGCAGCTTGAAAAAGCTCCGCGGGTATGCCGTCAAGTCCTACCGCCTTATTAGTTTTCAGTGCTTTGATTGCGGTAATAATCTCTTCTTTACTGGGGGTTGTGGTGCGAATTCGGGAACTTCTTTCTACGGACACTTCAGTCTGACTTGGGTGCATATTGCTGGCGAATACTCGGTTTAGAACCGAAGCAAAATGCTCCTTCCATCTCTTCAGTTGATCCTCATCCGATATTAGCAACGAACCGTCTAAGCCTTTCACTGGGTGTTGAGTAGAGCTTCGGCCACCTATAAGCTCTTTAGTGATTCTATAAACGGTTCTGCTGTCGCACCTCGCTGCTGCTTCTTCTGCTTCCGTAGCCAGCGCATTGATGTAATTGCGCTTGTCACGTCTCACGCTACGCTGTACTTCTCTCATCTTCATGCGATATAGGGACTCAAGCTCGATCCTCCCTGCTGCTGGAGTTGCTGCAATTTGAGCTCTTAGCTGTTTTTGTTCGTTGATCCTTCTCCAGGTATCCTCGGAAAGCCACGCCCTATGGTTTCCCTGTGATCGACCGACAATCCTTTCAGCACCTGATGTGAAAACAGTTTTCACAGCGCACCAATGGTCTTGGATGGTGGCGGGCAGGGAGCTGCTGATTGTTTCCACTCCACGTGAGAGATGGTCCCTTAATTCTTGGCGCACTGTGGGAACTCTCAGTCGGTCTACATTGAACCTAGGTATTCTTGTGTCGTTAGATCTACGAACGGCAGCAGTGCGTAGTCGGAGAGTAGCTATCATAAGATGGTGATCTCGTACCAACCCCATGTCGGCACCTCGCCTGTTTCGGACGTCTAGGAGACTACTTCTAAAACGGCGACTGATGGCAAAATGGTCAATTTGGTTGGAGGTAGCTTGCCTGTCAGTTGACACCCAACTGATTTTATGGCAGGCTTTGTGCTCAAACATGGTGCCACCTATGACAAGACGATTTGCGTTGCAAAAGTCAACAAATCTTTCGCCGTTGTCATTCCGATTGCCTAGTCCGTGCCGTCCCATAACATGTTTGAGCCCTTCGTTGTCGCAGCCTACCTTGGCATTCAAGTCCCCCATCACAATGACAATGTCGCCATTGGGTGTTGCATTATGAACAGCTCCCAACTGGTTGTAGAAGTTCTCCTTTTCTTCCTCAGGCGAACCATCCGTGGGGGCGTAACACTGTATGATGGTGACGCGACGTACTCTCGTCCGGAATCTGGCCGTTAAAATCCTATCACCGTGCGGTTGCCAGGTAATTAGGCCTCTGCGTGCTGTTGGCGTTAGCAGCAGTCCAACTCCATATCCACGGGGGTTTCCGGTTGGTCTTCCGGAGTAGAGTAATACAGTATTACGCGTTGGGGATTGGTACTCACCCGCATCTAACCATCTTATCTCGCTTACTCCCAATATGTCCAGCCTATATCGCATGAACTCATGCTCCAATTGAAGGAATCTGGCGTTCTGAGGTCCTTCACTCTGAGAGTCAAGGAGCGCCTTCACATTCCAGAAACCAATCTTAGTCCGGGTACGATAGCCAAAGGTCGTCAACGTATTATCAGTCCTTATCCGAGGCATTGTGTCGGTTTCCATAGCTATTGTAGTTTCGGTAACGCGGGTTGCTGGCCCAGGTTACCTAGCCTAGGCATAAGACCCTAGACAATCTCGCACTTGCAATTTTGGCCTATATGTATAAGGATTTATACATGCAGTTGCCCGGGGACCACCACGAGGAGGTAAAGCAAGCACTACATTACGAACTTGATTGTTGCGCTACTGGTCCAATCCATGTTTTGGACAGTCAGTAGTTTCCCGATCAATCGCCATGCAGATCCCCAAGCAAGCGTTGCCAAGGACTAGGTATTTACCCACTTTTATCATAAGGAATCCCAATAAACCGGAGAAAGTACGTTTGGTTTGGGATGCAGCTGCAACGGTAAAAGGCATTTCCTTAAACTCTATGCTGATGAAAGGACCAGACTTGCTGGTGAGTTTGCCTACGACGCTTTATTCTTTCCGGAGCCAGCCAATAGCCATCTGTGGAGACATCAGCGAGATGTTCCACCAAATACGAGTGCGCAGTGAGGACCAGCATAGCCAAAGGTTCTTATGGAGAGAAAAGGGGTCGACTAAGGAACCAGATGCATATGTTATGCAGGTTCTAACATTTGGTGCGTCGTGCTCTCCCAGTGTTGCGCAGTACGTGAAGAACATCAATGCTAACAGGTTTGCTGAAGAATATCCTAGAGCGGTAATAGCCATTACCAGGCACCATTATATGGACGATTTTATGGACAGTGTCAACAGCGAAGAAGAGGCTATCAAGTTAGCCAGAGAGGTTGAGTTCATCCACGCCAGAGGAGGTTTCCGTATCCGAGGTTGGCTCTCAAACTCGAGACATGTGATGGAGGCTTTGGGTGAAAAGCCTGGATCTGAAAAGCAGATCTCAGTCAACAGCAGTGACGACGAAGCAGCAAAAGTACTTGGCATGTGGTGGAAGATTGGACCAGATATCTTCACATTTTCATTACGCTTTGTCAAGATTCATGAGGAAATCTTGAGAGGATGGAGAAAGCCAACTAAGCGTAAGTTATTGAAAGTTTTAATGTCAATTTTTGACCCCTTAAGTTTCCTGGCACATTTCTTGGTAATTCTGAAAGTGATCTTGCAAGAAGTGTGGAGAACTACCATTGAATGGGATGAGGTCATTCCGGAGCGACTTCATAGTCAATGGGAAGAGTGGCTGAACTGACTTCCACAGGTGCAAGAAGTAAAAATACCCAGATGTTATTGCCCACTCTCTGCGAGGGACGACGTGTCCATCGAGCTGCATGTTTTTGTAGATGCCAGCGAAAACGCTATGGCTGCAGTGGCTTATTTCCGTTTCTACTCGGGTAACGCGGTAGACATCGCACTTATTGGAGCAAAAACTAAAGTGGCTCCTAGACGACCCATTTCTATTCCGCGTATGGAACTTCAAGCGGCAACCATAGGCGTGAAGCTGGCAGCAGCTATAGAACGAAGTCATCTGTTGAACCTCGAAAAAAGAGTTTTCTGGTCGGATTCCCGTACCGTTCTTGCTTGGTTGAGAGCAGACCCAAAGAAATACAACCAATATGTGATGTACAGAATCGGCGAAATTTTAGAAGGCTCGAAGATGAAGGAGTGGCGCTGGATTCCTAGCAAGGAAAATGTGGCTGACGAAGCCACCAAGTGGAAGAAGATGCCGTCGTTCTTGCCTACGGAGAGGTGGTTTAAAGGACCTTCATTCTTAAGTCAAGTTGAGGACCAGTGGCCAGGTGAACTGGCGTCTTTAGGCGGTCAACCTAAAGAAGATCTCAGGCCAAAGTTCCTACTTCTAAACTGCTCAGTGGAGCAGCCGTTGGTGGACATCGAGAGGTTCTCTTCATGGTCACGTCTGCGACGGACCGTAGCATGGGTGTTGCGGTTCACCGATAACATGAAAAGGGCGATTCAAAGTCAACAGAAGCCCACATGTTCACTAACTTCAATAGAATACAATCGGTCTCAAACAATTCTCGTGAAGATGGTTCAGTCTGAGGTATACAGGGACGATCTAGCAGTCTTGAAAAGTGGTGGAAAGTTAAAAAGATCAAGCGTTCTTCGTAAGTGCTCTCCAGTTGTGGACGAAGAAGGGGTGCTAAGGATGAAGGGGCGAATTGACAACGCTAGTTACGTGGGCTATGAGATGAAACAACCAGTATTGTTGCCGAGACGCCATCGCTTAACTTCCTTAATAATTGAGCATTACCACCAACAACACCACCATAGTTTCCACGAAACGGTTCTAAATAAGATGCGACAGTATTTTTGGATTTGCGGATTGCGAGCCGAGTTGCGAAGAATTCGTCAAAGATGTGTCCGTTGCCAGCAAAGGCTTGCCAGACCAACTTGTCCAGAGATGGCTCCATTGCCAATAGGAAGGTTAGCAGCATACACAAGGGCATTTACTCACGTGGGAGTGGACTACTTCGGACCGATAGCAGTTACCGTCGGTAGGAGAGTGGAGAAGCGCTGGGGCGTCCTCTTTACATGTTTAACTGTGAGAGCGGTACATCTTGAAGTTGCATGCAGTTTGTCAACAGATGCTTGCATAATGTGCATCAGGAGCTTCATAGCTCGACGTGGTACTCCGAGGGTTTTTTATTCCGATAACGGAACCAACTTCAAAGGCGCATATCGAGAACTGAAGGAAGCTATACAACAGTTAGACCAGAAGGCATTGGAGGATAAGTTCACAACACCAGATACCCAGTGGTTTTTCAACCCTCCAGCAGCGCCTCACATGGGGGGAAGCTGGGAGAGACTCGTCGGCTCCGTGAAGAAGGTCCTAGCCGAAGTGATGCGGAATCAAAAACTTCAAGGTGATACGCTAAGGGCTATGCTTGCTGAGGTCGAGGCTGTTATTAATTCACGTCCTCTTACCCACGTGTCGTTAGAAGCAGAGGATGCAGAAGCCTTGACACCCAATCATTTCCTTTTGGGTTCAGCGGATGGAGGCAAACCCCCAGGAGTCTTCGACGACAAGGATTGGATCCTAAGAAGAAGCTGGCGGAAGAGCCAACAACTTACCAACATCTTTTGGAAACGCTGGGTACGGGAATATTTGCCTACGCTCACTAAAAGGACACGATGGTTTGATCCCGTCAAGCCGTTAGATAAAGGTGACGTCGTAATTATTGTAGATGACGGTCTTCCAAGGGGTTGTTGGCCCAAAGGCATCGTGATAGAGGTTTTCAAGGCGGCTGATGGACAAGTAAGGAAGGCTGCCGTCAGAACATCGACAGGAGTGTATGTACGACCCGCTGTGAAGTTAGCAGTCTTAGACATCAAGAAGGCATCGAACGAGGGTGAGAAGCCTACCGAGGGTGGTCTTCCCACCGGGGGGAGAATGTTATAAACAGAACAAAACTTATTCCTTGATGTAACGTCGGCCTCGATTGACTGCCAATTACTTCACCTGGACGATAGATGGCGGAAAATCAGCATCAAAAACGCACTGTAATTGGTGGGTTAAAAAACCAATGCTGATTGGCTGACGGCGTTTGTGAGTGGAATTGGATCGAGGACGGCGTGGCGGTTATACACTTTTTGGAGCTCCGAAGGCAAAATTCAACTTTTTAAATCTACATTTTTAAAATAGTAATAAAGTAATAAGTTCAAGTATAATTGACGTATTTGCTTGTTTTTTAAATTCGTTGCTGCGAGTTCCGCCCTTCCAGATTCAACAATAGCTAAACCGGGTGTTGAGCGGAAGAGATGGTAATAGAAAATTTCCCTCAATAATTGCATTATAAATTTTAAGTTCGACACGGACGCTGACTTGAGTGTTTTGCCATATAGATATCTAAAGTACATCAAAAACGTCGTGTTAAAAGAAGGTGGCGTACCCCCACAAAGCTATGTGGAAAATGATTTGAAATACAAGGGAATTGGAAGCATGCAAACAATTGAAATTGATTAGAGAAATCCATTATATTATATAATATATTCAATATGGCAAAAGAAATATTTGTGCAGAAATCTCGAGACATATTTGAAGTTTGAGCTGTTTTGTGAAAAATCTAAACAATATAGTAAAAATTGATTCTTGTTCTTGATGAAGCCGGCAAGAACAATACCCTGACAACTTGTGTGAACGGAGAATTGCAGAATATAGTTAATCGGAATATAATTGAACGAGTGGATGGCCGGTCGAATGTGCGTTGAATTTGGTAATTGTTGATAAAAAAAATCGGCGTAACTCCGCTTGTGGATTGACCCACAGGATGTAAAAGCAGACATTTTATGTTAAAACCACACTATCGCGCCGTTTGAATTAATATCCGTTCGTATCGCAAACAAAAATAATTTTACGGTGCTCGATTTGAAAGAGGGGTTTTGGCAAATCAGTTTAAGTACTAAAGCAAGTTAGTTACGAGTATGTACATTTAATACTCCGCCTGGGTACTATCGCTGTAAATGTTTGCCATGTATAGGTAGTATCGAAATCGGGTCTGATATCTTTCAAGAATACAACGAACGAAATTTCGAAGGAATACCGAATGTAATAGTGTTTACCTAGATTGCGGCGGATACAATTGAGGAATATGATGCTATTTTACAAAGTGTCGTTAATAGGGCAAGGGAATCGAACATAAAAGTCAACATATAAATGGTACGGTTTACAGTGAAAGAAGTAAAACATTTAGGAAAAATTATATCCCATGATGGTATTGTAATATGCGAGCTACGGCTCGTGTAGATAAAACGTTATTCTGTGAGATTATTTCTTTATTTTCTAGTCTATAGAACAATTCAAGTTCACACTATACTATTCTTCGCAAATTCTTTTTGATGGCCTATAGAAATGCCGTGCATAGCACTACTCGACATTCGCCGTTCGAAATCTTATTTGGTGGAATAGCTCGTTTACCCAGTGAGGTGAAATTTGGATCTCCTACCAATGAGCCCAGAAATGAAGAAGAGTACGTGGCGGACCTTAGGGAAAGGCTTAGGGACATACACCAAAGGACCAGAAGCCAGATTAAGATGACGAGCGACCGCATGAAGACCAGGTATGATGCCAAGGCAACAACGTCAGGATTCCAGGAAGGAGATCTGGTGTGGCTGTATAATCCCCATCACCAAAAGGGGAAATCACCTAAATTGCAGCGGAACTGGGAGGGTCCCTACAGAATAGTAACCCGCATCAACAATGTTGTCTACCGCATCCAGCGAGGACCAAGGGCCAAAATGAAAGTGGTTCATGTGGACCGACTGAGTCGATACAATGGCCGAAATGAGGATGCACTTGTTCGGGATGTACACGTCTAAGAGGGGGGCAGTGTGGCATAATAATAACTACGCTCCTACGATTATGCAACTCATTCTGAAGTGTCTTTTCATTCTGGCAGAATTTTGGTCCGAAGTGTCCTTTCATTCTATTCCCCTCCGTCGTTTGCCTACCTTGTCGTGGTGGAGGGGCTGAGTAATTACCGATGATACTCTTGAGCTATACCTGGAATAGATCCAGGGAAGCTCAGGGTGGAGGTCAAGAAACTAAAAGGTAAACAAAAAGAACCTACAGTGAAGTAATAAAAACACAAAAAAAAAAAAACATGGAGAGTACAGCTAAAAGAGAAGAAACTCGGATGGGGATATACATCCAAAAGTCGGCAGAGGCCACGGCTGCCGGCGAGGGCTTGGCCCCGAAAGGGGATAAGTCGCCAGTGGCAACAAATACTCTCAACCAAGACACGCACACGAACAAAAACAAAAACAACTTCGGGTTGCAGCACCTCTTCACTGCAACAGATAAAATCGAAGAGGGTGCAACAACATCGACATTGACCGCTTATAAAGAGGACGAGTCAGCGACCCGAAAAAAATGCAAAATCTCTGGAGCCCAACAACGAAAAAGGGCCAAAGAAAGAAGACGACTGGAGATGGAGAAGCAAGGAAATTTGGTTTCAAACCCAAACTGCCTGGCTTCAACACCAAAAGTCGTCTCCCCGCGTGGTCAAAAAGCAAGGAGTGAACAGACACTGACCGGGGAACGGATGGAATACCCTACTCTATCAATAGAGGATGCCTCGGCAAACTCTGATGGCAAGAGGAGGATGCGCCCCCATGCTGAACCACGGCAGAGAAAAAGAAGTAGTGTTGCTAAAGACCATCCACAATCTAGGCTTACCTCTATTCCACCAGGGCGGGCTAACGCTCACCCAGGGAGGAGCGAGGGAAGTACTGTCGCACAACCAAAATCCAAAAACCCGATTAGGCCGTCAACTTCAAGGAGACAGGCAGCCACACCCATAAAATCTCGTCACACGAGGTCGTATAGGGATGTAGCAGCCAACCTCCTGGAGATGGTGGTCTACAACAGAAACGACGAGGATGGGAAGATACCGGAGGAGCTACATGAAAGGTTCCAGAAAGCTCTCAATGCTGCCCTGGACCAAACACTTTGTGAGAATCCGACGACTTCCCTGAATTTCCTGAGGGCAGGTTTCAAAGGAAGCCGCTACCACATATGCTGTCAGGATAATGCCTCAACGGAGTCGTTAACTAAACTAACATCTAGACTCGATGGTTGGGAAGGAACCAACCTAGTGGTTCTCCCGGCGGGAAAGATTCCCAGATTAACCAGGGTGTCCTTTGGATCCCAGGGGTAATCGAGGAACCTGCAACGCTGTTTGCACGAATGAAGCAGCAAAACAAGGACCTTAGGACAGAAAAGTGGAAACTCTACCACGCAAAGGAGCAGGCAGGCAAAGGCCAACTAATCGTGGCAAGGATTGACGAGGAATCGCTGGGGTTACTAGTCCTACAAGGGGGTAAAGCATTATGCGGCTTTCACCAGGTCAGCTTTGTAATCCCTTCATTCCACGAAAGAATTGATGAAGGTAATCCAAGCAAACCTTCAGCAAAGTAGGGCGGCAACTGCCAACCTCTGTGCTTAACTCTTAGCAAGAAAAGCGGATATCGCCCTCATCCAGGAACCTTATTGTCTGTATAATAAGGTAACAGGATGGGGAAATAAACTGAAAGTGATTGCAAACAACGGAAACAGTAAGTGTAGAGCCTGTATTGTGGCACATAAGGATATTAATATTTTCTCTATTCCACAGATCAGCACAGGCGACCTCTCAGTCACAAGTCTCGAATATAGGGCAAGAAATAGCGAGACCAACCAAATTATTTTGGCCTCTTACTATCTCCCCTATGACTCCCCGCAACCTCCACCTAGCGATGAGTTAAAGAGGTGTGTCACCTGGACGAGGTCCCAACAGAAGAGCCTCATAGTGGGTAGGGACTCTAACGCCCACCACACTAACTGGGTAGTACGAACATCAACAAAAGAGGTGAGTGTTTAGCCGATTATTTAAATATTGAAAACTTGATTACCTTGAATGAGGGCTGTACACCAACCTTCATAAATAAAATTAGAAGGGAGGTATTAGACATAACCTTATGCGACGTTAGGTCTATACACTTGGTGTCGAACTGGAGGATCAGTAATGAGATCACCTTTTCTGACCACAGGTGGTTGAGTTTTGATATTGGAATTGATCACAAATCCAAAATAATGATTAGGAATTATAAGAAAACAGATTGGTCCATCTTTGTAAGTAATCTTCAGGGAAAGCTGACACCAACTCAGGATAACAGCTACACTGAGATTAACCAATTAAAATATGAAGTCCTCAAAGTACAGAAGTGTATTGTAATATGCGAGCTGCGGCTCGAGTAGATAAAACAGTATTCTGTGAAATTATTTCTTTATTTTCTAGTCTATAGAACAATTCAGGTTCACACTATACTATTCTTCGCAAATTCTTTTCTTACAAGGTCTCTTTCCTCTCAAATCACTTTATCTCCTTTCAATTACTTAATTCACAAATCCAAACTAATTACTTTTTCTTGTTCACTCTCAACTTTCAATTTATCACCAAATTACAACTTCGCCCATTATCACTTTTCCAATCTCTTCGCCACGGTTCCAAACCAACTGTGTCTTTTTTGATCGCCATCTGTCCTTATATAGCAGAAGTTTCTGATAGCCAGAAACTTCTAGCAAATTCTTCGACCACTGGAACAAGAGAAATAATTCTTGCAGTTATAATTCCCTTTTATCCCTGATATTATTCGTCTCTTTCGTTACTACATAGGAGCGTAGTTATTATTATGCTACACTGCCCCCCTCTTAGACGTGTTCGTCCCGAACAAGTGCATCCTCATTTCGGCCATTGTATCGACTCAGTCGGTCCACATAAACCACTTTCATTTTAGCCCTCGGTCCTCGCTGGATGCGGTAGACAACATCGTTGATGCGGGTTACTATTCTGTAGGGACCTTCCCAGTTCCGCTGTAACTTAGGTGATTTCCCCTTTTGGCGATGGGGATTATACAGCCACACCAGATCTCCTTCCTGGAATCCTGACGTTGTTGCCTTGGCATCATACCTGGTCTTCATGCGGTCGCTCGTCATCTTAATCTGGCTTCTGGTCCTTTGGTGTATGTCCCTAAGCCTTTCCCTAAGGTCCGCCACGTACTCTTCTTCATTTCTGTGCTCATTGGTAGGAGATCCAAATTTCACCTCACTGGGTAAACGAGCTATTCCACCAAATAAGATTTCGAACGGCGTATGTCGAGTAGTGCTATGCACGGCACTTCTATAGGCCATCAAAAACAAGGGAATCTGCCGGTCCCAATCCCGTTGATAGTCACCTACGACCTTCGAGAGATGTTCGTCCAAAGTCCTATTGAAACGCTCCACCATACCGTCCGACTGTGGATGAAGCGGGGTTGTCCTTGTCTTTTTGATTCCGAGTAGTTGACACATCTCTTGGAAGATTCTTGACTCGAAGTTCCGCCCTTGGTCAGAATGCAATTCCAAGGGCACACCGAATCTGCTAACCCAATTGTAGACGATCTGCTCCGCCACGGTTCTGGCTTCCTGGTTAGGGATCGGAAACGCTTCCGGCCACTTACTGAAGTAGTCCATCACTACGAGTATATACCGATTACCATTGTCGGTTTCCGGAAAGGGCCCTGCGATGTCAATGGCGATTCGTTCGAAAGGTGCTCCCACGTTGTATTGGTGCATCTTACCTCGAGTTTTGATTCTCGGACCCTTGCTAGCTGCACACACGTCGCATTTTCTGCACCAGTCTTCGATATCTTCCTTCGCTTTTAACCAATAAAAACGTTCTCGTACCTTTTCTAGCGTCTTATTCACTCCCAAGTGGCCTCCGGTCGCGCCGCCATGCATTTCCTGTAACAATTCCTTGACCCTCGTCCGCGGTACGACAAGCTGCATTACAAACGACTTTCCGTCGGAGGATTCCCATTTTCTTCTCAGAACACCTTCTTGGACATGGAGGGAGTCCCACTGCGCAAAATATGCCTTTAAGGTCGGGCTTCTGTGAGAGATGTCCTGATGATCCGGTTTCTCCATGTTCTCCTTCCAGGCCAGAATCGGTTCGATATCCGGGTTTTCCTTCTGAGCGTTCCGGATCTCATCTACGCTCCAGCCGGCGATAGGTTCGGCTCTCATTCTTTTGATGGAAACCAGCTCCCATTCTTCCTGACGCGCACAATGTTTACAATCCGTTCTGCATGGTCTCCGGGACAGTGCATCCGCATTAGAGTGGAGCCTTCCTTTACGATGCTGTATTTCGTAGTCGTAGATTTGCAGCCTTTTGATCCATCTTGCGACCTGACCCTCAGGACTCTTGAACTGTAATAGCCATTTTAAGGCTGCATGGTCTGTGCGAAGAACGAGCTTTCTCCCATAGAGGTATTTGTGAAAATGCTTCGTAGCCAAGATCAAAGCTAGAAGTTCCCGCCTTGTCACGCAGTAGTTCCTTTCTGGCTTAGAGAGCACCTTGCTGAAGTACGCAACCACCTTCTCTTGGCCATCATGCACCTGGGAGAGTACGGCTCCTACCCCGACATTACTAGCATCTGTATCTACAATGAACGTTTCCCCGGGAGTGGGGTAAGCTAGTATCGGGGCATCGCATAGCCGTTGTATAAGTGCCTTGAAGCTCTTCTCGCACTCAATTGACCAGTTGAATTGTTTTCCTTTTTCCGTCAACTGGTGCAGGCTCTTTGCGATCCCGGCAAAATCATTCACGAACCGTCTGTAGTATGTGGCTAGGCCCAGGAAGCTCCTTAGTTGGTGTTTATCCTTGGGGACTGGCCAGTTTTTCACCGCTTCGACCTTCTCTGGATCGGTTCTCACTCCTTTCGCTGAAATTATGTGTCCCAGGTACTTGACTTCCGCTCTAAACAGGGCGCACTTTTTGGGGTTGAGCTTCAGGTGGGCACTTCGAAGCCTTTGAAACACATCCCTTAGATTGTCTCGGTGTTGCGCAAACGTTTTTCCTACGGCGATGACATCATCCAAGTATACCAAACAGGTTTTCCATGTTAACCCTTGCAGGACACATTCCATCAATCGCTCGAAAGTCGCCGGAGCATTGCACAGCCCGAATGGCATTACCGTGAATTGCCATAGCCCATTTCCTGCGGTGAAGGCGGTTTTCTCCCGGTCTTCTGGATGGATCTGTACCTGCCAGTAGCCACTCTTCAAGTCGAGAGTGGAAAACCATCGGGCTCCTGATAGTGTGTCTAGCGTGTCGTCAATCCGTGGCAGAGGGTAGCTGTCTTTCTTGGTGACGTAATTGAGCTGCCGATAGTCCACGCAGAACCGCGTGCTGCCATCTTTCTTCTTAACCAGTACAACCGGTGATGCCCACGGACTTTTGGAACTTTCAATCAGACCTTCTTTCTCCATTGCCGACACCATCTCTGCAACTTCTGTCTGCTTTGCCAATGGAAGACGCCTAGCAGGCTGACGAATTGGTCTAGTATCACCAGTGTCTATTCGATGTTGTACCAGGTGTGTTCGGCCGTATTCTCCGTCCTGTGAGGCAAATACATCAGCGTACTCATTGATAAGATTCTCTGCCATAGTTCGCTGCTCCTGATTCAGTTCACTGGACTGGAGAATCGTCTCTCTCGTTTCCGCTGTGCAAGGTGATGGGAGAGGTTTTGGAGCATCACGTTCAGATATTGTTGCGACGGCGGTAATCGGCGTGCATTTTCCAGTCACCTCCCCTCGCCTTAGTTTGACAGTGTGTGGTCTTGCGTTCAAAACCCTCACTGGAACCATGGTGTTCTTTGGTTCGACTAACGTCTTTCCCACGATGTAGTCTTGAGAATTCTTCTCTGGGTCTGGTTCTACTATGTAGAATCGGTGGCTCCCAAGATCACCTTCCAGCTTCGTCCAAATGATTGTCTCTGAAGACGGCGGCAAAACTTCGTCTTTGCTGATGCTGTCCTGAGAGTTACGGCATTCTCATTTCCGTACACCATCGGAATCTCCACATTTCGATACCTCAGTACTTGCATCCCGATGTCCAAGATTACTTCATTTGCTTTCATGAAGTCTACTCCGATGATGCACTCGTCGCATATATCTGCCACCAGAAACGCATGGGAGAACGTCAGTCCTGCCAGAGTAATCGTAAGACGAACTTCTCCAAATACCTTCGCCATTTCCCCTGTTGCAGTCTTCAGGCAGTAGCTGGTGGTGGTGTGCAGCAAGGAGCTTTTGACGATATCTCTTCTTACAATGGAGGCAGTGGCACCTGTGTCGATGGTGGCTACGCACTTCTTCTCGTTGATTAGTGCCTCCACTGTCAGGCTCTTGTTACCCCGTTTGGTTTGCGAAACTTGAATGGTGGTCCTGGGGGCCTCGATTCCAGTAACCAACTTCTGCCCCGCGAAGTTGGTCCTTACGCATCTCCCGACTGCTGGTTTTGGGAAGTCTGACCGACAGGATGCTTCCTCTCTGCTTCTCCTACTTCCGCAATGTGGACAATTTCCTCGTCTAGGTGCACTTCTGCACTGCCGTTGTAGGTGTTCGGTTTGGTTGCAATTCCAGCAACGGATTTGACTTCCGCGAGCTTTGACGGCTGTTCTCTGGCATGAGCATTCCACGTCGGACATTTCCCTGACACGGTGTATTCCCTGGTAATCTTGGTCCGCAGCCTTCATTGACAAAGCGAATGCCAATGCCTCGGGGAGTGTTCGCTTTTCAGCCATCCTTACGGCCATTTGCAGTTGTCTGTCCTCTATGGCCTGAATAAAAGCTTCCACCGCCATTTCGTTGATAAGTTCCTCACCGGTTCCTCCAGCTCCGCAGCTGGACCCCTCAGTGCAAGCGTGAGTGCAATAAACTTCTCTTCATCGTCCCAGCTATTGGTCATTGCGGCCGCTTCGAATTGCCTCTTATAAATTGGCCATGATGTTTGGCCATCGAAGATAGGAGGCTGCATCTCCTTTCTTCTCAGACCGTCAGTGGAATATTCCCGTGCTTTCTGTCTCTTCACGTTGCTGAGCTCCTTAGCAAGATTTTCGACTTGCTTTCCTACTATCTCGAATTGCGTATCCACTTTTCCAAACTGAGTCTCTATCTTCCCGAACTGAGTTTCATGTTTCTCAAAATTTTCATCGAATCTAGTTTCGACTTTTTCGAGTTGCGTCTCGACCTTCTCGATTTTCTCTTCGATCACTTCGAATTTGGATTCCAAGTTCTTGTTTTGCTCATCAAGTTTACTTTCCAGAGCATCTAGAGAATTCTTTTGTTCGTCCATTGCTTTCTTTTGTTCATCCAACTTAAGTTCTAGAGAATTCTTTTGTTCGTCCAGCTTAAGTTCTAGAGAATTCCTTTGGTCGCCCATTGCTTTCTTTTGTTCGTCCATTGCTTTCTTTTGTTCGTCCATCGCTTTCTTTTGTTCGTCCAGCTTAAGTTCTAGAGAATTCCTTTGATCTTCTATTGCTTTCTTTTGTTCGTCCATGACTAACTTAAGTTGCAGGAGCAGACTTGTTATACCCGGGTCGGCTGTTGTACTTGCTGGTTCCTCTTCCACGTCAAACTCTACGTCGTGCGGATTTTCACCTTCCTGCGTTACTGCTTCTTCCAGACGAATCAGTAGGGCATCTTTTCCCCCAGTTGTGTCGAGGTTCCGCTTACTGAGTTCTGCCTTTAGTTGAGTTATAGTTAGTTTTCCCAATTTGCGACCCATTTTGCGCAACTAATTAACTCAACACAGAAATCGTTTTTTTTTTTTTTTTGTATTGTGCAATTTCACACCACGGAAATAGTTATTCACAGAATAAGTCTTATCCCACTTCTGACACCAATGTAATATGCGAGCTGCGGCTCGAGTAGATAAAACAGTATTCTGTGAAATTATTTCTTTATTTTCTAGTCTATAGAACAATTCAGGTTCACACTATACTATTCTTCGCAAATTCTTTTCTTACAATGTCTCTTTCCTCTCAAATCACTTTATCTCCTTTCAATTACTTAATTCACAAATCCAAACTAATTACTTTTTCTTGTTCACTCTCAACTTTCAATTTATCACCAAATTACAACTTCGCCCATTATCACTTTTCCAATCTCTTCGCCACGGTTCCAAACCAACTGTGTCTTTTTTGATCGCCATCTGTCCTTATATAGCAGAAGTTTCTGATAGCCAGAAACTTCTAGCAAATTCTTCGACCACTGGAACAAGAGAAATAATTCTTGCAGTTATAATTCCCTTTTATCCCTGATATTATTCGTCTCTTTCGTTGACATGAGCTGTGGAGACTTCGTCCCAGACACGAACCTCGAATGAAAGGACAGTTCGAACCAAAATTCTGCCAGAATGGAAAGTCACTTCGGAATTTGCTGCATAGACATAGGAGCGTAGTTATTATTATGCTACAGTATTATAGAATCTTTTGAGGCCGCCTGTCCTCTAAAAATCGGTACCTAGAAGTGCAAAGCAAAAATGGTGGAACGGCGACCTCCATGAAATAAGGAAGGTTGCTAGACAACGCCTAAATAAAGCTTTAAGAACCAACGAAGAAGCAGACTGGGAATCCTATAAAGAAAGTAAAAGAGGCTTCAAGAAGCTCACCAGGGCTGTTAAAAGGGAATCATGGAAAACTTTCTGCACCAACATATGCGATAATAATGGAGCAGCGCGATTAAAGAAGATCCTGTCCAAGGAACCACCAAGTTATCAACTTCTACAGGCGGGCAATAACTTGGCAACCGCAGCTGATACCTTGGAGACGCTGATATGTGTGTACACTTCCCAAACTGTTTCAGCGAGGCAGCTACACCTTCCAAGCGTGGGGTCACTCGAACTGATACAAAATGGGAAGACACTGAGAACCTAGTTGATGCAGATAAAGTGACCTGGGCTATTAACTCATTTGCGCCATACAAATCACCGGGCTTGGACGGAATACTTCCCATCTTCTTGCAAAAAGGGATAGAATTAGACACCCTAAAGAAAACCCTGGTCAATATCTTCAGGGAATGTCTGTATCATGGATACACACCAACACAATGGCAAGAGGTGAGGGTGGTGTTCCTACCGAAACCCGGGAAAGATTTGTCGACAGCAAAGGGCTACAGACCTATTAGCCTAACGTCCTTCTTACTAAAATCAATGGAGAGGATCTGTGATAACTACATCAGAACACAGATTACAAATCCGCGGCTGTGTCCTAATCAACACGCATATCTCAAAGGAAAATCAGTTGAGACGGCACTACACCAGGTTGTATCCACAATAGAAGATGCTTTTGAAACCAAGGAATCAGTCGCAGGCGTTTTTCTAGATATCGAAGGGGCATTTAACAATGTGAAAACTCAAAAAATTGTGCAGGCACTCTCGATATACTGTAATAACCAAATAATAAACAATTGGCTAGAACACATGATTATAAAGCGCATTATCACAGCTTCACTGGAGACGACACAAGAAGGGGAACAGTCCGTACGGGAACACCACAGGGGAGGATAATATCTCCTTTTCTGTGGGTGCTTACAATGGACAATCTTTTAAAAGCACTGGATGGAACCTGTGCGAAATGTGTAGCGTACGCAGATGACCTAGCCGTTCTGATAAGAGGTAAGCACCTGAACATCATAGGAGAGCTTATGCAAAACACCCTTCGAATCATAAAAGAATGGGCGGAGGAGAGTGGATTAGAAATAAATCCAAATAAAACGGAAATGGTTCTCTTTACAAAGAAAACCAAAACTAGTGACTTTCACATTCCACAACTCGGAGGAGTATCACTACAACTCCGCGACAGCGTCAAGTATCTGGGCATTACATTGGACAGGAAACTGACCTGGAGAAAGAACCTGGAAGAAAGAGTCACCAAAGCCAAGAGACCATATTGGATATATAGGAGAGCCATCGGGAAGTCATGGGGCTTGAAACCGAAACAGGTCCACTGGATATACGAATGCGTAATAAAACCCATCATCTTCTACGGTGCAGTTGTATGGTGGCCAGTGATGAGCAAAAAGTATGCAAGAGACTTGCTAACTAAGGTGTAGCGTATGGTCTGCCTGGGTATTACAGGAGCACAATCCTCAACACCCACCGCGGCCATGGAAGCGATACTTAACATTCTACCAGTGCACCTCGTAGCGAAGAAGATTGCCGGCATTTTAGCCTCACGGCTTAGAACTATCGGCCATTTCACCGGTGGTGCAAATACGGGACATCGAAAAATCACCGAAATGATAAGAGTAATGACACCACTCATCAATTGCCCCAGTGATGTTGTTGGGAAATCGTACACATTCTCCAACAACTTCGAAACAATTTTTCCCGCAAGAGAATATTGGACGTATGAAAGAACGACAAGAAACTCCAATGGGATATCGGTTTATACAGATGGCTCTAACATATCAGGGGAATCAGGGGCTGGCATCTTCAGTGCTAACCCACCGATTGAACTTGCTATTCACCTAGAACCATTTGTATCGGTGTTCCAAGCAGAAGTCTATGCAATTATGAAGGCAACCGAAATACTCGCAGAAGACACCAGCGAAGAAAGGCAAATTGACATCTGCTCGGACAGCAAAGCAGCAATTAGCGCGATCACAAACCCCATGTCGAAATCACGACTAGTAAGGGAGCGCAAAAGTAAATTGAACTTACTTGCCAGACGCAATAGAGACGGAAAAATAATTTCGAAGTAACCGGTTGTGTTTTTGTCAATACGAAAATAATTTGCTTCGATTTTAACAAATTAGAAATAATATATTTTAACGATTTTGATACTATTAAATAGTGAAAAAAAGATAATTAAAACCCTATACCCTACCTTTGGGGTATTCCAACTATTATTATTAAAGGAAAGAAAAATAAGACAACAAATAAAAAAGTGATCCGCGACAAAATGACATCCCCTGAAAGGGGAGCGGGGGCGATGGATACGGCTGAAATTACTCGCGAACAATTTATGGAAATATTCCAATTAGCAAAAAAATATGAACAAGAAGTGTTATTACTAAAACAAAAAATAAAAGACATGCAGGAAAGTGACAGTGACTCCTCATTTAAAAAAAACGTTACAAAAAAAAGAAAAACACCAAAAATTGTGACATCGTGCTGTGATCGCGAAAATCAATTTGCTCTGCTAGACGTAGATACGTCAGAACAAAATAATAATACAGGAACTACACAAGATGCACCCACAACTTCGACCACGCTCATTTCAATGATGAAATCAAGGAATGAAGGGAAAAGAAGACAACAAAAAGAGGCTATGAAAAATAACGGCTCAAGAGAACACAAAACAATATCAGACAGTGTGGGTGAAAAAACATCGGATAAAACAACAGCACCAGTGGTAACAAAAAAAAAGACACCACCTCCAATCAAAATATACAAAGAAGACAGCAAAACAAAATAGGTAAAGATAGTTTTAATATAAAAAATATAAATAGTAAAATTACTTTAACAGTTAAAGATAAGAATGACTGTAACAAAGTGAAAGAATTGCTTGACGAAGCAGGAACGGAATATTTTTCGTACACAAATAAGGAAGACAAGTTACAGTCATTCTTGTTAAAAGGTCTTAGTGCTGGCTTCAACCCAGATGAAATCTTGGAGGAGTTAAAAGCGCTAAAAATAGAAAACCTAAATTTTGTTGGGGCATTCAGGTATGCTACGGCGAACTCTAAGCGAGAAAATAGAGTCCTGCCTATTATAGCGGTACAGCTATCTTCGGATAGCAAAGTGCAGAACCTGAGAACTATCAGGTACCTAGAGGGGCATTTAGTGTCCTTCGAAAGAATTCGGAGGAACGGTGTCCTTCAATGTCATCGGTGCCAGAGATTCGGGCATGCTTCTCCGAATTGCAAGATGATTAGGAGGTGCGTCAAGTGCCAAATTATGATAGCGACCACAATGCTATAGTTATGCCGGTGATATTTGCTGGCGACTCCGCGTTTAGCTTCGCAACGCAGCACGAAGTCCCTAAATTGAATTTTAGGCAGACCGATTGGTGCAAATTCCAGCGTTGTGCCATCAGGAAATATAGGAATTGTATTTTCTCTTGTAGTATTCCTTGTAATAGGAATCTTACTAACGAAGAATGCGATTTTTATATCGGGAATCTAAATACGGTGGTATTACAAGCTATGGAATCATCAGTTCCGAAAATAAAATCAAAAAATGGCATCGAATGTTATCTAAATCGTGACATACAAACTCTACAAACCTACAAAAGTTTTTTAATCACTCAAATAAATCGAATACGTCGTCAGTTCCAAGAAGAATCGTCCAACATGGAGCTGCAAAGGTTGAAATCTCTCCTGAGAAATGTGAGGACACTGCTAAGCCAGCAGTTTCGGAATAGTTTCAACGATTACTGGCGGCAACGTGCCGAGAACATTTTGAAGTCTGACTCCAGGAATATGTTTCCTAAAATTAACCAAACCTTCAAGCCTCGTAGCACTGTCAAAATACCGAAACTGAAAGTCCCACTGTCTTCTCAGTCGCTTCTGTCCCAGGCAGAGATTAATAGCCAACACTGCCCCATTATCGATAATCATTTTGTGATAGATAGTGGGATGGATAAGCTAAATCTGATCGGCTCTCATTTTGAGGCAATCCATGCTAGCGAACTCCCTAGCTGCAGAACTGGCGAAGTAAATGACGAATTGTTCAGATTTCACAATAACGAAACGGGAACCCTTTTGAGATTTTCTGAGAGATTAAAAGCTGACCAACTCACAGCTGAACAGACTGACAACTACTTTACAACCTTAGGCGAACTTACATACATATTCAGTCGACTAAATAATAAAAAGTCAAGTGGTTTAGATAACATTCCCAATATTGTCCTAAAGCATATACCGGACGAAATCATACGGCAATACTGCGTTTTATTTAATAATTTATTAAACAACTGCTACTTCCCGAGTTATTGGAAAACATCGAAGGTTTTTCCAATAATAAAAAAGAAGAAGGATCCTTCTGATCCTTCCAGCTATAGGCCAATCAGTCTCCTGCCTAATATTGGGAAGGTCTTTGAAGTAGTTATTAGTAAGTCCATTTTGTTCGCGTGCGAAAGGAAGGAGATTGTACCGCGGAACCAATTTGGGTTCAAAAGAAATCATTCGGCGGTGCATGCTGTAACAAAACTGATTTCAGATGTTAATTGGAATCTAAATGCCAAAAGAAGTACAGCTGCCTGCCTAGTAGATATCGAAAAAGCCTTCGACACGGTTTGGATCGACGGATTATTATACAAACTTTTACGATATGAATTTCCGAATCATCTTGTGAAGATGATTGCATCTATGGTGTACGAGAAGAAATTTGTTGTAACAGATAGACGATACACGACGACTAAAGTTTTTAATGTTACTAATGGCCTCCCACAAGGTACAGTCACAGCACCGCTCTTATTTAATATCTACGTTTCCGAAATGCTCAGGGGCTTGGGTAATTCGCTAGCGTTTGCTGACGACGTTATTCTGTATGCAAGCGGTTCGAAAATACAAAACATCCAAAGTGAACTCCAAAACAACTTTGATAAGCTTGAAGTATTCTGCTCAGAATGGAAGCTGAAGATAAACGAGGCTAAATGTGAAACCATACTGTTCCGCACCCCTATAAGACGCGGTAATTCAGATTTGAGACGTAATTGGAAAAATCTGCAAATAACGAGCTCCAGTGGTCTTCGCATTGAGTCGAAGATGGTTGTGAAGTATTTAGGTGTCCATTTAGACAAGTTTTTGTACTGCAATGAGCACGTAAACATACAGTTACAAAAAGCAAGGGCGGCATTTATGTCGCTCAAACGTCTTTTTTACTCCAACTATCTAAGATCCGATGTGAAGATCATATGCTACCAAGCTTTCGTCCGTCCAATTTTGACTTATGCGAGTCCAGTGTGGTGGAACATAAGCCCATCGTATATGGAGAAGCTTCGGTTATTTGAGAGGAAATGTCTTCGGGCATGCATGCGGATGTACAGAAGCGCACATTCTGACTTTCGGCATTACGTCTCTAATAAGAGGCTATTGGATTCTTCCGGTGTGTCCAGAATCGACAATGTCATTCTGGATCTTGTAAGGAATCATTTCGCGCGGTCAGCAAACGTTACGGAGAACGAACTTGTGTCGGGCTTATTTTACCCTAATCCTGGGTATTTCAGAAATACTATGGAGAGTGGATACATTCCACCAGAGGCATTTTTACATCTGGATGCACACGGGTACTTATCAGACTCAACGAACGTGCCAATTATTTATCATCTTGCTAGAAGGGCAACAGATAAACGCATCCTTTATGAACCTGTTGAGTCTGGTGATGGAAATGCTGACCTAAGATACTGCGTTAGCATACCTGAAAGGGATATAACTAACGCTGAAAGGTTTAATCGAGACAAATACTGGTGGCTCGACTGGGTTGAAGCCAA